>QRDG01000116.1:454417-734757 GCA_012064385.1 Puccinellia tenuiflora
CCCCCCCCCCCCCCCCCCCCCCCCCCCCCCCCCCCCACCACCCACACACACCCAAACTGGCCCAACATGTCTCTAAAACCCGTTTCGGTTGTGTTGTGTAAAAAAACATCCGCATATCTATCGAAACCCTGTTCAGTCACGTTATGTTAAAGAAAAGTAAATGACATTAATTTGAAGATGCCCGAACATTATTTAGGTGCGTCCTTGGAGTTGCTGCACCGTTGGAGATGCTCCTAGTGTGGCCGGACAAAGCCCGACGACATTGTGTCGCGCCAAAGAGAACCTGAGCGAACGTTCGCTCTGCATAGTTTTCGTCGAAGAATACTGCTGCAACTTTATTGCACGAGACGGGAGGTCCAATGGAAGCAGGAGAAAACTAGCGGTGTCTCGTATCGCCTAGCGCGCGGCGCGCGCACACACAAACGTACATCGCGGCCGCCAGCCTACAGCCTGGCGCGGCGGATCCTGTCGCCGTCGGTGAGGACGTGGGCGCGCGTGATGTCCCGCAGCGACTTGCACCCGCTGAGCGCCATGGCCAGCTCCAGCTCGTCCCGCAGCATCTGCAGCATCTTCCTCACGCCCGCCTCGCCGTCCACCGCCAGCGAGTACAGCACCGGCCTCCCGATCTGCCACCACACAGCGTCGTCAGGAAATCTACACGCTGAACCGTGAGATCAGATGCCCTGTTTCCATTCTAGTACTTACGAATACTCCTGCGGCTCCCAGAGCCAGCGCCTTGAACACGTCCGTGCCCCGGCGGACGCCGCCGTCCAGGAACACCGGCAGCCGCCCTTTCGCCTCATTGACCACCTGAATTTATTGACACATACACTTGCAGTTTTGGTCAAGACGCATGAAGAAAATCTTGCACTGAAGCTAACTGAACTTATCTGAAACAGAATGACGCCTTATGGAATTGCAGGTGCGGGTTGCGATTGGTTGGCATACATACCTCTTCCAGGCAGCTGATGGTTGCTGGGACGTAGTCGAGCTGCCGAGCGCCATGGTTGGACACGATGATGCCAGCTGCCCCGTTTTCAATGGAAAGCCTAGCTGCATTTTGCACAATGTGACCGTCATAACAAGAGGGAGACAGGACACTGGAAATGGAGGCGAGACTGAAATTCAGAAACTGAATAACTTACTGTCTTCTGCAGTCATCACACCTTTCACCAAGATGGGCAACGAGGTAATTGTCTGCAGCCATTTGACGTCCTGTATTTATCCATGATCAGTACTCATCAGTGTTCATTGATACAGAACACTGAGGTGTGAGTAGAACAGGCCATTACTCCGTTTAGAATAAGGTGTGCAGATTATGGAATAATTGATACGGTGCTAATGATACCAGCAGTAAGAAAAAAGAGAAAATGGTACCTCCCAACAAAGAGATCGGTCGACTTGGCCAGCAACATAAGCAGCGAGCCCAGAATCATTTGTCTGACAACCACAAAAGACATGGTAAGATGTCTGAAAATTACATTCCACTTGGGCTATTTATTGATATGATTGGCCTAGTTTACAGATATTACTAAGTTACTAACCTTGTCCATCGTACCGAGATCTAGCGCCTCAAAATTCTTCAGCACAAGATGTGGAGGCAAGGTGAACCTGTCAAGTTATCAGACATTCAGAATACACACTGATCATTGTAGAAATCCTAATGAAATGAAATGTATAGACCATTTCATTACTAAGTTAAGCATGATAATGTGCACGTCTGCTGGATTTCAACCTGTTCTTGATATCAGCTTCCCTGCGACCAAGCCTCGGAGTGTCGACAGTGAGCGCGATCGCCTTAAACCCAGCCATTTCAGCTCTTTTGACGAGCTGCCGTACTATATTCCTGTCCTTGTAAACCTGATGAAAACGATGATCCACGTTATGGTCAGGTAAGGAACAAGAATAATTGTTCTGACATTATTACAACTTTGCAAAGCCGAAGACAAGACATACGTAAAGTTGGAAGAAACGTATCCCCGGACCTACAGAGTTAACCTCTTCAACACTACAAGTAGCCCACGAAGACAATGTCTGAAAAAACACAAGTCATATATGTCATTAGCGAACTTATTATTGACTGAGAATAGCAAAGATATCACAAGTTCAGGTGGTCTTCCAAACCATTATGGTTCCGGCCGAAGCTGGCTGCTCTTGCAGTAGGCAAGCTCTCCTGCGTAACACATATACTTCTCCATGAGAACGTTGATCTGGGAAATGGGAAATTGATGGTGATTGCAAATTCTGATTAAATTAACCTTCAGGGTGGGCCATTTTCTGCATAGCCGACGGAGCAATCATGATAGGCATGGCGACATCGAAGCCCATGATGTTCGTGGCCATGTTGATACTGGACACGTTGATCAGAACGCGTGGTCGGAACCTGAAATAATTTGTCAGGGATGGATCAAAATTAAATCATAGCCTGCAATGAATGATGATATATTCGTTCCTTATCAAACAGAATCAGGACAAATCTGAATTTTGATAAATTAGTTTTAAGATGGATATTTCTGCATATGCATGTATGATGCCATGTATCTTATCTGGAGAGTTCCTGGCCAAATTGTCATCTATTTTGACCATCTAAACCACATGTGACAGGTGACTGTCTGATCTCTTGTCCTCTCTACTCCATGTTATTTGTCCACTTTAGCTACCATCTAGTAGTTAATTCTACTAATCTAAAGGCAACCCAATCCACTTACGCCCAGCTAGCCTGTCAAAACCACCATGGAACCGTAACAGTGGAGCTGTAAAAATTCCACAAGGATTATAGAGTTCTAGACCTTATCCTAAGCCACCAAAGGTTTTAATATAATGCAAAAGTTTTCAAACGAAACGACATTGCCGTTAAACCCAAAAGAAAATGCCATCCTTGCAAAAGTATAGCCCAAAACTCCTCTACCTCATTACTTTTTCCTGATCCATTACTGGTTGCTGATGCTAATAGAACAAGTACAGTTCATCTAGCAGCATATGCTGCCAAAAAAGATACAGCTAAGAGCCTGAAACCTGCTACTTTGGAATATATGTAGTAGCTAGTAGCTTACAGGATCCTGGCGAAGGCCTCCCTGTTCTCCCTGAGCGTCCACTGATCCTCGGCGCCGGAGGCATAGTAGTCGTACACCATCTTCGGCAGCTTCTCCTTGGCCAGCTTCTCGAACTCGGACACATTCGTGATCATCTCCATTCCCCTGCACAAATTTCTCATTATTAGTTCCAAGCTCATCTGTCTATCGACTGCGCAAGTTGCCAAGAAGATTATCTGATTTTCTTTTCAGAAGACCACACGACAAAAAAATAGATCGCTGGATAGTTTGTCAGGGAAGAGAAGAAATCAAGAAAGACAGGAACAGGAAGAACAGATAACGATGCTGATATATCCCTGAGGAATTGATTGGCTGCAGAACCTAATACGATTCGACATCCTATCACACTATCGAGATGTTACTTCCGAATCAGTACTAAAGTAACGAAATGAAACGATCCAATGACTGAGAAAGAAACTGAAAACAATCAAATCACCTCCAGGCTCGAGCGATCGCAAGAAAGAAGAACCCGGATGCGAGACAAGAACGAGGCAGGGTAGTCACAAGGAAATTTCCTCGGAGGATCAGTAGGACTCACATGGCTAGGGGGGGAGAGAGGATAGCCGATAGATCGACGAAGGCTGCGCGACGGCTCGTCCGTGTCATGGAGCGGAAACAGGGAGGTCGCGGTGGTGTCACGGGGGGCTGGGGTATTTAAAGGCCTGATATGGTTTGGTGTCGCGGTGGTGTCACTGTTCTGAACTGCGTACTTTCCTTAATTTTCTTAATATGAAAGTGCTTTCGCAGATTGAGATGGTGTCGGATACTGCTATCAGTATATAGCCATGCCGAGATATGCCACTCCTTTGATGAAAAAAATCCTATTACGGAATTAATAGATTTTTCAAAGAACTCGTGATAAAGTTACAACCTTTACCTGATTCGAATACTTCAGGCACAACTTGTAATTAATTAATCAACAACGTCGAGCTATTCTTTGCTAAAGTTGGACAAAATCGAGGCAATGATTAATAATTAGAGAATAAAAATATATAACTAGTTCGCACTTACGGAGTATTAATAATCGAGGCAATGATTAATAATACTCTTTATAATACTCTTTATTTAAAGATTGCTTCTTTCTTTTGATGGGACACTTGGTATGTTCCAGTGTTTTATGGATTGTTATTTTGTTGTTTGTGTGCATCTTAGATGCATAGAAGGGCTTGGACTCTTTTGTGGCTACACCAACTTGATACTTAAGGTTTGAGCCTCACCAACCATTATGTCAGCTATGCCAAAACTTCCCCGAAAACTGTCACTTTCGTTTCGAATGCAGATTCACCAAGCGCATTTAGAATGTTGCAGCCTTCTGGCTCTCATGTCCAATGCTCTTACAGTGTATGGGCTCCGATGGGCCAACAGTCCTTCAATGCTGGCAAGCTACCCTGAGCACTCCTGTGTAACTCGCCTAAGGGGTTAAAGACGGCCGTTATTCTCATCATGTGGAAAATCTGAAAGGAGCGAAATGCTAGGGTGTTCGATAATTTGCGACACCGTTGAAGCTCATGCAAAAAAATCAAAACCGAGGGCAAAAACTGGTCTGGGCTGGTGCTAAGAAGCTTACTGAAATTACAGAGTCTTAATATGTTTTTCCTTTTTGGTTGGTCAGTCATATGCCGATGTTATTTGCTTCTCTTAGTATAAACGACAAAACTTTTACCTCATTTCAAAAAATAATATAAAAAGACTTCCATCAAAACAGGTTTTTATTAAGATCCAACTGGACTGTGAAACTCATGTTAGGCAGTTGTGTTTTTTGTGTTTTTCAATCCATTATTTGGGCTCCTATTAATACCATAATATTTCAAAGTAAAACACCATATTAAGGTCTTCAGCGACACAATATTATCCTAATAATACCATATTTTGTGTTTTTTTCACTATGTTTATTAGGGTTCCTACGTTTTTTCCTATACTTGCAAGAAAAATGTGCAAGTTTGCAAAATTTACTTGTTTCTCAATCCTCTATTTTGCACATGCATTTCGAAATTCATTTTGGAACCCGGGCTCACATGCTCCTGCTCAAATAAAATAATCTAAAAAATAGTAAAACATGTCAAAAAAACTGATTTTTTTTTGTGATGAACATATACATGTTTTTCTACATAAATGCTAAAATTTCGTGATAAAATGACATTTCTTGCTACTCTGTGCGAAAAGAAAAATTCACTGCTTTGAAACAGATTGTTTAAATCTCATTTGGTCACTCGATTGTCTTTTTGCACAGAGCAGCAAAAATATCATTTCATCACGAAATATCACACGAATGTAAAAAACATGTATATGTTTTTCACCAAATGTTTTCAGAAATTTTTAAAATAATTTACTATTTTGTTTTTTTAAGTGGCCAGGAGCAGGTGAGCTCGGGAGCCAAAACGCCTCTCCCCATGCATTTCCATTATATTGTTGTGTTGAGTTTATGCTATTCCTATATTTTTAGGAACCCGCAAATAAAGGAGACACTTAGAATTGCTCGTGAAGTAGACATATGAAAAACCTACAATCATATAAACCAAATAAAAACTCTACAAAAATAAATTCCTTAGGAATCGACGACTCTCAATTTTCTATGAAATCTCCTTTGAACCAAAGAGGCCCTTTCCATGCCCTCCTCTTGTTAACCCTACCCTAACACGAAATGTGGTGACGGAGGGTCAGCACGATTATCTAGATTTAGACGTTTCTGTTTTCTTGACCCGAGTTCGCCACATGGCAGACATACATGGAAGTATGTTTCCACATATTGGGTAGTGTCTGCCCTTGTGACATCCGTTTAACAAGTAGGCTAGAGTTGTCAAAATATGTTACGATCATTCAATCTTGTAATTTGAGGAACTAGTATTCTATTTAATCTAGTAATTTAGAAAAGAAAATATAGCAATTTTTCACGTTGACACCATGTTACTGAAAAAAGGGATTTACCTTACGAAAACAAAACGGCTTGCTGTGATCATTTCATTTTGAAATTTCCCGACAACCACCTACACTGGCCAAGGCCAATCTGAAGATTGTCAATCAAGTGGGATATGTTATTAACCATTGAATTGTTAGGAGGTTGGTCGTATCCCACAAGGGATCAAATCACAGATTTAATTTGACACCTCTACCTCACGAAGAAGGAATGTTCTTTGAAAAAAATTAAATGAGTTGAAAAAAGAGTTGTGACAAATCTATAAAACTTTCAATCCCAATTTGATATACACGAAAACAAGCAAAAGATAAGAAAGACGGATCCGGCTGTGATTTATTTGGCACCATTAATATTAATGGCTGGATTTATTTCTCTCTTTCTAAATTAGATTGAATATGGCTTTAAAACTTTGGAGAGTTGTAGAGATATATCTTGTCAGTTTAACAATTTTTTGCGATATTTTCCACAACTTGTATAAATGCTACTGTACTACGGTGCATGGTAGAGCGATACATCACTCAAAGCACTTCTTGCACGGTAGCCTTTTTGTTGCACACACATACATGCAAAGTCGTTTGCTCATTGCTGACGATATGGAAGTGCAGTGCGTTCCGTGTTCCCTTGCCTCTCGAGCAAAACAATTTCAAATTTCGTCCTCATGCGGTGCCATTTCCGTTGATTGGCATGACCAGGCACAGTTCATTTCTACGAAATTTCCAACCAGCCATCCATAGGCCAATTCCAATCTCGAGCCCGGCAGGTTCCGTGCATTGCAGCACGCTGCAGGCTGCACGCACATGCAGCGGCCTAGATTTCGCAGACACGCAGTTCCGGTTTTGCTGATTGCCGTGACCGGGAACAGCATTTCTGCAGCATCTAGGGCCTGTTCGGGACGGAGGAATATCTTAGGAAAATCACAGGAAAGATGTTCCGGAGGAATTGTTGCCTTTCTGACTGTTCGGAACGCAGGAATCGCCGCTTACCAATCCGGTGGAAAGTTTCACAAACCTGCGATTTCACGGGAAAGCAAACATCCACTCGTTTCCCTTGTTTTGGCGAAGGAAGAGAAAAAACTGCCGCGACATACAAATTAGGCACTGTCGCAAGCTCAGACCGGTCGATTTATACATGCCATGCACAAGAGTCCAAACAAGCATTAGGTTGCTAACATTTAAAAATCACTGATGGGACCCACACGTGGTTGATTCCCTGGGTTTTTTTCTCCTGAGTCCCGAACGGCAGCTGTGTAGTTTTGTACCATGTTTTCTGATCCTATGTTTTACACCTCTCTTCCTTTCTATTTCCTTTGTTTTGCTCGAAATCTATGGTTTACTTCCCTTTGTTCCGAACGGGGCCCTAGTGCGTGGATGGAATGGAATCTTTGTATCCAGATCACTTGTGCGAGTTGCCATGTCACTTGTCACTGTTTACTTGCCAATTATACCATGCTTAAACATTCTGTACTTGTGTCCAAAGATTCCAGTTCACATGACAACTATCTGATTTTCTATTCCACAGAATACATACGCATACGCTAGCTTCATTCTGATCACCCCGGAAAAAAAACCTTCATTCTGACCAAATACTTCCGTAGACTGCATGTGAACTTGTTTTGTGGGTTGAGTTTACGGCATTGAACAATATTTCAGCTCTTTTCGCTTCTACTGCTCTTCTGAACTTCTGATACGGAGTACTAAAGTCTAAACAGATTGACAGCGCAGTCTTAAGGGTTTGGGAATGGGGATTCAGAGAAGTAGTTCCAGGAACTAATAAATAAACCAATTTTTTTTTGAACATAATAAATAAACCAATGAAAGTAACAAATCAAGTGGTGGCACTACACACCCACATGTGACCTGCAACTTTGATCTATGCTGATGCTGCAATTGCTACGTATAAATCGCAAACATTCTACTCCCTCCGATCTGTTTTATCTGTCGCTAGAAAAGAGCTGAGATGGTAGGAATCAGTAGTATAAGTGGCGACATTTTTATCGGATCAGAGGGAGTACTATCAATTGTCCGTCTTAAGTCGGACCCTTTTGGTATCGAACCAGATCGTGTGATGACTAATTTAAGCGACCTGTGTCGGTTTTTTTTTTTTTTTTTTGAAAAAAACAAGGCATCAAATCCCAGCTTCATCAACATAACTGCCCAAGGCTGAGAATTTAATTTTTTTGACAAGAAGGCTGAGAAATTTTGACGACAGAGTTCCTATGAATAGAGCGACTATTTTTAGGTAAACAATTTCGAAAAAAAATGAAGATCGTGGCCTCGTGGGCCGTTAGCAGAAAGTGGTAGACGTGCAGCAACTGCTTCTGTGGCGCTTGAACCGTCCGATCTGGAAACCGAGTGGATGAGATCGCGCGCCTCCCCTCTTCTTCCCCGCCGATACATTCCTCTATTTTTCCACGCCGCTCTCATTCGCTGCCGCCCTACCCTATGCTCCGACCCAGCGGAATGCGGCTCTGAGATATCTCTCGCAGACAGTCCACCGCCGGCCGCCGTTTTCCTAGGGCCGCCGACGCGCCTTAGCTCGGCGTCGCGTTCACCTCAACTGCTCCGCCTCTCGTGCGCCGCCGCCGTCACCGTTCCCGTTCTACCTCACCCCCTCCCTGCTGTCTCCACCCGGTGCATTGGTTCTTGAGGTACGAGCTTTTCGTCGTTCAGAAATTGCTTAATCCCTAGCTTTTCCTCGACGAATTTTGGGTGGGCCGCGGCGCCGGTGCTCACCATCTTGATTGGGGTGTGTGTGTGCGTGGCGATTGTCAATTTTCTTTTTGGGGAGGGGGTGGACTGAGATAGACAGGTGGTTGTACTTTGTAGCAGTTCACCAATTTGCTCATAGCCCAAGAAAATAGTTGACCATAGAAGATGCATCCTGAAAAGTATTCAGAAAAAAAATGGTCTTTTTCTATAGAGATGTTAACTGAAACGTAGTTCTGGACGTTCTGGAATTCCTCCCCAAAAATACGGCGATTGCAGGACCCATGTTTTTTTTAATGGGACAGCAGGACCCATGGTTTACCTGTTAACAATATGTAGCAAACAACATGGTGAACCTTAAAAAGAGGACTGATCAGAATTAAAAGATTGCATTTGATATTTTCCAGCTCAAAACTCCTGTACTTTGTAACCAAGTCATTGACTCTTTGCTGTCTACTCTAATATATGGTTGTTTTGTTGATACAGGCGTTAGATGTGGTTCATCTAAGTTATAGGACTTCACTTTGCATGTTGATTTCTAAGCACGCTTCTGGCACAAATGTCATCGCTTCTTCTCTTCAATCAACTGAGGAACAACATATGGAGTAGTTGTCCTTCCAGGTTGCTTATGCAGCATGCTGGATTGTCATCTGGAAAGTTGCTTCATCCAAGAAGCTATGAGAAGCGTCATTTCACAACAAGGGTTGAAGAGACGGCTAGTTTGCACACAACTGGTCTGGGTTCATGTATTTCCGGAGTTCAGCCACTAAAGGTTCAGCAGACTTCTGCGCCTATCCTTATCTTTGATACTGAGACTACTGGTTATCTCCACAAGGACAATAGAATCATGGAGTTAGCACTCCGTGATCTTTCTGGAGGAAAGAATAGCACATTTGAAACTCTCATTAATCCTGAGAGGGATGTTCCCAGAGTTGTTTCAAAACTCACTAATATTAGCACTGATTTGGTTTGCAGACCTGATGTCCCGAGGTATGTTTTCTGCCGATGCATTCGTGTTATTCCTGATCCCTTCACATTGAGTCTTTACTTTTAGGAAATCCTGTACATTTTTTAAGTTTTTACAGTGGAACATTTTATTTTGTATATGTATGACTTTATTAACACTTCACTTACTCTGAGTGTTATCTTAATCTGAATATTGTAGGTTCAGTGATGTACTTCCCTTACTACTGGCATATGTTCGAAGCCGGCAAACTCCTGGAATACCAGTTATGTGGGTTGCTCATAGTGCAAACACATTTGATGCCCCTTTCCTTGCCCAAGAGTTTGACCGTTGTTCAGCACAGATGCCGAAGACTGGCTGTTTGTCGACAGCCTTCGTTTGGCAAGGAAGTTGCCAAAGCTCCCAGTAACAGACGGTACATCCTCTTTGCTCCAGGGCTCTTGGGTTTAAAAGCACTTCATATTTTCTGGTTTTGGGTAAAGCGTTTTTGTTGCATGGGTGGTTATCTGTCTATCACATTTCAGAATACAGTTTGTGCTATTTAGGTAGATGTTTCTTATACTGCATGATGTTTCTAATGCAACTCAATTTCACATGTTTGTGTCCTCATATAAAAGGTTCTTTGTTTGTGCTGTTATTTACTTGCTGCCTGTTGATTCTGGGAATGCGGGGAACATTTTTCCATATCCATATTATTTTCGCAGTCCCAGTCAGTTACCTATATTGTATAATTTGGTCAATCCACAGCATAAGTAACCCATAGTTACATGGAGTTTTACTGCTGTCTTGCAGAAAAAAAACATCTTCTGAACTTGGGGTCACTGAGCAAACGCTATGAGATCACTGTGGAAAATCCTGCTCATAGAGCAATGCAAGATGTGACGACATTATGTCACGTTTTCCCGAAAATCGTGTCTGAACTAAAGCTGACATATGAAGAGCTAATGAATGAGGCCACCAAGGCTAGTGATTTTCAGAAAGGTTCTTAAGTAAATGTTTCCAGTCTCCAGCTTTCTTGTTTTAGTGGTTACATGTATTTCACTTTCCCCAATAGAATAATCTCATTTTCTAGATATTGTTTCCTTTGATGTAGCATCTCAAAGAATCATGGCTTCTTACTGAATAATAGTTGCATTTGTCAGTGGAAAGGCCTGCGGGGCAAACTGAATCATTGATATTTACGCTGCAATTAGCATGACAGGACCATAGCTAAATCATTTCTTTGGGCTAATTGTCTGATCCATTTGATAAGCTTATGCTTCAGCGATCTATGAAATACAAACTCATTTCTCTGATGATTTACCTTGCTTCGTGCATGAGCATAAGGAAAGAAAACCTAGCACTATTTGCTCTAGAATGGTAAAGGCCACAGGTTAAAGGCTTTAATATTTCTTTAGCCATCTTGGGGATGAGATTCCGTCATTGTTTGGTCCATCAGCACTTTGATATCGGCAAATTGGACAAAGTCGATGCCTGGCATATTGATGTTGTTGTGGATCTGAGACGGCTTGTAATATGTACGTATTACCTTATGAAGATATAATACAGAAAAAATGCAACCTACATGAGTTTTTAGTTATAAGTCTCTGTATTGGTTGGCCCATACTGACAACATGCTTATCATGGTTTGCGTTGCTATGGTACTTGTCAAACGCTGTCTGATTAAATATTTCAAGGACTAATGGTTGCCATGTATGATGGCATGTAGCTTGTAGTCCCGACACTATGCAGTCCCGTCACGGTCCTTTCTTTGTTTCCATTAAATACAAACTGACATTTCTGTGCTGATTTACCTGCTTCAAGCATGAGAATAAGGAAAGAAAACTTAGCACAATTTACTCTAAGATGGCATATGCCGACAAAAAAGTTTGAACTTATAGCAACGATATTCTGTTCATGATTTGTCGAATTCTGCCATTCCTTTCAAATTAAGTTAAATAAAGCATATTGCCATGTAATTTGTGCTCCTCTACATGTAATTTTTTTACTATTCCTATAGACACCTTGGGACGAGATTACGTTATTGATTGGTCCATCACTATTTGATCTCGCCAAATTGAACAAAGTCAGATCCCTGGCAAATCAATGTTGCATGTAGAATTGAGACGGATGTAATATGTACAGCGAAAATGCCAGCTACACAGCAGTCTGTATTGATTGACCCTTTGCTGACCACATGCTTATCATGGTTTGTGTTGCTATGATACTTGTGAAATGCTGTCAATATTTTGAGGACTTTGCCATATATGATGGCGGGCCTGTAGGCCCAACATTATGACAGGCATGTCATGGTCCTTTCTTTGTTTCCACATTATACTGTGATCTGATTTTTTTTCTTTAGCGAATTCTGATCTTATTTTCTGTGAACCATGTTCGACGAGCAGTCGGGGTCAAAAGAATCGGACGCAATACTCTATGCATGCTTTGGCATCACCACTGCCATGCAATAGATATTCTCATCAATTCCATGTAATGGTGACATTTTCTTTGTTAACATTTTGCCCTGTCCTCTCTAATTTGATTTTTTTTTTGGAGAAATGAGTCAAGAGCACTCAATTAGACGTAGCCTAGACTCTAGAGTTTGATCAGAATCTTTGTGAAGCGTAACTGTGTGTGCGTGCCGATTTCATTTGTACTGAATCATATAGGGTAGCCATCTGTGCAGTTCTTTTTCAATCCTTCTCATTCCCAAACTTTGACATACAAGTTCAATCAAAGCGGCCTCAAGTAACTTTCCTTTTTTCTGCGAGTCCCTAGTGAATTATTTACTTCAAGTGAAACGAGTAAGAACATAGGCAGACACAATGGTTGTTTGAACACATTCATGTTTCTCATTTCTCAGGGTGATCTAGTTACCAAACGGATTTACTTTACCTTGAACCCCTTTGAGTCATCTTCCATGTGTTTGCGTCGCTACCAGATGGTAATGGAGCCACATTATTTTGATCCCAGGTGACGGGAACTACAACCACCTTTAAAATTTATGCAGCGACGGACCGACGGTCTGTGTCGATCTAGCCGTTCTCAGTTGGTATGGATGTTGTCTGGTTGTCTCTTTTCTTCGCAAAACTCTGGATGTCTGAGACTGAACCATTTGTACAAAAATATTACTGTATTAAATACTAGGATGTTATGTAGTAGGTAGAATCGCTGAGATTATCGTGACCATGCTCTTTTAGAGAGAAAGAGAGAGAGATCATGCCCTTTTAGCGTGTTATTTTTAAATCAAGCAGATGTTTCCACAACCTTTTGATGAAGTACGGGCAAGCAAGCAACCGCCGTGGTTTCAGCCACGTATCTCAGGTGACCCTCTCGTTTCTTGCAGGTGCAAGCGCGTTTCCTTAATCTTTGCCCCCCTCTTCTTGGTTTAGCAACTTGGCATCCCCCCTCTTCTTGGTTTAGCAACTTGGCATGGTGGTCAAATTGCACGGTTCCTCGGAGTGGTAATCTGTCCGGCACTGGAAACAGGAAGAGGGCAGCAGACACGTACTGAGGGTGACTCCAACGCGCCGACCCAAATGGAGTTCTTTTTTATCCGTTTTTCATCCGTGGTCCGTCTTGTCCGGCCATTTTTTGCCACTACACCCAACGGGACATCCATTTGGTCCGCCCCAGGTTTTTTTTTTTCAAATCTAGCATTACATTTCATAGCCAAATCTAAAGGATTACATAATTTTGAGGATACATATTACATAAAAACATAAATTTCATTTACTTCATTAAACTACAGGAAGATCTCCGGTGTCGGCAATGGATGTCCTGGGTAAGCCGCATGTAGGCGGCACTCCGGGAACGGACTTGCTGGCTCCTCCGGCCTAGTGGCCGGCGCGGGAACGGACTTGCTGGCTCTTCCTGCCAGGTGACCAGCGCAGGGGTCTGTCCTGGCGACTCCCCTTGCGCTCCTCGTTTAGTGGTAGGGCTTACTTAGCGGCGCGCGTAGGCGGCGCCACCGACTGTAGATCTTCAGTGGCAGCTGCCGGTCCCCTCTTCGGGAGAGGAGGCGGCGCCATCACGGTAGCGTTTGCGGCGGGCATAGATGAGTGACTCTTTGGTCGCCCGCTCCAAGTTGGCCGCTTCTTGCTTGCCGAGCTCCTTCTGCCTGGCACGTTCGACATAGAACGAGTCCAACGAGCGTCGAACGGCCAGCTGCACCTCCTCATCCCCCTCCACCACCTCGACCGGCACATCGTCCTTGTCATCGTCGTCCACCTCGATGACCTCGACCACTCTGGGGGCGGTGGCGCTCGTAGCGGAGTGGGTTGGGGCATCGGAACCCGCCGCAACACCCGCCGCGTATGCATCCCCCTCGGGGTTGGGGTTGTCGGAGTACGCCGCCTCCATAGCCCTCCTTGCCTCCTCCGTCAGCCTTTCTGGAGCCCGGTAGGACGGCATGCCGACCCACGCCGGGCTCGCGACCATGCGCCGCAAGAAAGAGCCACGGTAGCGCCCTTGCGCGCGCTGGCGCGCTCGCTCGATCTGGTCTAGGAGGTGCTGCGGCGGCGGTGGCGGAGGTGGATCCATCCAGGCCGGCGGGGAGGTGGGGATGCGCGGCCGGGGATGCGTGGTGGCCGTCGCTGGGGAAGGGTTTGCGACGGGGAGGGGGGGCTAGGGTTTGTGAACCTAGGGTTTGGCTCGCCGGCGGCCATATAAAGCCCTTTCCCGCCTCATTTAAGACGGTGGTTGGCCGCTCGGTGTGACTGACAGCCGGGCCAGGGAGTCTAACGGGCAGGACTCCGAGCGGCGTCCAGACACATCCATGCCGACGCAAACCTGGGTCGAATTTGGGCTGGAATTGGGTCGGCGCGGACAAAAAAAAAAACGGATGTCGGTCCGTTTGTGTTGGCACGTTGGACCCTGGTTTCCACCCAAACAGATCAAAGAGGAGCAAAACGGACCAAATGGGTCGACGCGTTGGAGTTACCCTAACGGAACATGTTTGTATACCATCTTCCATCCATAGCTCCAACAATGCCACGCTTCAGGTTCGCGGCTAGCATCCACCGGCACGACGAATCACGACAGTAGTACAGAACTCATTGCACGGTGTGTCCATGTCACTGCAGCAGATGGATGCTGTCCATAGTACCAAGCAGCAGCAATGCAGCGTGCAGGAGCGTACGTACGAACATACAGTATTTGGATGCCACGCTTGGCTGCACTTGGCCTAGGCACGAGAGGATGGGAGTGAGATCAAATGGTAGTAGTACAAGCCAATAGCCACGGTCGATCGATCTTGTGGTGCCAGCGTCGCCACGTAACGGAACGCAAGGGCAAGGGCGCGTGAAGCTCGTCACGGGACGGGTTCCGACTTCCGAGTCCCGTCCGTCTGCTGGTAGCCCTCGCCGCGCCGTACGTGCGGCTTCACTGGAGCTCCTCAGCAGAGTGCATATGCATGTGGTCTGCCTGCCCGATCACGTGGGGAAACGAGAGAGAAAACAAGGATTATTTGGTTGGTGGGTCGGCACCGGCCATTCCCGCCGGTTCGCGCCACGAGACCAGACCCAAACGGCCGAAGGCCGGCCAGAAAACACGACTTGTGCTACCGACTTTAGACAGTGCAGCTCTCAGCTCGTTGTTCTTGATTACTCGCGCTCGTTGATTGATTCGCATCGCTTTCGCCGATCAACTTCACACACGTGTGTGTAAGGCGTGCACGTAGCTAAGCTTATCCTCACTGCTCTGTTTGTCGAATGAGACGGGTCACTGAAATTGCCTGTGGAAACTGACGGCAAAACCTGCCAAAGAGCCGCGTCATCGTCGTCTCGCGATACTGTTTCCTGATGTAATAACTAGGCCGGATATTTTTCTCTACATACAAGCAGCACAGTGAGCAGTACACATCGACTTGCTTCCTCTGCATGATCCATATATATATCCACTAATGGATGGATAGGATTTGATCAACTGAATCCCCGTCAAATTTCGAGCCACACTCTCGCCATGCATGTGTGTAGCGAGATGGAGATGCACGGATGGCCCCCCCCTTGGGAAACGAGACCCAAGACAGGGATATATATATCCCTCAAACATCTAAGCTCACTGGAATTGGTGGCCTCTGGTTCACCCACGTTTTGACCCCACAAATTAGTGACTCAATTTGTTGTCTTCCTTTTTACTGTTGCACACGTTCTGTTCACTGCGCGTGGGTCTACGGTGTGTGGTCCCGCTTGTCGGTGGTTTGACGCGCGTGCGTGTACGTGGGCTTTCTGTGTCCCTTTGTTTGCGCGGCTCCTCGAGTCGGTTTAGCCTCAACCCTAGCCAGAAGCCAATCCCCATCTTGTGTGTGTGAGCAACTCCCTCTCCTTCCGCCGCCTCTCCTCCACGTCCCCAGCACCACATCATGTCCCCGCCGCCGCTAGCGCCATGGAGGACGTCCCCAACGCCACATCTCATGTCCCCGCTGCTACCAGCGCCACCTCGTGTCCCCGCCGCCGCCAGTGCCATGGAGGACATCTCCTCCGAGTCCGGTCCCCGCCGCCAACGCCTTGGAGGGCGACGCCTCCACTGCTGGTCCCTGTCATCGGTGAGGCGACGACGGATCAGCGGGTGCACGCTGTGTGGCGTTCGCACGGGCACCCGCCCAAGCGGTCCTGCACCCAGTCGAGGTAGGATGTTTTTTCTCCTTTTCGTACCTCTAGATCCC
Source organism: Puccinellia tenuiflora (assembly GCA_012064385.1). Classification (NCBI taxonomy): domain Eukaryota; kingdom Viridiplantae; phylum Streptophyta; class Magnoliopsida; order Poales; family Poaceae; genus Puccinellia; species Puccinellia tenuiflora. The sequence continues at coordinate 470,736 of QRDG01000116.1, forward strand.
CTCCTACTGATGCGCCTCCTCCCAGTCCTCGTGGCTCAGCAGGCGCAGCTGCTGTGTGACCCAGGCGATGACGAGGGCTTCCACTTCCTAAAGATTCTAACGTGTTCGATTTTTGTGTCGAAGCAGAGGCTGATAGGCTCTTAGATTTGGGCTATCAGAAACATGTTACCTCAATTAAATTCTTTCGTACGACAGTTTGCTATTTGTTGATCGCTGGCACTGTCAGTTCGGTTGATTGTAGTAGACATATTATGTGTTTATTTTTTATCATGATTTTGTGAATATCTACCATGTGTGAATCACATTCTTGTTTGTCTGCAAGATATCGCTTAAAATATAATCATGTCGTGCTGATTATGGACTAATTCTGTATTGCAGATAAGAGCAAATGCAGCTATCGTGACCTCAGCGAGCCGAAGGGAGACAGACCCCTTTTAGGTGCTTGTCGATGAGCATGGAGGTCTCTGCCGACCATACCAGTAGCAAGAACATGAGATATCTGCCTCAACTTTCCTCATCTCTCTCGTGGTTCATTCTTAGGTGTCTTTTTTATTTCCTTGGCTTATTCTCTCAGCATGTCTTCTGGTTATAAGTGGACGAAACTATGAAGAAAAAAATGATTTCAGGTCGAGGAAGGGAACAAAGAGCTCATCTCGAGAAAGGTATGCAATTTGGGGAAATTTATTTAGTCGTTTTCAGGGAGGTATAGATAGAGAAATATAGTTCATATAATGTGTAGTTTATTGTCACACTGCAAATGTATACTGTTGATTGACATTAATTTGTACAGTGTACTTCTGTTTTAAAGGTATTTGCAACTATGTGCTTGCTAAGGTTTCTGAATGTCTTCTCATTGTTTTGCAGGTTTACAAGTTTTCTTATTTGGTATCAGTGTCCATCATGTAGTTCTAGGAATGTCACTCATCTATACCGCTGTCTCTTATGAGGTAATGCACTCCATTTCTCCTATATGCGCATTCATAGTTTAAATTGCATCAAATTGGCTTACCGAGTACGAATCTGAGTGTATTCTCATCTAGATCACTTCTGTTGTGGTCTTTCCTACTTTTGAGTTGCACTTTTTTGGGTATTGTCACCTGGCAGGAACACTACAACCCTGATGTAAATTTTAAACTTGTTATCAAGTGTGTATTTCTTTGGTGTTGATTTTTGAGAATTGAGCTAGTTATATGGATTACATATCATTGGTTGGGTGTGGAAAACATGGGTTTCCAGTATTTATATTTTTTTTATTAGTCTCTTACATGGTATAATGTGTTAGCATATGTATCCACGCGAAAGGCCCATGAATTTAGATAGTTACGTGAGGTGATATCTGTTTTGCTTCATTGTTTTTTTGCTTACTAACTTGTTAGTAGTCATCGGATCATTTTGTTACACAACTGCACTTGTTGAATCAGTACTTTCCCATTCTAATAAAATCTGAGATGCATCATTCTTGTGTTAATTTCTCATGATCCACCCATTTACGTCTCTTCCTCTGAGTGGTAAGAATTTTAGCCACTGCAAACATGCTTCATTCCCCACTTTAATCATTCACATTTGTTTTTACCTTTAAATAGGTTCTTTCTATTTCCATTCTAGCTACACATCATAATCGTAAATATTAAAAACTAAATGGAATGAACTTTGGTGCAGTCCTGCAGCTTCCAAGTATGTTTCTATCCACTATCATGTTCCCATCATCACAGGCATCACCTTTTGTTTAGGCAGGCGAGACCATTATTTTCAGTTTCGTGGATACCGTATCATATGGAAAACTGATACTACCTTGGTTATATTTTGCCTCTCTCTTGTGTGGTCTTGTTTTCTTATAGCCGTCTTGTTTACGCCTTCTTTTTTAGTCTCTTCATGCTACGATCTTGCTCTTAAACTAAATGGAATGGACTTTGGTGCAGTCCTGTAGTTTCCAACTATGTTTCTTATATCCACTACCCTGTTGCCATCATCCCAGACACCACCTTTTGTTTAGGCAGGTGAGACCATTATTTTAGTTTCGTGGATACCGTATCATATGGAAAATTGATACTGCCTTGGTTATATTTTGCCTCTCTTGCGCGGTTCTGTTTTTGTCTAGCTGCCTTGTTTATGCCTTTGTTTTAGCGTCTCTTCGTCCTGTGATCTTGCGCTTAGGTTATCAGATTCCACTATTGATAATTCGGTAACACATTTCTTCGTTTTGCTTATTCTATTCCTATTTTTTATTGTTTATGTACGGATGGGGGGGGGGGGGGGGGGACTGCGTACAATTGTTTACCGAGCATCGTCTTTTGGGGGCAGAGGGTGAAAGTAAGGAATTTTCCTTAATCGTATTAGGATGTTGCTATTAGAGCTGGTATTTTTTTTGGTTTTTGGGATAGCTTGGGATGTCGTGGTGTTGAAGCCTGACAGCATTATTCATCAGATCGTTTTTGAAACCCCAAAGTTTAAAAGAAGGGAGCAAACTACTTGGAAAGTTGTATATTGTGTGTTGAAAGTCATTTCCCAATTACTTCATGTTAGATTAGCCCAATGCCTTATATCATTTCCTCCTTGTGTTGATGAGTGTCCATGCACTTCTTCCCTTCCAGGCGTCGTCCCCAAATCGGCATCGTATTCTGTCTGATGCTGAGCATTTCTTGGATGTGTCTGCCATGACTTTTGATATGATTGCTAGAAATATTAATCAAAACAAATACATATATTAGTAAATCTTAACAGCTACACAAGTCATCCTTCTCTATCTCTGGTAGAAGCCGCTTTGTATTTCCTTTATCGTTTTGTTATCTTATTCATTTTCTTCAATTTATATATTTTCATGGCTAGGATTTAGGTGGCACGATGGTATCGGCCAGTAGCTGCACCTTTGCAGCCTTGCCGACGAGTTGCAGTTCCATCTTCTTAACCACATCTAGCTCTAAGGCTTAAAACTCCCAGCTTCTGATAGACCGAATATATCATTCACGTCTTTACATTGCAATGCTAGGAGAACTCCACATTGTGCTTTTAGCGCCCATTATGTTGTGTGCTACAATTTTCCTATTGTACTGTCAATAAATAATCTGTATAGAAGGTTTTTATCTCTCATTTGTTGAAATTTGCCAGTATTCAACATTCCAAATCTCAAGTTCTCGCTAGCAATCTTACTTATGTGTATATAGAGTATAAAATGTTTTCGTGGCGGATGGGTAGTTTGTTTCGTTGCATGGTCTTTGATATTTTGTAAGTAGGTTTCTGGCTAGCTCAATTGAAATACTTAAGTAGTATGATTTCTAAGGCATATAATTGTTCAGAGGTTATTTCTATTGATCCTTTTCCACGTATCAATCTGTTGTAGAAACGATTTCTTCATTTAGCTTGTTTGTCTTAGCATGACCTGCTTCTTACTATGTAGAGAAAAACTAAATGTTACCGCTAACAAAGAACATTGAAAACGTCTCTTGATTAAGCAACAAATTAATTAATCTTAGGATGCATTTTCCCGTATGGTGCCATATTAGATTTTGGGCAGAAACTTCTTGCCCGGATATGGTCATTTTATTTCTGCTAAGCCATGGTTTGTTAGCTGAGCTATTTGAGTACAGTTTCAGAGGTTTCTTATTGCTGCTATTTTGTGTGGAGATTCAAGAGACAAATGGGCACCTAATTTTGACGGTGGATACAGTGAACCGAGGGAAATAAAAGAAGGTTGTCTGATTCTCCTGAACTCTCCCAGTCCTCATCCCAATCCTTGATCCAACCACCTCACTCTCAGTCTCTACTACTTTGTTTTCTCAACCTGTCCTTATTTCTGCTTTGGTATCAACCTGCCTCGGCTTTGCTAAATTTGCTCCTTTTTTCTCCTTACAGATTGATTCGGGTCTGCTACTAGGTTCAAGTCTATAATTTATTTCTTTAAGCAACATTCCCTGAAAAAACAATGGTTCATCGTTTGCCTTCTTCCAGTACCTCGTTTACTATTTTTGGATATTACATGATTAGAAAGAAACAGAATTGCAGCCTGTGTTACAGCCACTCTATATGAAATGTAATGTTCTCTGTTAATATATTAGGCTCCAGATTGGGAAATATTTAGCCATTTATTGCTTCTCTATCGCTTGTGTGTTGTATCTAACTGTGTTTAAACACTAAAGAAATGTCAGGGCATTATATCTCTTTATTCATTGTACTCTCAACCTTCATCGAGCTATTCTATATAGCCAGACCATGTTGCTTGTTCAGTTCAGAATTTAATGTGCATCTTGTTGTATTTATATTTCTGAATATAGTGATCATCTTCCAGCTATTGTATAATGAATAAAGAGAATGGCTTGTTGAGGATTGTTTCTTTATTTAGTTACAGTTTCTTTATTTAAGGATTAATGCAACCTTGATGAATGTCATGTGTATATGGTAAAATATTAACACTAATGCAACTAACCCAGCGCAACAATTAGCAACGGGCGCAGCAAAGCGCGCCCTCCCCTTCTAGTACTGTATCTAATGCATATATTATACACGAGTATATATATGATTCCCTCGTACGTGTTCATCTTATGTACGAGCGCATGCCACAGTGTGCGGATCAAGCTGAAACATTTTTTTTTTAGTAAAGTGTGGAGCCGAAACTTTGAAAAGGAAGGTTGCGGGGGCAGCTGCGACCGTGGCGCCCCGTGTCTCCGTCACACGTTTTGGACGGGTTTCATGCATGATGCCGCCGGATTCAACGATGGAGCACGACGTGAACATGGACTCATGGACATGACCAATGCGTGTACACGTACGCAGTCGGTGAATAGTGCGCGAAAATGACACGCTGCTTGCCGCAGGCCACGGCCGAAAAGGAAGCAACAGGATCTGTCCTTCTCGATTTCAAGGACGATGTAGACTCAAATGGTGTGTGTACACATGTATGTATGTAGGCGATCACACTCGCGCTACACGCACACCACGCACACCCTTCACGAGCGGTCTCACAGGACATTTTCTAAGCACCGGGGGCAAACACAGGGGCGGACCCACAAACAATTCTGACTGTGGCACATGAAGTGACTGGGGCAAAATATGTACAAATACAAAGGAAAATCAATTTTTTGAGTGGGGGTCAGTGACCCCACTGGGCTGTACCCCTGGGCAAACATGCCCATCCGTTGCTACGGATTGATTTTAAACTGTGCACATTTTCTTTTTCTCATATACTAGAATGGTCACATACATAAGCTAAACATTTGCATGCATACTGATAGCTAAAAAAAATGGCGTATTAGGATTCTTTTGATGTTGTATTCAGAAATTCGTAGAATGAGGCAACAATAGATACAAGGTAGTATGCACGGGACAAAGGCTCCAAATGTTGAGAGTCTTGACAAGGTAAAGAAAAATGCATTGATCAATGTTTAATTGTTTACACAAATAACCGATGAAAAATTAATATAAATTAAATGAGAAACTTGGGCATATATCCGAAAAAATATTGTGTATGGATAGAGAAGTGCACTTGGTGAGGAAAAAGAAACCGTTATAGGAGTTCATGCATCTGAACAAAAAATACTCTGAAAAGAACAGCTAGGGTTTTGAACATGCTAGAACCGGCTATGTAATAATGTCAAGAGCCTGAAGTAGTTCTATCTCTTTTGGATGGTCTAAAAGAGTCTTGTTGCATACAAAACAACAGCTATTCTAACTGAAGATAGAAGAAGTAAACATCTGGTTCATGTTCTATAATTTCCCATTAACATGGTTTACTTCATTTATAATTGCATTTCCTTTGGACAAGCGGACGAGTAAACTATCCATTCAGGGAGTGGTCATTTTGATCTTATGCTAGCAGAATAAAGAGCTTCAGAGCCAAATTGTTGCATCTTTTCGGGAAAGCGCCTCCATTCATTGAGGTGGCTAATATGACGACCGATGAAGTTAGACAACGACACTTGGCCTCCAGAGGTGCTGAGCTGACCGCTTTTCACCCACGGACTAGTTCCTTGCTTTCTGTTTACCAACAAACATGCTTTTGAACATAAACATTTCTCTTCTTTCAAATCGAAAAGGCAGCGCTCCTGTCGTTTGCTCAAGAAAAGAAAAAAGAACTTCAGTTTACACTCAGTCTAGAAAATGTGATTGCATATAGAAATTGAGATGCGGATCAAATTTACCACAATTAGGACCTTGGGGCACACCAGCAGCAGACAGAAGGCGACGACCTGACCGAGGTGAGTCTATCTTGTTCCATGTCATTTCCCCTCTCCGTCTCTCTTGTGCAACGAGCTAAATGACTCCATGGCACGCAAGAGCGGATGCTCAATGTCATGTGGTGGCAGCAAGACATCATCTGGAAGAAACATGTGTGTTTTCTTGACGCTAAATTTTGTGATCTTCAAACTGACATTAGTTTGCACGAATATTTGTGTGCTGTCCACTACCCCTCACTGAAATCGTTGTGGGTGGGACGGGTACTGGGTAGGCGCCGGCCCTTCCGTCAGTTGGCGCCACGCCACGAGACACCGGCCCCAAACGGCCGAACGCTGTTCGGCCAGCCGGACCACAAGGCGCCTTGTGTTGTGTTACCGAGTTCAGACTTCAGACAGCAGCGCGCATCGATCGCTCTCGCTGATCAACTTCACACACGTGTGCAAGGTGCTAAGCTTATCCTGCTCTGCTTGTGGAAGGGGACGGATCACTGAAATTTCCTGTAGAAACTGACGGGCAAACCCGCCCAAATAACCGCGCGCGTCATCGTCTCGCGATACTGTTTCCTGATGTAGCTGGCCGGATTTTTTTTTTACAAACAAGCAGAACAGTGTTGCTTAAAAAAAAAAACAGAACAGTGCGCAGTATACATCGACTTGCTTCATCTACACGATCTGTATATATCCACTAATGGTTGGATGGGATTCGATCAACTGAATCTCCGTCAAATTTCGAGTCACTCTATCCTCTACTATGGATATACACGGAGTATTATGGTGCCAATGTGTGTAGCGAGATGGGCATGCATGCGATGGCCCCTCCAAAAACGAGGGCCGGAGACAAAGATTTTTCAGTGAATATATATTATCCCCTCGTGCTCATTGTTTGACACGCGCGCCGTTGTATATTTGTGTGGTGTCGAATCTTCAATCTTGGCAGCAAGAGGTTAGTTGCAGGCGTAGCTGCGACCATGCATCACCCTTGTGGCGTGTCCTGCTCGGCCGTTTTGGACGGGTTGCATCACGATGCTGTCAGCTTCAACGATAGAGCACGACGTGAAGTGGACGTGCCCATGCGCGGGGCCTCGATCAGGTACACGACGGCCGGTGAATAGTGCACGAAAAGGGACACGCTGCGTGCCGCAGGCCAGGGCAGAAAATGAGGCGAGACGAGCCGTTCTTCTCGATTACAAGGACGATCGATATAGACTCAAATGTGCATAAATGTATGCGATCACGATCTCGCTACACGCACACCTTTCACGAGCGGTCCTGCGGGACATTTTCTAACCGTTTCAGGACATTATGATTCTTTTGATGTAGTATTCAGAAGGAATTCGTTGAATGAGCTAGGCAGCAGTACATAGAAGGTAAAGTAGTATGCACGGGACAAAGAATCCAAAAATTGATAGTCTTGACAAAGTAAAGAAAATTGCATGGATCCATGTTTACCCAAATAACTGATGAAAATTTAATAAATTATGAGAAAACTTGGGCATATATCCGAAAACAATATTGTGTATTAATAGAGAAGTGCACTCGGTGACGAAAAGGAATCCGTTATAGGAGTTCTTGCATCTCAATACAATACTCTATAAAAAGCGGTCATGGTTTTGAACATGCTATACAACCTGCTATGTGCCTATGTTATAATGTCAAGAACCTAAAGTATTTATATTGGATGGTCTAAAAAGTATTGTTGCATACAAAACAATAACTATTCTACCTGAAGATAGAAGAAGTAAGCATCCGGTTCATATTCTATAATTTCCCATTAACATGGTTTACTTCATTTATAATTGCATTTCCTTTGGACAAGCAGAGGAGTAAAATATCCAATTCAGAGAGTGCTCATTTTGATCTTATGCTAGTAGAAGAAATAGCTTCAAAGCCTAATTGTTGCATCTTCTCAGGAAAGCTCCTCCATTCATTGAGGTGGCTAATCTGACGACCGATGAAATTAGACAACGACACTTGGGCTTCCGAGGTGCTGAGCTGACCACTTTTCACCCACGGACTATTTTTACCCACTTCCGAGCTGCAAATCTTAAGAATTATTCTTACAAATCAAACGACAAACATTGGAAAAAAAATCCTAAAATTCATATGAGAACTCTTTGGATGCAAGGAGCCCTAAGGTGATGTGCAAGCTCATATTTCACATCCAAAACTGGGGCAACCGGGGATCAACTAAAATGCATGCTAACCATGCACTACCAACTCAAGAAAAAGTAATCAGTTTTGTAGTGCATGGTATCAATGAAATCCCGGTGACGTGGGAAAAAAAAGGGGTTTCCTTTAGAAAAGCACACGATATTTGCTAGGCACTGTCCTGTAATTTGGTGGTCACGTGTGCGTTTCTTGACACTGAACTTTGCAATTTTCTTAACGGAAGAGCATCAATTTGCACGAATATATTTCCGTATGGTGTGACGGTGTCTACTGTCTGTCCCTTACCGAAACCGTGGTAATTTGCTCCTTCCACAGGGGTTTACATCTAAAAAAGAAGATCGCCTGACCATACTACATGTGGCCGTGCACGTCCGGCCCGCTGTCGCGCAGATCCCCAGCCGTCCATCCCGGAGCAAGCGTGCACGATACGCCAGCGCGTCACCTTCGCCGCGCGTGCTGCGTGTCGCGGGTACGGTCACCGGGCGGTGCACGTACCGCACCCGTCCCGGAAACGAGGGCTATATATAAAGGACACGCCACCTGGCTGGGAGGGAGCCCAACAGCAACGACGCGCCTTTCCCCAGCCAGACCTCCTACGAGCCCAAAAGGAAGAAAAAGCTCCCCCAATCCAAAAACAACGACCAGGAAGCACCAAGAGTCCAAGACCCTCCCCCCCCTGCCCTGCCCACCTACTATAATCCCCCCTCTCGGAGTCCCACAAATCCGGCGGAATCTCGTCCGGCGATTTTGATCTGCAGATCTCCCTTGCTCCGGCCGGTCGTCCAGAGGTGGGTTTCGCGGTTTCTCCTCAGGTTTTGATTTTGGCCCTGTTCGTGTTCGGAGGGCGTAAACGGACGAACTCCCCTTTTTCGGTAGGGGGCGAGCGAGCGTTTGGCCGACAGCCCTAGGTGCCAAAATCGCTCGATCATATCGCCCGATTTGGTGGGATTCTGGTGTGGGGATTGATTAGGTGCCGGTTCTTCTGGTTCCGTGGCGATTTGGCTCTGCCCAGATTGCCCGAGATCGTCGGAGCCTGTCCTCTCGATTTTTAGGCCTGTTTCATCTGGATTACTGAACCTATCTGTCTGATTTTGCAGTGCTGCCTCGTCGGAGCTGGTCCAGAAACCCAACCGGGTCGCCTGAAACGTTTCATGGGTGCCGTGGCGCTGGAGTGAGATCGAGATCGGAGACCGTGAATTCCCTACGAAGTTGCCACTCAGGCTGCGCGACTGCATGAACTGTTTCGTCAATCTGGGACTGAACTCCAACTCCAACCACTACGTCGCCTGCCTCCTCATCTTCCTGCTGCATTTCTCACCGCAGCCCCTGTCAAATCACCAGTCCAATTCCAATTCCAGTAGTAATCGCGAAGGAGGACAACCACCTAATCCCAGTAGTAATCGGGAAGGAGGAGAACAGATTTGAGCAAATGGCGAATAACAGTAAGTTTCATAGTTCTTCTCGGCAGATTTCACATGTGCTAGTGTTTTTAATTGATTATTAGGCATCATTGGGGATCTTTTGCTCTTTTCTGTAAAATGCAAAACTAGTGTAGAAATCGAATTTTGCCACCATCTAGGACCAGGTGGTCCAACTTGATTTTGGTAGGCTAGACACTCCAGTTGCTTGTGGTTGTTGGGAGGTACCTCGTGGGCCAGACGAAACAGGCATCAACCATCCAGCTACGGTTGCCATTTCCTTGGACGGCGGTAGGGGGGAGAAGAAGAAGACGAAATGCTAGCTGTTTACATTTGTTATACCAACACCTCACGCAAAGGGAACCGACCACTTCGGAAGCTTCTAGGATTTGACCAAATGACCCATAGGCAAGAACAAGTCCATGTGGAGTCGTGGAGTCCCACGCTCCTTTTTATCACTGAAAACTAGTACTCACACAGGATTCCTGCAGCTAATATTTAAAATACATAGATACCTGAAATCGGTTACCCAAACCTCATCACGTTGAAGTAGAGTGACGTTAACTTGTTTAGTCTTGTGTCGTCATTCCATGCATATTGATCGGCATTATTGTGATGCACTATTAGGCTTGTATTATTGTTCAGAATATTCGCTAGTGGATCTAGTAGTCTGTCAGATAACTATCCTCCAATGCCACAATTTAAAATATTTAATTAATAAGCTATGTTTAGTTGCGCTCTGGTCAGTTTCACACACCTCATATATGCGGATCTTTATTTTGGGTCTTAGTGTTGTTATATGAAAGATGCTTGGTGATTATGTTCTGGACTGAAGTGTGACTGCCTTTGAAAGATGCAGGGGGTTGTCTTGCTAAAGCTAGGTCTACCATCTAATACCATCATAAACAATAGCCTCAAAACATGCCATGCCTATTCCATATTTATTGCAATTTGCCATGTGTCCAGTCTCCCGCCTGTAAGAACATGCACCATTTCAGTTGAATAACAGAAGAAAAGATACTAATTAGCTTTGTGGTCATAGGTTTAGTTTTAATTTGCAGCTGCCTGTTCAATAAAATGTTCCAGGGATTTAAGTTTGATCTGTCATACTCCTACACATATGAGTGTCCACTGCGTAGCTAAAACACAGTGAACATTACGTTAATGGTTCCAGTCCACACTCAGTCAATTTGTTGGGGGGAGTCAGCGAGAATCTATAATATTCCTGTCTTACTTCGCCATCATTGTTCTGAGACAGGGAACATGCCTCACTACTATCCCTCCATGGTGGAGGGGGTAGAGGAGGGTTGATGTGAGAAGAACAGGCGATATCGGCACTTTCACTACTTGGTAGGCTTCTTTATGTTATTTTTGTATGAACTGGTCTTTTTTCCATTTGGAGGTATCCCTTTTTCCACATATAAGCAATTATCAGCCATACGGCCTGTCATCTCTTCACCCAAAAAAGACCGCACACCTCCACATACATGAACTAAGTTAACCTCACAGCTCACAAGCATCCTCCAATTACAGCAAATTCTTCATAAGATTAAATCTTTTGTTTATTCGGTCCAATCATCATTAAGATATGACTTTAGCAACTCATCATAAGATATGTGAGAGCTTACATAAGCTCCCTATATGGAGAAGTCATAGAAAACATTGCCTTCTACCTTCCTTTCTTCTGGTAGATATGCCCAAAAAGTTGCTGTTAGTAGGCTATAGTATTCCAAATGATAACTAAAAGAAACACACTCAACTGATCGTGAACTTTCTGGTTCAACTTGCTACTCTATATTTAAGGTAAAACCTTTTTTTTCTTTATTTCAGGCTCATATGGGGAAAATGTTAGTAAAAAATCGCACACACCTTCTGCTATTGTTATCGGTGGTGGGTTTGCAGGCATTGCTGCTGCCAATGCTCTCAGGAATGCGTCCTTTGAGGTTTGTGACCTTGTTTCGATGTTGTAGTTGCAATTCATGCGACGCCTTTGATTCATGCACTTGTCATCTTATCAGTTATGCTAATGTGATTTTTTTCCCCAGGTGGTTCTTCTTGAATCCCGTGACCGGATAGGTGGTCGAGTTCACACTGACTACTCTTTTGGTTTTCCTGTTGATCTGGGAGCATCTTGGTGAGTTCCATTCTTTTTTGGAGTTTTGGACTACTTTTACAGTATCATTTAAACTGTATATGAATGAAAGTTCATTCATAGCACTATTTTTAATCTTATTTCCAATTTTTGTATGCACCAGGCTTCATGGTGTTTGTGAGGAAAATCCCCTGGCACCAATCATTGGAAGGCTTGGGCTTCCACTATACCGCACAAGTGGAGATGACTCTGTGCTATTTGATCATGATCTTGAGAGGTAAATGTTCATCTAGGTTCTGTATGTTGAAACCTAATGCTGCAACTAACATGCTAACCTAATAATGCTGCAGCTAACATGTTATATTTTGTTTCAGTTATGCACTTTATGACACTAACGGCTCTCAAGTTCCACAAGAGTTTGTAGAAAAAATAGGGAAAATATTTGAGGCTATTTTGGAAGAGGTAACAACTTCTCTTGGTTCTTATTGCTTATTAATTTTCAGCAACATTTCCTGGGTTATGATTTTTCCAATAACATTTATTATGTATACAGACTGGCAAATTAAGGGAACAAATGAAGGAAGATATTTCTATAGCTAAGGCCATTAATATTGTTTTGGATAGAAATCCACACTTGAGGTTTGTACCTTCCAATCTCTGCATGCATAGGTTATCCGAAAGGTATCGGTCTTTGTATCTGACATCATTGATGCTCACATCAGGCAGGAAGGGATTGCACATGACGTTCTTCAGTGGTATTTGTGCCGCATGGAGGGTTGGTTCGCTACCGATGCAGATGCGATCTCGCTTCAGTGTTGGGACCAGGTAGGGTTCCCACCCCACCCAGTTCTTAAATAGCCATATATCTTGCTCATGGTTTATACATATCGCCCCTCCTTATCAATGTCTATATTTGTGCAATGGAGTGCAGGAGGTACTGCTTCCTGGTGGCCATGGTCTCATGGTTCGTGGATATCGTCCGGTTATAAATACTCTGGCAAAAGGGCTAGATATACGTCTTGGTCACAAGTATGCATGTCTTTCCTCTAAATGTTCTACGAGCATCTAGTTCCACCATTTGTTGTACTAATCCAAACTCTCTTCTTTAGGGTTGTTCAAATTGTTCGCCACTGGAATAGGGTGGAGGTCACTGTAAGCAATGGTAAAACATTTGTAGCGGATGCTGCAGTAATTGCTGTCCCCTTAGGTGTTTTGAAAGCAAACACCATTAAATTTGAGCCGAGGCTCCCAGCGTGGAAGGAGGAAGCAATAAGAGAACTGTCAGTTGGAGTCGAGAACAAAATAGTTCTCCACTTCAGTGAGGTTTTCTGGCCTAACGTGGAGTTTCTTGGGGTTGTTTCATCCACTACATACGGCTGCAGCTATTTCCTCAACCTGCACAAGGCAACGGGCCATCCTGTTCTTGTGTACATGCCTGCAGGCCGGCTTGCGTGTGACATTGAGAAGATGTCAGACGAGGCTGCAGCCCAGTTTGCCTTCTCCCAGTTGAAGAAGATCCTCCCTAATGCACTTGAGCCGGTTAGCATTTCGACACAAATCTCAATATAACCATCAAGAGATCTCCTTCAAATTCTTACAGTCAAATATTGTCTAAATTTTATTGCAGCTTAACTACCTGGTGTCACACTGGGGCTCAGACGAGAACACGCTTGGTTCCTACACCTTTGACGGGGTGGGCAAGCCCCGTGACCTGTACGAGAAGCTCCGCATCCCCGTCGACAACCTATTCTTTGCAGGGGAGGCGACGAGCGTCCAGTACACGGGCACGGTGCACGGCGCCTTCTCCACCGGCGAGATGGCTGCCGAGGAGTGCCGGATGAGGGTGCTGGAGAAGTTCAGGGAGCTGGACATGCTGGAGATGTGCCACCCGATGGCTGAACAAACGGCCACGGTCTCCGTCCCGCTGCTCATCTCCCGGCTGTAAAACTATATTCGGAGCTGGTATGCCCCGAGTTTACTGGCCATTCCAGTGATTGCTCGAGGAAGGCAGCCTGGGAGTAATCTATCCCTGTTCTTCCTTGTAGCATGAGGCCTGTGGTCGTGTGACTCGTGGTTTGCTGAATAAAATTATGAATGGATATTGTGAGCGTCGGTATATGTGTACTGTCAGACATAAGTTTGGTTAGGCGCTACGAGCTACGGCCTACGTGACCCATCTTTGAAGGGCAAAGTAGGTGTATGTGTGATGAACACTGTAATTTACATTAACATTCATAAGATTGGTGAAGATTGCAGATTCTCCATGATGGCTGAATCAATGGTCTACACTCTACACCTTTGAACTGAATACCTTAATCCAATCAAATTCGAAAAAATCTGCACTGGTTGTGTGAGATGTACTTAGCTAAGTATATGTTCTTTTCTAGGAAATTAGAGATTTTTTTATGATCGAGGTAATGTTTACGAGCGTGACCTGAGAGAGTGTTTCTGCCTGCAGAGGTCAAGCAGCAGCGTCTTACAAATGGACGTAGAGAGGGGGGCGGTGTATCGCTGCTGCTAGCTCTGAATCTGTTGGGTGTCAAAGATTCCAGTGCCGGAGGCTGAAGCTACCTGATCACAGCGTGTATCTGAGGGCTTCCAACAGCGTTCACTGATTTCGACTGATCGGTACAGCGTTACACGACGACCTAAGCTTTCCCAGCGCACAGAAACCGGTCATTTTTGTGCTGATTTTATTCACTGTACGCCTACTGTCTTTTCATGCCATTGTTCTGTGGTTTCCGGAGTTTTGTTCTGATTTCAATCACTGTACGCCTACTGTCTTTTCACGCCATTGTTTCTGTGGTTTCTGGATTTTTCATCTACTGTTGTTGAAACGTAAGGCTGTGGGTTCCCTGCTCATTATTCAGAATACCATCATCTTATTGTTTTCTGAATCTTCATACACCCTTTGTCCGCATCTTCATTCATTATTTACTCATTAACAGTTGCCACTGGTTTCACGTGGATGAATGGGGGAAAAAAAGAGTAGGATTTTGCACGATCCATTGACAGATGTGCCTTCTCAGCATGCAAAGTGAACTAAGGGCACCAGTGATTTATAATAAAACTTTGCAACTGGCAATGTTTCAGAAATAAACTGCAAAACTTCTTTGGTCTTCCAAGATGGTGATTAATAATAAAACTTTGCAACTGGCAATGTTTCAGAAATAAACTGCAAAACTTCTTTGGTCTTCCAAGATGTTGTGCAATCCGCTCGAAGCAACGTTTAGACTAGCCACAGTGGAGGTATCATAGGTAGTATCATGCATGCCACGTTGGCAAAAAGCTCTGTAATTAATGAGTAGAGAGGTGGTAGTGGTATCATAGTTAGATACCGTAACATAACGCTTTTCACGGTAAGATAAGTCTACAACCTAATAAATACAAAATTATATGATACCACATATATGTTACTATCCATTGTGTACATAGACTAGTATCATATAAGATACCACATATATGATACTCCCCACTGTGACTAGTCTTAGAAACCAAGCCTGTCGCTTTGAGAGGAGCGTCGCCTCACTGACAATTCATTTCATCATCTAACCGCTGATAGGCTGGGACGTACGGCACTGTACGGATGCGTTGTGATTTGCCGGTTGCCGGCAAGCAGTGACAGGCTGACTGACAGCCGGGAAGGAGCCTTGCCTGGCCTCATGCGGTTGCCCTCCTCCATGGGGAACTGCGGGCACACGCTTGATCGCCACACTTGCCAATCAAAGTAAAGGTGGAAAATCGACAACTGTACCTGTTTTCATATCTTGCACAAATTGATGAAAAGCTATTTAGTGGATGTGTGCTGGGATATCTCTATATCAACACGTAACGAAGTCATGTCCAAGTATTTATAGGGTAAATAGTATGTTCATCGATCCAGGTATCAATAACAGATAGGCTATTTTGCACTGGCTGATGCATGAAAGATGTCTAGTGTCTTGACTGTATTCTAACTTAATTCTGGCTGTCCATTTAGACACTGATGTACCGTGGCCCCTGCTGCACTTTCAAATTTCCCTATTGTTCCTTTCGGAATTAGATTTTGTTCGTTTCTTTTAGGATAGTCGGCACTCGTCAGTGCCGAAGCTACGAACCCATGTAGTACAATGCTCACAGCCTCACACTAACGGGAAAGTTCTGAATCAACAGGCAAAAACCGAGAAATTCAGACAACCTCTCTGAACGGACACGTACAGAGCTCCCAGCTCCAATGCCATCAACATATGCTGAGGGAAACGTGACCTATCGTATCGTGCAGTAACAGTACCTGCGATGGGAGCACTCATCTGGGTACTACCCTGGAAATCTGTTACGAATTTTCTAGTGATCAGCCGTCACCATCCATGTAGATATGCGATAAGTAAATGTCAAAAGAGATGTATGTGTGGAAGCGGAACACACGCGGTCTCGAAATCTAAACACCGTGGCTCTATAAATACAGCTTCTCTCCAAATCAACCACCTCCCATGAGCCAGCGGCACAAATATTTTGTGTGCATGTCCATACATTTTTAGGCTGCTGTGGGGTAAAGTGCTCCACGTATGCGCCTGCAGCAGGGCAGGTTAGTTAGGTATTGTGCGTAGTCGCGTGCTGACGCTGGTCATGGCCAAGGCCCAGCTCGTCGCCCGGCTCGCCGTGGAGCTCGCGCCGCCGACGCGCCGGGGTCCCGAGGAAGGTGCTAGACACCATAGTCGAGGAGGAGATGCCGGCGCCTCTTTCCCACAGCAATGTGGCCGGCGCTGGCTCCTCTGCGACTGCGCACGTCGGCGCCGAGAAGGGGAAGCGGTGGGACGACTCCTCGGCGGCACACGGGGAGAAGCGGCTCGTGCTCGGCTCGGCGCCGGCCAAAGCGGGTTGCGTTAAGATCGCCGCGTGATTGACTGGTTGGTTTCCGTTGGCGGGGAAACTGAACTTAGCGTCGGACGCGTGCTACTGTGTAGTATGTTTTCTCGTTGTGGTTTTAATCTTGGGGATGCAGGAACTACCGAATATACGTACCTGTGTTATGCGTGTGTACAATTTGTCGTCTGCGTCGAGTGACGCGTACTACTACAAGCCTGAACTCTAGCCCCTCTCTGTTCGGGGGCAGATACACCCAATAAAATTTTATAAAACAAGACCGATAAATTTGGTCAAAGGTCAAAGCTTACTAAGTTTGACTGACTATGATACGTGGATTTGACATGCATTTTTTTTTTGGTATGGTCGGTGCTGATAACGATATCAACGTGTTGAAACGTTCTTCGCTCTTTACCAGACTTACGAAAAGCTAAGCTCCAAAGTGTAACTTTGAGATCAACGGTCACCAGTATAACAAGGGATACTACCTAGCGGATGGCATCTATCCAACATATTCTACATTTGTCAAGACTATTCGCAACCCTGTTCCTCCGGCAAAGAAATATTTTCGAAGCAACAAGAGAGTGCTCGGAAAGATGTAGAGCGAGTATTCGGTGTGCTTCAAGCCCAGTTCGCGATCGTCAGGTATCCTTATTTATCATGCACGGTAGAATAGATGTGGGAGGTCATGAATGCTTGTGTTATCATGCATAATATTAGGGATATTATAACTGCACCAAAGAGAAGCTCCCTCAGGCCATGCTCACGTTCTGGACGATTCTGACCGTTCGATCTCCCTCGCTGCACGTTTCTGACCGTTGGATGACCATCGAATCACGCACTGGGCCGAATCGTCCCTAGAGATGCTTCTCTGCGCATCAATTTGGTGCTCTGTGGTGTATTGGGCCGGTCGACCCGCTAAAGCCCACCTAAGGACTGAGCAGAAAGGCAACGGGCCGAGCGACACGGTGTTTCCATAAAAAAAAATAGCGACGCGGTCAACGGCGACAAAGACAAGATCCAGACGAGCAGAGGAGACCGATGCGATGCGCCGGGCGACCTCAGGCTCCAGTTCGTCGATGCGATGCGTCGAGCGATCCGAGCAGCACGCCCGATGCGACGCTGGCCATCGATCCGGTCCACGGAGGCCGACAGAATTTGGGACGGCTAAGCCATGACGCGTCCAGCGGCACCACGGACCGAAGCGATGCGGCCGGCCGGCCGAGCACATGCGCCCCGTGCGTCCGATCAAAGGTCAGCAGGTCCATGTGGCGGTTCATCCATCTCTGATGCGACCATCAACAGCTGGTGCGGCAGCGAGCGTCCCTACCTCCGGATTGATGGTGATAAACTGATGCGTCGCTCGTGATTGCTCTTGATTCCCCCAGTACATCGTGCGCAACTCGCCGGCGGCGAGTGATTATGGTATGTCAATATACCGCCTCTCTTGCCCTATAAGTTTTGTTGCCTCGGTATTCTCCATACCATTTCCACTCGAGAACAAGTTGCAGGTCGAATTGTATACTGCTAGGTTGATTATCTCTCCTGCGAAATCCCCAATTCTCATCTGATGGTGTTCATCCTGGTTATGCTGTTTTCATTCCGTTGAATGATTGAATCTTGGAGATTGGTTGAAATTTTATTGGCTGTGGAATTCTTCTCCTCAATATTTGCAATGGATGCCGGACATGTTATTTCTTAGATTGCCTCATGTACTTCCTTCATATTGTATTCTTTCTTGCAATGTTTGTTATTGGTAGAACTAGATTCATATTATCTCCATTATTTTAAATCGCTCACAGTAATATAATTATTTCCATTAGTAAGTCTGAACAAATTCAACATGCAATGGAATCCCATGATACTGACAGTTATGTTTCATGTTGTATGTACCAGGTCAAATAGAACAATAAAACCAAATGAGGAAACGTAGTAGGGCTGTTGTAGAGGGGGCCGAAGCCTCCACGCGCAAAAACGTAACCAACCTGTTGAAGAGAGAGCCGAAGGTTCCACATCGCGGAAACGCAATCGGGCTGCTAGCGGAGTACAATTAGAATCAAAGCAATGCTACTTGTACAGAATTTGCCATGCAGATACAGTATCTTGCAAGTTTTTATGTGCATGACTTGTTCAGAAAACAGGAACTACCAAAAAAATTGTATACATGTTTATCTTATAGCTGGAGTGTGAATTGTTCACTAAAATGTAACCTGCAAGCACATTAGTATGACCAACAAATTGTCTATAGAATAGTAATCTGAAACTTCCAAATAATGTCTGATCGGCAAATAGGCATGCATATTTTGCATCCATGAACATAGGAGTGATGCCAAAATCGTGTTCTTTAACTAGTGTGATTTGAAGTTTGTTGTTCCATGCTCCCATTTGTTCATGTCTGCTGGAAAAGATTCTCAAGCAAATAGCTTGATTTGTCAAGTTTATAAATGTACCAGTGTACAATAGATTGGAACTATGATCTGTTCAAGTTTACGAGCAGTTTTATGTTGCCTGTTGCATAGGAGATTGTATTCATGTACATTATTTGACAGAGAAAGAAAAAACTGAGACTAGGTTTACCAGAATTTCTAAAATAAAATCTTAGTGACATTATATATTGCTGATATGTTTATATGATCTCCATCTGAATCTTGAGTAATGTCAACTTGTTGGTAGCAGGTTTGAATCATTCGCTGCAGTATGCATTCTGTATACTAGGGTGGACTGTGTTAACTCTGGTACTACACTGGTGCAAGCTGTAAGAAGGGAGCACTGAATGGTGCGCTGATAAATCTACAAGGACCATAGAGAAGTGCTCTCTGACCCAATTCGGACCATGGAGAGGACACTCGGACCCTCGCGTCGCCACGCCCAGGCGACTCGGGGGTGACCTAGCTCGCGCCGCCGCCACCCACTTCTTCCCTCCCTCCCGTCCCCGCGCCGCCGCCGGAGGACGCCGGCGAACTAAGCTCGCATGGTTGACGGCGGCGGCGTGGCTCTGCTGCGCGGCGTTCTGGTGGTCTGGGGCGGCAGATCCCGCTCGTCGTGCCCCCTCGTCTCCCCCTTCGCTGCCCCCTGTCTCGTGCGCGGCGGCGCTCGCCTGCGGCGTCGTGGCGGCCCTGACCTCCTGCCCGGCCCCCTGCGATCTGCGGCTCGTCGGTGGTGGCCTGGGCGCGGTCTGGGTAGGCGCGGATCTGGGGTTCCCTTCCCAGATTCGATTGGCGTTGGCTGGAGGTCGAGGTGGGGTCGGCTGGTGGTTTCGGCAGGCGGTGGTGATGGGTGGTGGCGGCGCAGCAGCAAAGGTCTTCTTCCCGCCGTTTGTCCGCACTTCAGGCGCTCGAATCCGGCCTCCGGCAGCCGCGCGGTGGCACGCATGGGGTGCGTCAACGCGAGATGCTGGGTTGCAGCCCGGAACCATGGTGGTTCTTGGCCTCGGGCAGCACTCCGCTGCTCCCTGCCGGCATGGTGCTTGGTGGGGCGTGGTGGCTTGCGCTGCGTCCGGCGGCCCTGGTGGATTTGGGCCCTAGTGCTGATGCTTGGCCATGGGTGGTCTCCGCGTGGTGTGGTGGCTGCGGTGGTTGCTAGTGGTGGTCAACTGCTGTCTTGCTGTAGGTATGCTCAAACTCCGGGTGAGAACCCTGCATCGACTTTGTCGTTGCCGGCGGCAGCGGCGTCTTTGGACGCCGTTTCCTCGCAGGAGGTGCCGTTGTGGAGCTCCAGCACCTACAGTACTTTGGTGGTCTCCGGGTGAAAACCTTGGACCCGGCTCGCCGGATCGGATGACGGTGTTGTGCGTTTGACAACACAACCTCCCTGGAGGCGTCATCTTGGAGACCCTAAAGTTTGGCCTCTGTTGCTGCGTGTGCTGGCGGTGCTGCGTTTTGGTGGTGGTGGTGCGGCCAGCTTGGGGCCGACGGTGGTGTGTTGTCTCTTCGGCTGGCCTTCGCGTGGTCTCGGTCACTTGGATGTGCTTGCCCAGGACCCTCCCTTGGTTGCCGTTGTGGTGTGGAGAGCTTCGGGCTCTTGGTGTCGTCTCGGATCATCTTTGCTCAATGACGACACAAATGTTGCCTCCCAGATACCTGCTAATCGTCTTGTCCTCCCGTGGCGGAGCTCCCTGTCTAGGTTAGTGCTAGGTGCTAGGCTTGACACTCGCCGATGATGATGGTGGTGGCTCCTGAGTTGTGCCGTGGGGTTCGATACGCACGCCGGTGTGGTGCGCTAGGCTGTTTGTTGGATCTTGGTATTGTGATCCCTCGACTGCACCCCTCATCTCTTGTGCCTCCGATGGTGGATCCTGCTGTTCCCTCTTCTAGTCGTCTTTTTTTGTATTTCCTTTGTCTTCTCTTCCCTTGTATCCCCCGTGTAATTTCTCTATCAGATTGTAAGATCATGGTCCGCCAGGCCACTTTTCGATGAATGGAACAAGCGGTGGGGATTTATTCCCACCGTCAATCTCGAAAAAAAAAAAGTAGCTGGTGCACTAATTTGTGTTCAGTTGCTTAGGTTGGTGGGTGGTGAAGATTGGATTTCTGTGCTGGTGGTTCTGTGTGTGTTAGGGTTGGGGTTTTGTATGCGATTCATAGTGATATTAGAGTGCTTGATGAAATTTTAGGTGTGCTGCGATGTGATACACGAGGGTACATATGGCCTAGCTATAATGTTTGATGCTAGATTAGTTGCATGCTTAGACACTAATTTTCCATTTTTATACAAAACAATCTGACATTAACCTCTGTTCCAGGAAGCCTAGGTGAGTTGCTGCCGCCTTCGTCGCCACCAAGAGAGAGGGAGAGAATCTGACGGCAACGGCGCATGGCGCAGGGGAGAGCTCGGTGGCCACGAGTGGCAACACCGATGCCCCTACCTCGACTTTGTGTTGGCGGCGCACGAGGCAACTTATATGTTCATCCGACGGTGGTGGTGGCGCTCTATTCCTTCCTTTTCCACCACCAAACAACATCTTTGTGAGTTCTTTTGCTGGTCGTGGAACTTCTGTGTAGCTTTGTATTGATGTGGATTCCTCGTAGGAATGACTGGTCATAGTATGCGCGGTCTTCCTTCTTTTCCAAATAAGTGTATTAGCAATATCATTTCATATATGTAAATTTTTTTTAGATAAAACATGACTTCGTAAGGATGTCCTGGTTGTGGTATGGTTGGATCATCAATATGACCTGACAAATATAGGAGACGATATCCTGCCATTTATTTGAAGTTCATTGGGAAAAAGTTTGTACTTCATGACTAAGACATGCTCCTACTTTGCTCACGGTAACATGTTTTAGCTACATTAACAATTGCTAAATTATGTGCTAATATTGAGGGAAATTTCGAGTATGACTTTGTTCAGATCAGATTAAATGTACTCAGAATACACTTGAAACTGTTACTTTATTTTAAATATATCAAACTTTTCAGTTAAATTTAAAAATAGTCACAATGGATGGGCGCCGCAACGCGCGCCTACATGATCTAGTGATTTTGAAGGAGCCGGTTGAAGATGACCATTATGTTAAGAACCCGTTTGGTTATCAGGGGCAACTTTTCAAGGTTGTGTCCGGCGTGCCGCAACAATTCTCGAAATTTATCTCCATGCATCAAGAAATGCATGATGGAGTTGCGCATCAATAGCTGCAGGATGATCTACTCGCGCACATGTGGCGCACCATGGCTGAGAGGGCGATGACCTTGAGGTGCCACTTGTTTGAAGCATAATTATATTAGAGCATTTAAAACTTAATTGTTGTAATAACTATATTTTTACCTGTACGAACTATGCAATTATTTTCATATGTTTGGATCGAAATTTGGTTTTATCTTAAAAATTGTGTTTGGGGATTTCGTTTGGAGGGTACCGATGTGGGAGGCAAAAAAAAAAATGCTGGACAAGCGTCCGGCACCTCCAAAGGAGTCTCCGATTGGGATGTGCCGGACATAATTTAGTCACCCGGTGGAGGAGAGTGGATGATCTGAACACGGGGGCATCTGCCCCGTTTTTAAAAAATTGTATTTTGAGTGCACTTAAAATTGTCTAAAAATTCCGAAATAAATTCGTATGTGTACATCTTTCCGAAATATTCGAGCGGCACAAAGTTTTTCAAAAAATAACATTTTATTTTACCTCCACAAAAAAGATAATTTTTGATACCGGAAAAACACTTTTCACAAGACATTTTTTTGTCTTTTTTACACATACCAAAAAATAGTTGTTTTTCGATGAAACTTTCTACGCATATATAGAACCTGAATATATAAGTCCATAAATTTTGTCGATTTTTTTTACCATTTAGAAAAAGGATTTTTAAAAACGGGACATATGCCCCCGTGTTCAGATGCCTATTTTTCCCGGTGGAGATGCTTTTATATACCCTAGTTTTAAGTTGAGAGGTTCTCTATCCAAAACATAGAAGTCGTGGGGGTCCAGACATAGGAGAGTGGACACAAGTAGGCGTGCCTCTATGGCTCGAAAGCACAAATTCTGCTAAACAAGGACCGGCGCACATGCTGGACTCCCTCCAACTCTTTGGTCTAGCGGAATCGTAGAGATCCGAAATAAATGTAAGAGTAAAATGCATCTACAGTCCTTGAAGTTACCGGCGATGTCCAAAACAGTCCCGAAACTCATGTTTTGCTCCAATACAGTACTGTAAGTTCCTCCGCATGTCCACCTACGGTCCTATATACGAACGGCTAGCATATAGCACTGACGTGGCAATGAAGCAAGCCCACTACAGTCCTAGAAGTTGCCGATGATGTCCAAAACAGTCCCGTGACATTTTTTTTTAACAATACACTTGTTTTTGAAACGTGACCTATGTCCGCATTTTTTTTCCCAAAACAGGGCTGACCAGGAAAACAACTATCATGGCCGCTGAACTGAAGATAATTTTTTTCCTTTTAGGTGCTGACTAGGAAAACATCTATCACCGAGTTCAATACTATTTAAAATAAGACATTTTTGTTTCAAATTATTTACTAATAAATTTGACCTATCAAGACTATATTTCAAACAACTTAAATTTTAAATCTTTGCCTTATTTTCATATTGACTTTATGCACGTGCCATGAGGCCCGATGTCTTGCATAAAAAAATCCTAATATTCTTGGATGTTACTTTCTAATTTGTATCAATTGCTAATACGAGTAGATGTATAAGATAATAATTTTAAATCACAACAAATAAGGAAATAAGCACGCACCTTGGATCTACGCTGGTTAGTAAGAAATTAGGAAAAAACACCACGGACATGACAACAAAAAACCCGGATTTAGACGTGCGGCATTAATTGTATGTATATAATTTTAAGAAAAACAATTTTGAATAAGCATTGAATATTCTAACAACCTAATTACTTGTTTCAAAAAAAGAAAATCGATGTTACAGGACAATTTGTATTGGACTCGGACACTCGGTTATAGTAGTTCCGAGTGATATGCACTTAAAATGAAAAAAAAGTGGACATAGGTCACATTTCAAAAAAATAAGTGTATTATTAAAAAAAAACTGTCATGGGACTCTTTTGGACATCACCGACAACTTCTAGGACTGTAGTGGGCTTGCTTCATTGCCACGTCGGTGCTATATGTATGCTAGCCGTTCGTATTTAGGACTGTAGGTGGACATGTGGAGCAACTTATAGGACTGTATTGGAGCAAAACCTAAGTTTCGGGACGGTTTTGGACATCGCCGGTAACTTCAAGGACTGTAGATGCATCCCTCCAAATACTAAGCTCCCTAGAATTCCTCTCCTCTCCTTGCTCCACATGTTCTCCAATGGATTCAGGTTCACACCTCTCGAATATTAAAATTGAGTTTGAAAAAAATTTGTTGTACATGTACACATTTTCGGTAAAAAAATGATATTCCTAGCCACAAAAAAAAGGTTATGAAAAAGGAAAAAAGAACTCCATTTTCTCTCAAATGTTTTTTTTGTGTAGCTCAAAATACAAAAAATACAAACTTTGTAGATTATACAATACGTACACATCGTTGTATGCTTTATTTATTTATTTTTGAAAACTTGACATGTCGTTTAGGTTTTATAAGAAGATGCGGTGATTTATTAGCTAATGGCACTTTCTGACAACTCTCTCACTTATCGTTTCTCTGCCGTCAACAACCACCATAGCGTCGTGCAGCCTGTGCCACGCGACAACATTTATCTCCCTCCGCTTTTCTCGAGCCGTATTCCATAAAAAACATCCGTTCTTAAACAAAATTTCCCCGTCTGTCCGCACACACCTATGACGCCGTCAAGACCATAGAACTACAGGGCACATCTGCTCCCGATGTCGCGCCTCAAATCCACTGTCAACTTGCACGTCATGTCCGCTCCCCGCAGATGCATATTTTTGTGGCCGCACAACGCCAGTGAGCTGAAAGACTTCCTACATCCCTCGCAGTAGTTGCACGTGAGCACCCATGTTGTCTCTTGTAATGCCCGGGGTTTTACCCCAAATTAGATTTTTGCTTGTTTTTGTTTTCGCATCATCATGACATCAGCATCATGCGCATCGCATATTTTAGCAATAATTTTTTTTATTAAACCCTATTTTATTTTTTCTAAAATTGTCGGAAAATATTTTTATCGAGACAGTTGTCTCCGTTTTCGAAATTAATTGCCAATTTAAATTTTCAAAAAAAAAATGTTTTGAAAATTGCGAGAGAGTAGCCCAAAAACCGGCCCAAGCCCACCTAGCCTCCAAAACCCTAATTCCTGCCCTGGCTCTTTTCCTCCTACCCCCTTGCACCTTGCAGCCACCCTCCTCTGTTTTTGTCGAATCGCGGAGACGCCCTTCCACCCTCCCTTTTTCCCCCTCTCTCTTCCCTCTTCTTTTCCTTTTCTTTCCTCTCTCTCCTTTCTTTCTTTTCCTCTCTCCTTCCCCCGTGGCCATCTTCTTCCTCCCAACCCCGCAGCTCCCACACCCTGGCTCGATCCCGAGCTCCCCCGTCGATCCCGGCCATCTCCCTCTCCGGCTAAGCCTCTCCTCCGGCGCCCCGTCTTCCTCCTCTCCTCCTTTCCCCCCCCCCCCCCCCCGGCCGGCCCCCTTCTTCTCCTCTCTTCCTCCTCCTGCTCACCCTCCTCTCCCGCGAGCTTCCTTCTCCACCGCGCCGGCCCTCCTCGCGCCACGGCCGCGCCGCCGCGCCCTGCCCCCTTCCCTCACCGTCGACCTCCCTCCTTCCCTCCTTCCTCCCTACCCTGCGTGACCGCCCCTGCTCCTCGTCGGCGTCCTCTTCCCCCGCGTCGCCCCACGCCTCCACGTCCTCTGCTGCGCCGCCAAGCCTCCCCTGCGCCTCGCCAAGCTCCCACCGGCGCCCCTTGAGCTCTGCCGGCCCGCAAATCCCGCCGACACGCAGCCCTTCCCCGAACTTCTCCCTCTCCCGGCCTTCCCTGCTCCTCTCTCGCCGTCCTCCCATCTCGTGCACGCCTCTCCCCGGCCGGCCTCCTCCAGCTCTGGCCGTCTAGCACGTCCACCTCCTGGTCCTCTCCCTGTCGTCATCCTCCTCCTCCAGCAAATCGTGCCCGTGCTGTTTCCCCGTTCCGCTGCCCGTGTCCCTCTGTTTGTGCCCGTGGATGCAACCCCGCCTCGTGTCCATCCCCGATGCACGTGATGTGTTCCCGACGGTCGGGCTCGTCTCCGTTCCCCATCTCCGTCTCCGGTGTCGTTTCCCGATCTCCGTTTTCCGTTGTGCATCCCCGACGCCTCCATGTCGTGTTCCCCGTTGTTTCCCGACGGGAGCCCGCAAGTTCCCGTTTCCGTTCCCTCGTCGTGAAGCCATTTTCCCGTCGTGAAATGTTCCCCGTGGATGCCTCCGTGACGCATTCCCGTTTTCCGTCGTGAAGCACCGTGAAGCCCGTCCCCGTCGTGAACGACTCCGTGAAGCCGAAGACCCGCCAAGTGCTACGCCTCCGTGAACCCGACAAGTTCTACCCCGACACCGGAAATGCGACAAGTTCTCCGTGTCCGTTTGTGCCGGCCGCCTTCGTGCGCGTCCGTGAAGACCGGTGCCCGAGTACCCCGATGCCGTGGACCCCGAAGACCCCGAAGCCCGGAACGCCAAGGTCCGCCACGACGACGACCCGAGTACGACTACTTCCACGACGTCGACTACCTCGACTACTTCAACCGGAACCACTACTTCGACTACGACCCGAAGACGGTGGTTCCCAAATCCGAAGTTCCTCGTTTCCGATGTGTGACCCCAACCCTAAACCCTATATACCATATATGCGTATCTTATAAAATCGTGCATCATTAATTAAACATCGCACCTTTATCCATTTAGTCGAATTAAATCAATTTAATTATGGGGTTTGTCCGGTGCATCTATATTGAGCACCGATCCCATTTAAAATGCTTTTGCCATGTGTTAGGAAATAAAATTGGACAACCGTTAATTTGTCATGCATCATATCATCAACATGCCGCTTCTTTTGCCGTAATAGTAAAATGCATCTTTTATGTTTCCAGTGTTTGTTGCTTCTTCGGGAATATGCCGATGAGTTGATGTGAGCAACGACAGGTTCTGCTACCTCTACCGGATTGCAGGCAAGTGATACTCCCTTGCTACCTTCGCTTGTTTTCTGTCTCTTACTCGTTCTATCTTTTGTTCTTTGCTAGCCTTATGTCACGATGCTTGTGTCCCGATCCTATTTGCATGTTTAGCCTTGTTTTGCTCGAGTCATGTTCTAGTCTTGTTATAATTTGATAGTTGGGTTAATTCACATGATAATCTTTAATGTTTGGCGCTGGGAATAATCAATAAAGATAAGGCACCGGTGGAAGGCCAATCGTGGTGATTTGTTCTGCTAGTGTCGACTAGGATCCGAGTTCTTGTCCTCTGATTCAAGACTGAGCGCACTACCCATATGTGGGAGGAAATGGGACTCCCCTCGACCTAGTTTCACTCTAAATGTAACATGGTGGGGGACGCATGCCTTTGCCGGGCAGTAGCAGCTCACGTGCATATCACAGTATCCGCATATGCTGCATCGACGTGAAAATGTAGCAGCAGCATTCCAAACCTCAAATGCCCCGACTGAATTCTTCCCCTATCCTATCCTAGGCAAGAATGCAACTCAAATTTCGTGAGTTTCGCGGTGCAAGTCAAAGTTCCCGCGGAAGCTCATGTTCGGTCCAACCGCTTCATGTCTCACTGTCAAAACGACCCCACGGATCACTCAGCACGCATACCCCACATGTCAGCTATCCCCACCGTACCAGCCTCCTCCCTGGGGATGAATCAGAGCCGTCCAGCGTCCAACCAACGGTTCTGATACCTCGTCCCCCACCACCAGCCAGCAGAAAAAATCACCCCGTCCCTCTCCACTGGCGTGCTCACCCGGGGTCCCGATCCAACTGACAAAGCCCACCAATTCCAGCACGCGAAACCCTCGCCGGCGATGGCCTCCGCCGTCCTCGCCGGCCGGAGCGGGACGCACCACCACTGGGTAGAGAATCGCGCCCCGTTGACGCCTCTGGCGGCCCCCGCACCAAACCCTAACCCCGGCCGCCACGCCCTCCCGCGCGCCGACACCTCCAAGGCACCACCGCCGCCGCGGCCTCCGCTGCCCTCTCCGGCGCCAGGCTACCTCACGTTCTGTCCGGCGGGGCTGTCCCTCCGCGAGGCCGCCGCGCTCCGGGAGCGCCTCAACGGCGAGCTCGGCCAGGTCCGCGCCCTGCTCTCCCGCATCGACACGTGGCAGCGCGAGCTGGAGCGGCAGCAGAAGGAGAGCCTCCCCGCGCCCCCACCCAAGCTCCGGGCGGCGATGCGGAAGCGGTGCGCGCAGATCCTGGCGAGGCTGCAGAAGGACAAGCGGAGCGTCTGGTTCAACTCCCCCGTGGAGGTCGAGGCCCTGGGGCTCCACGACTACCACGCCGTCATCAAGTGCCCCATGGACCTCGGCACCGTCAGGGCCGGCCTCGCCGCCGGGAGGTACCCCTCGCACGACGCCTTCGCCGCCGACGTCCGCCTCACCTTCGCCAACGCGCTGCGGTACAACCCCGTCGGCCACGGCGTCCACACCTTCGCCGGCGACCTCCTCGCCTCGTTCGAGAAGATGTACGCGGAGGCCGTCTCTTGGTTCGAGGAGGAATGCAGGCGGCTTGCGCCGCGGCCGAAGCCAGTGAAGGTGGAGGAGCCTCCACTGCCGGTGAAGCCGAGGGTCGTGAGGATGCGGAAGCCCAAGGCGAGGGAGCCTAACAAGAGGGCGATGAGCTTGGAGGAGAAGAAGATGCTCAGGGTGGGGCTAGAGAGCTTGCCTGAGGAGAAGATGCCTAATGTGCTGCAGATTGTGCGGAAGAGGAGTGTCAACAATCCGGAGCTGCTTGGGGATGAGATTGAGCTGGATATCGACGAAATGGACATCGAGACGCAGTGGGAGCTTGATCGGTTCGTCAACAACTTCAACAAGGCGCTCAACAAGAGCCGACGAGCTGCCGTGATGAACGGGGACATTGCTGAGGTTGAGGTTGAGGTTGGTGATACTGCTGGGGCTGAAGCTGGGAATGGTGCTGTGGCTACATCTCTTGACAAAGCTGATGTGGTAATGGCCTTTTAGTAAACAACACATATTGTTCGTGTTTGCAGTTAGTGGATATGCAAATTGGACTCTCATGTGTGTTGTGTCCTTTGTTATTTGCAGGAGAGCGAGAATCCTCAGAAGACGACTGTACTGTCTGAGCAGGTGGATGAGTATGTAGACATTGAAGATGAGATGCCACCCGCGACTTACCAATCAGTGGAGATCGAGAAGGGTGCTGACGTCGTGAGTGTCTCTGGTGGTTCGGGCAGTGGCTCCTCATCGACCAGTGGTACTGTCAGACCCCCGGTTTATTCGTCATGAACTGAAGTTGTTTCATTGTCTCTCATCTAAATTTGTTTACAGGTTCGGAGTCAGGGAGCTCAGGTGGCAGCGGCTCTGAAACTGGCAAAGCTCGTTCTCTGGTGTAGACTCGGTTGTTCTGACGGTAGGATTTAAGTAGGGTGGATACGTGAGTACTTGTTTCGGGGATGTGCATGTGGGCTTGGATTTAGTTAACGTAGTTCCTAGTGGATGGGCTGGCTTTGTGGTAATCTAATAACTCAGCTGGACCATGTATATATAAGTGAAAAGTGGAGGGTATTTTGGCATGTGATAGTTCATCTGTCCTTCTGATCTGAAGGTGCCTCTTGTACCGAGTGTGTTTTCGTAGCACTGTCTATTTTGTACGCAACTTGGTGTTTGTTATGCCCGACATAACTATGGCATCAGAGTAAAGAAGATATTAAGATCGTGGTTATCATCTCTGTCTGATGATGTATATTTACATGCCACTGGCATATGAAATATATATGATTCAGTAGCCATGCAAATCTGAGTTGATTGTCAATTTTTGTCACAATGGTGTTGCTCGGTTTTCTAAAGTTGTACCTGTTGATTTCAACAATTGCCTGCTGTTTTGTTGTCGGAGATGACAAGACATTAAACTGTCATGTTATTTTCCTGTTGCTAGAAGCTTTTTCTTGATGATAGTCGCACAAATGTCGGTACCAGGTACAGGTAAACTGTTGCAATTTCTGGTAAATTAGATTGCTTATATTACATGTAAGTGTGTAATAAATTTGGTCCTTGCTAATGTTCAACAATTGCTTAACGGTCGAAATGATCAATGCAGTTTCAGTAATCCTGTGAGAAGAGGTGCTGAGTTTGTCCTCCACAAATTGAAAGGAAGAGTTGACACCTGTTCTTCTCTGTGGATCTACATATTTACCGTGGTAACTTATCCTGGCCTATAATTTCTTATATTAGATGAGGATTTTGTTTGCATCTCATATTGCTGAACCGTGGCTCCAGCAAAGCTGCATGGGCAAGTAAGCTTGAAGAAAACGACCACCTTAAGTTCACAAAGCAAACAACCAGTGACAGAATGACTCTAGTTCAGGAGCAAAAATGTGTGAAATGTGAGGATCAACATGTCGTAAGCACATCATGCTCGCTTACCAGCATCCAGAAAGATCCAAAACGAAAAAGAAATGAACTCAATCAGATGCACGCAAGATAGTATAATACAGACAAAGGCGACATGCCGATTCACCCGTGTTCACAACACTAAAAACTACTTCCTCTGTTCCATAATATAAGCCTTTTTAGCAAGCTAGTTTTAGCTTGCTAAAAAGGCTTATATTATGGAACAGAGGGAGTAGTAAATTAGCGACGGCACAACAGGCTGCGAACTTGCATATTCAAGAATAATAATCTACAAATTGATTAGATATCGCTGTCCTGACTTGTGGTTCATCAACACATGAGCTTAAACCACCCCCAACATATGCTGCTGGTCTTGTTGATCACAGAGAGCAAGTATCCCTTTCCTCAAAATGCATTATTGTAGCCGCAGAGCTTGCTTGCATGGTGTAGCAAGGAAACTTAGGCTTAAACCAACTTGTAACAAACTAACAGAATGCATCTTCAGGTTGATCTCAGGCAGTTCTCTCTGCAGTCAAGGAAATAAGAATTAATCATCTTTATGAGTTGGCAGGATAAGATGAATAACAAGCAGTGAAACATACCGGTTTACTAGTCACATGACATATGTCGAGCAGCTTGAATGCCTGCAGAGACAGCTCGTTCTGGAATGATCAGACTGCATTTACGAGGCATATGTCAACTCTGAGTCTGAGTATATATGGCAGATGATTTCCTCAAAAGCCACCCAGCGATACTTGTGTGTGTAGAAACATGGGCTTAACATGGCGTCCAGTAATCACTTCAATCACAGTACATAATACTACACTATAACAAAGGGCGTGAGATTCCTGCGTCCTCAGCCATTTGCTTCTCGTTAACCTGTTGCAAAGTGACACGTTGCTATCTTGCCGTTATTGTTGACTTCATTTCCTTCTGATTTAGCCACTATCATGTGGGTCCCTTGCCTGATCGGTTCTGATTTTTTTCTCTCTCTTGTTGCTTCCGGTCTCCTCTCTTGTGGTTCACCGGTTGCTTCACCTTGTTTTGTCTCGCTGCTTACCGGGTGCCCAATCGGTGGCATTTTTATTCTTTGCTTGAGCCGGTTGCACCAGTGCCTAACCGGTTGGTGGGTAGCTTGTCGTCGGTTGCTCCTTGCATCCCAATCCTTCGGGCTAATTTTTTTTTTCCCTTCCGTGCAAGACAGATATTTGTATTTTTATTGTCAGACTTATCCCTGGGGAGCTCTCTCAGGCTATCCACGATAGACGGCTGCCGTGAGTGGATTGGGGACACACCTGCTCACGCTACATACGTGGCGATCGGGGTTGATTGCGCTTCTCGTTTTCTTCTGATTCCATCGCATGAGACAAAACCAGCGCCGTGGTCAAACCTAGCCAATCCACTCGCTTTCGCTCCTCCCCAATCCCCTCCCGCGGTCTCTCCATCTCTGGATCCAGCCGCCGCCACCACCGCATCTCCGTCGAGCCGCCGCCGCCACCGCATCTCCTGATCGAGCTCGCCGCATCGCCATCTCCGTCACCGAGAGGAAGCGCGCGTCGCCACTCGCGCCTCCACCTCGCGCCGTCACCATCCCCGGGAGGAACGGCAATTGGCCTTTGCTTCGCACTTGCTCTCTGCTGTCGTCGTCTCCGCCCTCGGCGAGCCTGGCCGCTGGTACATCGGAGGGCGACGATCTGGCCCGAGGTGAGCCCATTCCCTGAATCATTCGCTTGTGCCTTTTCTTAGGGCTCTAACCCCTTCTTGGTGCTTGCAGCAGGCCGGCTGTGGTATGCCGCCGCCAGTGACAATCGGCAGAAAGAGGAGGATGCAGAGAGGGAGATGGATTTGGGGAAGAAGAGAGGGAGCCCCATTTCTCCACATCCACGCCCCTACCGATTGAAGGTACCCACCCCTCTTTTCCTCTTGATTTGCCTCCTCCCCACTGTCTTCTCCTCTCTATAATTTCTAGACATACAGGTCTCTCTCCGTTCATGTGTGTTCTGATGTAAAGAAATATATGCAGGTAAACTGTTTGATGATATGTCTATGAGGAATGTTACTATTTATTCGAGGGCTATGTTGCAGGTTCTTAACTGTGAGCCCGTGCTGGTGATGGTGAGGGTGCAGAAAGATAGAACCAGGTGCTGCTCCTCCATACAAAGGTTGCATTTTACTTTCTCTTGTGTAAGTACAGACACATGTTTCTTTTATTTTCATAGTATATATTCAGGTTTTCACCATACCACTAACCTTCCTTTGTCTATCTTGCTCAGTTTATTTAGGGGAAAAATAAAAGGACGAATCAATTATTGTTATAGATCTCATGGGACGTTTTGCACATGTTGATTTGATCCCTCAATGCTCCCTTGGAATCTTGGTTATTGAAATACAAGTAATATGACGACGGTGGTTTATTTCCTCTATGTTTGCTTGTGTCCATGCAATGGAATCTCCTAAATATTGTTGCATCAGCTGTGTCCTTGCATATCGTGTAGCAAGTGGATTAATACTCTGAAAATAAAGGTGGTGCATGGCTCTCCGATCTGATGCCTAATATTTGTTGTGGTGTTGTTTGTAAGCTTGTTGCCAGATTTCGTATTTAGAATTTTAGATCCTTCCTTCAAAGTTTGCTACTGAAATTTGGAACTAAGCACGTTTAATAGTATAATGAAAATAAGTACACCTTTGTGTTGTTTTGTTTTGTTTTTTATTTACTGTGACATCTTCATTTCATGTTTGTAGTTACCCTCATTTTTTTGGGCTCCATTGTGTTCCTGCAGGTCAGTGAAAATCTCCTCCACACCACGTCAACGAGTCAGCCATTGTGAGACTGATGGTGAGAGCGGCATCTGCTTGGAGGAGGTGTGATGCTGTCGGGACATAGGGCAGCTGACCATGCTTCGCAGTGGGTTTCTTGCTGCCGCCTTTGACTGTTCAGGTGAATTTGTACTGCCATATTTTGTTAGTTTCTTGTACTAGCATTGTCATGTTGGTGAATGAAAATGGTAGATCACTTCTAGAGTGATAGGACCAATCAGAATGCATGTAAATCAGTGTTTTAAGTTAAGTTCTTGTCAGCTTTGCATTGATGTATGTACTTGGCATGATGCACCAATTATTTGCTTCTGGCATGATAAATTGTGATCAGTATGTGTACGTATCCATTTCTGTTAAATGGCCATTAATTTTGAATAGAAGGTACGTGAAAACGAAACCATGTGTTGTTTATTATATGATGGGAACTCTTAATAGCAGTGTCATCTAATTTCCCTGTATATAAGTAAATAACCGTTTTAAGAAAATGATATTGTACAAGAGTATAGGACTGTAGACAGGTAAATCTGCATATTGTTGTATGGGTTTGTGATGATCATTCAGATAGTATAGTGTTGTCACTGTACTAATGTGATGCATTCGCAAGATCATTGATGTTAGTCTGTGTGGTTGCATAATTTCAGTACATGTTAGTGAAGGTCAGTGGACCCGTTTTGTCGAGGTAGGTGAGACCCTTATTGTCAGTGTCGTCGATACCATATCATAGATGATGAAAATTAGGAAATGCAGGTGCTATTCTTTTTTTCTTTCTGATTTTGATTTTTTAGTTATATTTCTGGACATACTGAGTAATTTATGTTTCAGTATTTCTTAGCCTCCATCCCATCAAACATGTTGGCGCTCACCGCCAAGGACTCTGTCCAGGAGCTGAGGCTGTCGGCGATGTATGCGATGGCCGGGCACGACACGCGGCGCAACAGGCGAAACAGGAGGCGGACGCAGCTTTGCGAGCCCTCTCTTATTCCTTGCTACCGGTAGCTTGGTTCCACGACAGAGTGGTGGGCTACATTGAGCGTCCAACGGCGGTGCACCTGACGGGACGGGCTGCCAGAATGCCGGTCAAACCAGTGCATGGCTTGGGAAGAGACACCCATGCCAAGCGATGGTGATCTTCGTTGGTGCTATAACAGGGTGAGTCTCCCAGTTCTTCTTCCCATCAGTGACGGTGATCTCCGCTGATGCTATAACAGGGTGAGTCTCTCCCAATTCTTCTACCCATCTGGTCCTGACCTCTCTCTCCTATGCAGGCTTTGCCATGTGTGATGGTCATCCTCAGCCATCTGCCGCAAGATCATTGATGTTAGTCTCTGTGTTTGCATAATTTTCAGGACATGTTAGTGAAGGTCAGTGGACCCCTTTTTATCGAGGTAGGTGATACACTTAGTGTCGTGGATACCATATCATAGATGATGTAAATTAGGAAATGCAGGTGCTATTTCTTTTCTCGTTTTTGTTTTTCTATTTATATTTCTGGACATATTGGGTAATTGATGTTTCAGTATTTCTTAACCTCTATGCCATCAAACATGTTGGCGCTCACTGCCAAGGACTCTGTCCAGGAGCTGAGCTGTCGGCGATGTATGCGATGGCCGCGGACTGAAATAAAAAACTGTATCCTAGCTTAAGTTTCCCATGTCCTGTTCCTAACTTCCTATGCATTTTATAATTTGTACCATCATAAAGAGGGACAATCCCCTAATCATTTGTGCTTCCTTAGCTACATACTAGCTCAATTTATACTCTTAAGAAGATTGCGACCTAAGAGGTGGCTATCTATTTTTTTACTTGCAATTGGTTATTTCTTAAACATCAAATATTGTATTTTACTAATATGGCCATAGACTTTTCAGAGCAATTAGCCAAAGGCCTGAAACACACATCCAGTTCCAGCCTTTTTACTTCAGAAGCCATATGATCCAGACTACATAGGACCAGACTGTACAATCCACCATTTACATAAAATATTTAACCCTCTCTCTAATATTGCTTTATAAAGAGAGGTATTTGTGCATGATTTGTCAAAATTAATTTTTAACCTGCCATTTACTCTTGAATCTTGACACCCGATTGTCACCAATTGGTACTGGGTATACATTTCAAATGAGGACCTTAGATAACTTATATATTGCTCTTGCTAACTTAAGCTGGCATTTGGATATTTTGTGCAAACAAAAAATAGTTCACTCCCCAAATTTGTATATATATATTATTCGAATGACTTCCTGGAGCAAACAACCCAAGAAGATTTTGAGTTGGCAAAACATTATCAAGCGATGAGTTGTTAGTTTAGTTTAGTTCAGTTCAGTCCACATAAAAGAATCAGGTGAGAGCTCTTCTAATTTTCATAGATGCACACAAGGTTTTAAAATTGTACAAGTGCTATTTATTCGTCTACTCAATGTTGGCTTGAGGTAGGCTAAAAAAAATGTTGGCTTGAAATGATGGTATTGGTTTCTATGTATGGTTCATTTGCTAGAAGTTTCTTGGGTGAGGGGAATAGGAAACATACAGATGCATCATAAATGAGAGAAATTGTGGTGTTGTTTCGAAGCACTTCTGATTTGTTGCTGTGAGAAAAGGACACTTTGTTCTGTCTTGTTTTTCTGCTCTGTTTTACATCCGTTTCATGCACTTCTGTATTACAGTATGGCTCGATTGTCGGACGGTGGGGTGATTCCTAAAGCTCACACTGTCGGCCGACCGGGTCACCATCACCAAAAGGTATAATAATATCTTATCTTGATATTGAGCTTGCATTTTATACCGTGTTTAGCTCATTAGTACTGTTTTCCATTGTTTACTTGAGTTGTTGATTTGCTTCTCATGTGTTAAATATATATGTCAGAATCAATCTATTGTTGTATAAGCTGTCAATTTATTTTTGACAATGTAGTAATACCACACATTACACAATAGTTTCAATTCTTTTTATAATCTTGTGATCCAATA
The DNA here is from genome assembly GCA_012064385.1 of Puccinellia tenuiflora. Taxonomy (NCBI): domain Eukaryota; kingdom Viridiplantae; phylum Streptophyta; class Magnoliopsida; order Poales; family Poaceae; genus Puccinellia; species Puccinellia tenuiflora. The sequence goes on from QRDG01000116.1 coordinate 507,160, forward strand.
ATTCAAAACTCTATATACCTGAAAAATTATTTAAGAGGCAGTGGTTGAAACCAACCAACTAGCTATTTACTTGCAGGTCTAGCCTACATTATCCCATCTCTAACGAGAGCATCTTCTCTTCTAACAGAAGTTTCTTGCATAGCTACTAATTTGTATTTGTTTCTTTACCACTGAGGATTATCAACATACTACTCAAAATCCATAAATTCAAAAGATTATTTATTCCTTGGAATTATACTGCATCATCTTGTATGTATTCTCTGTGTTTGCTTATATGTTGTGCCAAAGCATAGGAGTGTTTAATACCAGACTATTTGTATAAAGCTTGAAGGTAATGAGGAAATGGTTAGTTATTAGATTGCTTTTTAGGACAATTTAACTCTACCATTTGATATCTGGTACACCGCCATTGAACTCTTAGGCTATTCTTTAAGTTGAAAGGTTAAGCGATAAATGAACTAGAAAATGTTCTTGCAATGGAGTTTCTTAGATTTTTATCAATGAGCGTGGAGGCATTTCAATTGTTGATGATGTGCACTCATACAAGAAAAAAAATCTGTCGGGCTAATAATTGATTAAATGTTATTGATAGTTTTGTAGGAGTACTTACATTGTTTCTGTAAGTTTCCTTTCAAATAGTGTACCAAGAATAGGTGCTCTTCTGACTAGTGAGTAAAATAGGATTTATTTTACAACATGAAAACATGCAATACACGAATGGCTATAGTTCATGGGATCAGGTTGTCGCTTCGGTATTCCCTTTGGCCCCAGATTGTATGGTAGTTATTGTATTTTACGTCCTCCATTGTTTGGTTGTGCGTATCACATAATCATCAATGTATAGCTTTTACTCTAGGATTTACAAGGAAACTTGGAAAAAATGACATGTCAGATTGTCAATGTAACACTATGTGAACTTTGTCCAGTGTGTTCTGGCGCTGTTCGTCTATCTCAGATTGAGAAATTCCATATGGCGCCTTGACAATCTTCCTCTGATAGAGTATAGCTTACTCCTTAATTATAAATATTTTTGAATGTTTTAGTGCAGAGGCTGGTGTAAGGGACCAAGGCAGAAGATGCTATGATACTGCCATTGGATTTGATGACTCAATTGTTGGTGGTCTAAGGAACTAGGTGTACCAGAAGCCTACATGGAGCTTTGACAATACACATATCAAAAGCCAATCGTTTCAGAAGATGATGACCCGTGTTTCATCTGTCAAGTCGACATATGGAATTTCTAGGAACAACCAATATTTTGGGGTAACAGTCGCACCGAAAGTATGGAGGCCTCCCGATCAGCTAACTGATTTTTTGATTCAGCACAAGCTGGTGTTTGGGTGCATTGTTGTTCATAATTCCCGTGGTTCTCTGGTAGTTGGTGGTCCAGGGAATTTGCCTAATGTAGAACTGCCTTGGCGGCTGAAGTCAGGGCAATGTTGCGTGCACTCACTATGTAATTTATGGGCAAGGAAATCATTCTGGATTTCTCTGTACTGCGCTGAAAAATACCGTAACAAGCAAAGTTGTGACCATGTAGATCTATCATTACACTGATCAATATGGAAAGCACTGATGTGTTAGTAACAAGATGGCAGAGATTTTTAATATTTTCTATTGTAGAAATCATGATGCTTAGACATGAACAAAAGCTGTCATTTAAATGTACACTTCTTCTTATTATGTTATTTCTGATAAGTATTGGTGGGTCTTGCTCTCTTTTTCATTTTATCTTGCTTACAATATTGTGAGATGTTAATTTTGAGTAGTTTTCTGTGACAACAAGACTTAATTAAGTATATCTTAATTGTATTTATATATTACAATAAAATACAAAACCTACAATAAGTAAATTCAAAGCCAATCTGACTTTGAATATACACTACAAATTTTCTTCATATTAAACAAGATATAACAATTAAAAAATATATAAGATTTACATACCCCTACGGGCGCGGCGTGCCGCCGCGCCGAAGCCTACTAGTTGTGATAATTAGCTTGCTCGTTGCTAGCAGCCTGCATTGATCAGCTAGCTCCTTGCTGCAATGATTGATTTCCAGTTCTTCCAGCGAAAGTGGGATGGCAGTTTCCGGCAGCCATGAGATGCGGTCCACACCTGAATATCTTCAACCTCTTGAGGGAAGTAAGGAGGCGCAGCCCCACAGGAAGATCTACGAGATCAGAACAATGATGAAATTTGAGCTCTTGCAGGGACTTGAGGAGCACAAGCGCTCTCCCTTGCTCTTCTGTTAGCACCAAACGTTCAAGTTTTAGGCGTCGGAGGGAGGTGAGGTGCTCGCAGAATGACGTGGTAAGAACAGACGGGTCATCGATCTCAAGCGTTTCCAGCCGAGGGAACAGCTCATAGCGCTGCCTTGAAATGCGCTCCAACACTGGAAGCAAGCCAGGGCAGTTAGATACTGCCAAACGCCTGAGGCTGCCAAGGGATTGCAAGCCCTCTAGTGCGGTGAGCGATTCACAGTTCCAAATCGTCAATTCTTCCAATGCCGTGCATGAGAGCAGCTGTAGGGATTCCAAAGCAGGGCAGCCCCATACCACAAACTTTTTAAGGCTGGTGAGATCACTCGGAAAGCATGGCTGCAGCGTTTTTTGGGAATTGTCATAACGAATATCAAATTTTTTAAGTGATGTCGGGAGGAGACATCTTCCGTTTGTCTGGTTACCACTTCCGTCTTTATGCACTAAAGACAAGAGCAGCTCGTCGCATCCCATAACTGTTAGCTCCTGCAGGGAGGTAAATACAGAGAAGCCTTCCCCGCTCCACTTAAATGTTAGACGTGGGCAATCATCAATAGTTATCTTCTTGAGAGAGGAGACGAGATTTAGTGGAATGTGCACGAAGGGGCTGTCTTGAACTAACCCTGTCAATGCGTCATCTTCCTCTCCTGATGACGAGTCCTCCCAGACTAAGATACGATTTACCGCTTCCTTTAAGTGCAATTCCTCTAGGTCTGGCGCATGTCGTAGCAACAGAGATGGCCACTTCCCTGCTATTCCACATAACCTTTTTTTTTTGCGAAACTGCTATTCCACATAACCTGATACTGAGACTTTCAAGACATGGGAAAGCCTTCCAATTTAAAGCTGACACATCTTCGTGGGTATGCTCTGGCATCACATCTGACGAGAAAAGTTTTCTGCACGCGATTATTTCCAAACTCTTCAAGGATACGAGCTGACTAAACCTTCGAGCGAAATGGACGATAGATTTCGGCAACCATATATTATCATCGACTTGAGGTTTCTCAGATTACAGAATGCCAAGATTTATCATCCAATATCCTCAACTCACCAGAAGAAAAAATCTCCTCTTCATACTTACCCAAATACCCAATTCTCAACATTCCATAGGATGATCCCTTCATATTCGTTAGTGCTGAAACTCCATTGATAAATAACTCGGAACAGGTGGATGAAGGTGGAAGAGAGTTCAACACTTCCAAACGAGGGCAATCATGCAGAGTGAGTTTGCTAAGACCAGGCAACCATGACCTCTGCCTGGATTCCGACTCAAAAAGATCAAATTCTTTCAGTGCGTGACAATTCTTGATCTGTAGTACCCTTAAACTAGATCTCAAATCCTCCACACAAGTGCTTGAGCATTTCACCAATTTCGGCATTTTAATTAAAACTAGCTCCTCCAGTGAAGGAACCAATACTTCTGTTACTTTCCGCATGCTGCTCAACTTCAGCTTTGTAAGAAATGGAAGACTTTCCAGAGATGGAAGTATTCTCCATCCTCCACAACCATTAAGATGTAGCGTCTGCAAGGAAGTAACTGAGATATTGCTGGCTAGCCAAGTTGGTGAAGTAGTACCGTTATACCCAGATATCTGTAGATGCTTCAAGTCCTTATGAGGTTCAAGGCTCTCAAGCACTTCTCTTGCTGAATCGGTAGAAGGTTCAGAGCTTGGGCCACCTTCATCCATCGGCAAAAGCACTTCAGAAGATTCAGAGCTAGCGTCACTACTATATTCCTCATCTGACAAGGTATCCTTCGAGGACAAGTGCAGTTTTTCTAAGTGAACTTTATCTCTCAGCCGTGCCCCATAACCCTGCTCCTGAGTTTCAACACTATCAAGTTGAGACGCCCCAACTTGTACAAGCTCGCTCATGGATTGGAGCTGTGATATCTCAAAGCTGCTAGAACGAAACTGAACCTCAAAATCATGTAGCTCTTGAAGTGATGTCATGCTACCAATGTTAGCAATTTCAGAGTATACTCTCTTTCCTGCAATGTCTAATACTTGAAGATGGTATAACTTGCTCACAGATAGAGGGAAAGAATCATCCATCCAAACAGTCTCACATTTTAAATAGCGAAGATGAGCAAAACTCCACATGAGGGAGTTAAAATCAGCACATGTTGCAGACATTTGTAGCAGGCGTAAATTCTCTGCCTTTCGGAACATATCTTTGAACAATTTCAAAAAGGAAGAGTCATAGTGCCCAAGTAGCACCAACGTCCTCAACTTGCTAACTGATGTAACTGCATTTCGCAGATTCTCTTCGAACTTCTCATTACGAGGAATGTTCCCATGCTGATCTTTGCTGTTATATGCAGAATCAGTTACTATTGACAAATGGTGTATAGATGGCAATATCTTATTGTGCTGTAGACCATCAATAGTTGCACACTCAGTCCTTGAAACCATCCTCGCAAAATCATGCATGAGACCACAAATATAATACATATTTTGGCTGCCTAGAGAGAATTGTTCTTCTTGTTCAACTTGCTGGAAGAAACCCAGATTCACCAAATCAGTCAGATATTCCCATCCTGTCTCCTCCAATCTCTTAGTCAAACATGTGCTATTAACAAATCCCTGAGAAATCCAAATATAAACCAAATCCTTACCAAGAAACTTATTTTTGTTAGGAAATATAGAACAATATGAGAAGCATTGCTGCAGATGATACGGCAGCTGATCATAGCTAAGCTTCAGAGCAGGCATGATGCCTTCACTGAGTCCTAGTGATTTCCAATCTTCTTTCTCAAGAATGTTACTCCAATGATCCACAGTAAGATGTTCTCTTAACATACCCCCTATAGATACTGCTGCTAATGGGTTGCCCTTTAACTTCTCTGCTATTTTCAGTCCAATAGTGCTTAATTTGCCAGGACCTTCATAGTTCCCATCACCAAATGTACATGCTTTGAACAATAACCAAAAATCATCGTGTTCCAAAGCACCTAGCTTAACTGGTTTGAGTGTGCCTAACCTTTTTGCAACAGACAGATCTCTAGTTGTGATTAGAACCACAATCGCACTACCCTGACCTGATATGAAAGGAGCCAATAATCTGTCCCATCGGCAGTCCTTCATGTTATCCCAGACATCATCAAAAATAAGTAAAAGCCTCTTCGAGTTTGCATGACTCTTCAAAATCTCCTGAAGCTTCGCAAAGCTACTTATTCCTTCATGCCTTTCTTGAGAAACAAAGTCTAACATCTCCCTTGTGATCCCCACCTCGTCAAAGTTGCGGGACACCCAAACCCATATTCTGTGGTCAAATTTACTTCCTACCTCTGGATCATTGTATACAAATTGAGCGAGAGCTGTCTTCCCGACACCTGCGATGCCTACAATAGGCAGAACCCTTACACCATCAGGGCTGTCTTCTAAGATCAAGTTTTTGATGGAATCCTTTTCTGCAACTCTCCCATACACTTGCCTTGGAACAAGGCTTGATGTTCTTAGGCGTTGATCCGAGGCTGTACTTGGGTGGTGATTTGAATTTGATGCAGAGTCTGATCCATGTAGCTTGAGAACCTCACTAACTTCCCCCACGGACGTCATGTAACTGACTAGATATTTTCTGGATCCGATTGGATAGTTCGGCCCTGTCCCATGGGGTGTGCGTGTTAGCTACCGTCACTTGTGCTGACTCCTCATCCTCTCTCCTTTTTCTGCCAGATGAATCAGCAATTACAGTAGGCGTCACAGTTTCAGTAGCATCACCAGCTCTGCAGTAGGAAACAAAGACCATGAATACTCGTCAAATATAATCACAACTTCACAAGCACAGTGGGATCTGAAATCTGATTAAAATAATTTATGTACACAACGAACATCTATAATTGTGGCGATGCAAGTTACAAATTCATTACCTTGAAGGATTTGGCGGCTGGTCATTTGCTCCAGGTTTCTTCGGACAAGCATTGTTATGGTGGAGCATTCCAGATGTCCCTGTGCTGGCTGCGCACTTGATGCGTGTGCGGCAGTGTTTACATGCTGCTTTGAGAGGATTTCCTTTTTGATCTTCTTCAAAGACATCAAAATTTTCCCATGCTTTGGACCGTCGTTTTCGTTTCTTGACACCACGGCTACCTGATGTATGGTCATTGGACATATCGGCATTGCCTACTTGCTCTGCTGCAGGCAAGCCTTGGGGATCATCAGCTGTGACTGTCACTGCGACTGCGCTTAATGAGGAAAACGTGGTCACGTGGAGCAGAAAATTAAGGGATTGGCGTTGTTCTACTTAATAGAAAATATGGAAGGAACTAGCGCAACTGGATTTACAGGCTAATTTACCTCCTTGGACCTGCTCTTGGAGCCTGTAGTAGTCGAGCTCGTCGATCACGTCGTCAGCTTCATAGAGGTTATCCTGGAGGAGAGCGAGAGATTCAACCAGCTGCTTGTTCCCGATACCCCTCCCCTTCATAGTCGACACCACCATCCTGACTCTCCTGATCTCCGACTTGAGCTTGTCGATGTCATCGGCAAGCCCGATTTGGCGAATCCAGACATCGAGCTTGTCGATTACGAGGGTCGCAAGGATGGTTTGCACCAGCCATGCAATCGCGGCCTCCATCAGATCCGCCAGATGCAGTTCAGCGATGGTCAATGGATCGAGACGGCAGTAGAAAAACAATAGACAATGGACGGAGCGATATACAATAGAGATCTGCCAGAAGCATTTTCTAGCGATGCGCAGGAAGCCAAGCGGGCGAGAAGAAGGAAGAATGTCACGCTTTCACTGGAACGTGGGGCCCTTAAAATCTGTTGGGCCTCGTAAGTTCGTGCCAGGCCTAGCATAACTGGACTGGGGCCTTTTGATATGCAAATTAGGCCCAGATTTATAGCAAATTGGGCCAGCACGTGTTCGGGCAGGCCGAGCAGATTACAGCGCTGAAGTTTTGCTCTGTTCTCTCTCTAGAAAAGGAAACCTCGTTGCTCTGCTTCCACCATGGATTTGTGCGAAGCTGATGCAAATTTTGAACAAGGGGACCCACATTACTGATTACTGTACAACAAAACCTTCCGATACAATTCCTTAAATCATTACAACGATATGACCCAAATCTCATTCTAACAAACATAATGAACAAATTTCATGTGGAAGCTAATCAATCCCCTCTCTGTAACACACACAGACACGAGAGAGAGAGAGAGAGAGAGAGAGGAGAGAGAGAGAGATTTTACAACAGCATCAGTATGTGGTAACCAACGAGTGAGAAATCCGTCAAGGAGTGGGACCAACTTTCATGTTCAGAACGGCAAAGCCTCCAAACCCAATCACCATGACGAGGGGCAGGATGGAGATCCACATGATCGTCTTCCCGACGGCACGCCTTCCGATCACATCGCTTGACACCCAGAAGCCGGCCGACGCCTCGATGAGCCCGAAGATCAGCACGGCGACGAGGATGCCGTAGTACAGATAGAATGGCGCCTTTCCATGGTGCAGAAAAATACCTCCCGGCGGCTTGGATATTATCAGGCAGAGCGCGGCGGCCGCTTTGACGACGCCGGACGAGATCAACGCCACCGGGAGCTTCTCCTCGTTGAGGCATGCGGCGGAAATCAAGGCTAGGAGGTTCATGGAGTTGATCATGGAACTCATGTGTTGTGTCTGGTGTGGTGCGAGCGCCGAGCGGAAGCTAGAAATGGGATTGCTTTGAGGTTTGTGGTGTGTCTGCCTCTACTGTGGTGAATATATTACAAGGGAACTTCCGAACGCGCAAACCGGAGACATAATATAAAATGTCAAACGCAAGCAGCAATTGGCAGGTGCAGTCGTCCTTCCCATTCCCGTTCCCGCTCCCGCTCCCGCTCCCGTTCCCGTTCCCGTTCCAGTAACCGGAAACGGAAACAAATTGGTCGTGGATCGTGCGAAGAGTCCGAGCTAGCTCTCCTGTCGTGTTCATCCTTCGTAAGCACACGTAGCCATTGGTGTGAACAAAAACCGAGCAACAAAGTGCAGCCAAGTTAGTTCTTAGACTTACTTGAATGCTTAACTACGAAACCATCAACACTAAATCTTGAACTACAAAAATGCTTAAAATTATTGGACGGTTGAAAATGATTTTATATTTCGACCCTTCCATAAAAAAATGAAAGATAATATAGAAGTAGACAATGCTGTCAAATTACACCGGACACAAAACCATATTGTGACTATTTATGGCATGTTTAAAAATAACAAGATAAACTCATTTACCTTCCCTTTCTTTTTTCTTGAAACACGGGTAATTATATTGGTAGATGATTTTTTTCCCCGTTGTAGCATTATCCAAACCTTCACCTAGTTTTATATGGTTATTTTGCACGCTCAGAGTTTAAAAAGTCCGTGAATAGAAGATGCAAGTTCATTGTAAGATTGATAATGAAGGAGTGATGCCTCTAATGTTTCACGACTAAATTTAAAATCGTCATGTTGATTGCTTGTAATAAAGGGCGTTCGGTTCGGAAAGTGCCTTTGGAGGCTGAGCTCCATAAAGCTCGGTATTTTTTTTTTTTGGAAATCTATATTTTATGTTTCAAAAAATTCAAAAAAATATTCTAGGTGTATAATGTCGAGATCTACCTGTGTGCAAAATTCCAATTATTTTAGGCTATAAAAAATGACAACTTTGAAAGAATTTTAAGTTTTTCAAAATGTGTATTGTTCACAGATCCCATCCATTTGTCATTTTTTTTTTCGAGAGTACCATTTGTCCTTTCTACACATCCCAAAATATAATGAATTTCGGATAGAATTTTTCCACTTGTAGATTATATTATTATCTACATCTTGATATTTGTTTTCTGATTTTTTTTTTGAAATTTCAATATACGAATTTTGAACATTTAAAATACCGAGCTTTATGGAGCTCAACCTCCATATCGATGCATTCCGGTTCGGAAAGTGTCTTTGGAGTTGGAGTTTAGTTTAATATAAAACGCAATGCATCAAATAAGCGATGGAACAGGTGCCGTGCGCATCCCTGTTGTCCCAGAAAATAAAATAAAATAGGTGCACGTGCACTTCGTCAAAGATCGGATGGAGAGTCAGCACCTGTTCAGCTGTTCTATTCCCTTGAATCCCGTTTCACTTCCCGTTACCCATTCTACGGAGCATTTGATTTCCCGTACCGATAAGCCTAGCTTCTCAGCATACGTACGTACGCTCACGTTACAGTGGTGACAGCTGGTGGTGAAAGCGAAACACGCTTGATCCTTTTTTTTTTTGCGGGGAAACAGGCTTGATCCATTAATCGAATGTATTATTTAAAACATGCCGTATATAATGTTTATTTGTGTGGACACATGCAGCAGACAATGTTAGAAAAATGAATAATTTTCAAGTAGTTGAAAATAGCATCATGGTCTTTTTTAAGCTTCGTTTTTTAATGGAAGCTTTATCAATTCTGCCTATGCCTTTTCAGAAAATAGTCGGTCCCAAACCCGGATAAAAGGAGGGGATTGTGATAGCGGTTTGGCGAGCCAACATAAAACAAAACAGCCAATCCCATGGATATATACTCCAAAAGAAATTTGTTGGGGGCGTAATCATCTTAGCGACACGCCATATCGGAACTCGAGTGTGGTAAGGGATGGGTCGTTGGGTAAGTGAGCAAGGGTCTTCACATTTCACCCAACGGATGCGAAGAGTAAGAAAACTAGACGAAACAAACGGGTTTCAAGTCGATAGTTGGATTGTAGGATTCTTGACGGATAAGCTAAGGGAGTTAGTGGATGCCACGATTAGGAGGCGTGTAAATATTCTTTGTGTCCAGAAAACTAGATTGACGGGTCAAAAGGCGAGAGAAGCAAACAATGTCGGTTTCAAGCTTTGGTATTCAGAGTCAACTGGTAGTAGGACCGATGGTGATAGATAAGAGCCTCAACAATGGAGTAGTGGATATCCCAAGGTATGGGGTAGGATTATCCCAGTCAAGCTAGTTGTTGGGATCTTTTCCTGAATTATAGCGCTTATGCCCCACAAGTTGGGCTCGACATGAACGCCAAGACACAATTCTAGGAGGACTCGGCGTACATGGTTAGAATTATACGTACAACGAGAAGATGTTCATAGGAGGAGATCTCAGTGACCATGTGGGTATAACTAACATAGGTTTCGAGGGAGTATATGGGGGCTTTGGGTATGGCGATAGAAATCAAGAGGTTAAGGGCATTCTAGACTTTGCGGTAGCTGATAACCTGTTTGTAGATAACAAGTTTTTTAGGAAAAGGAAATCTCACTTAGTCGCCTTAGTAGGGCCCAACACTCTAGACAGATTGACTTAGTCCTAGCTAGGAGAAGGGATAGGCGTGCTTGCTTGGATTGTAAGATACTTGAGGAGTGTGTTGTGACGCAACATAAGCTGGTGCTGGCCGAATTTCACTTTCGCGCGGTGTTTTGCTTGAGAAAGGTGTCCAAATCAAAGGAACAAGGTTGTGGAATATCAAAGCGCAACCGACATTTAAGGAGAGGGTGATCACAAAAGGAGCATGGGACGTCGAGGGAGGTGCCAATAACATGTGGGTGAAGATGGAAACTTGTACTCGGAAGGTATCTAGGGAGGTGCTTGGGGGTGAAAAAAGGCAAACGTGAAGTTAAATACACGTGGTGGTGGAACGAGGATGTCCATAAGGTTACCAAGGAGAAGCATGAGAGCTACGAGAGTTGGAGTCGTGATAGAATCACAAGCAACGTGGTGAAGTACAAAGAGGACAAGAAGAATGCAAGACGGGATGTGAGAGAAGGTGTCTGGCATATGACGAGCTATATGAGATACTAGGCACAAAGGAAGGAGAAAGGACATCTACATTATGGCGATTTTTTGAGAGCAAGACAAGGACGTTGATGGGGGGATACTTTCCGGGTAGGCCCATGGAGCCGGAAAGTGGACCCGCCAGAACCCAGGAGGCCCAAGTCGGGTTACACTTCAAGCAGCATGGGCTGGATAAGGAACAAGCCGGCCAACCCATTACAGGCTAGCAGAAGGGAAAGAACCCGGCGGAGGCCGGAGTCTCAATACAACCCGGAGTACCAACTTGGAAGGTGAAGACCTAGAGTAGGACTCCGTATTCAAGTGTAACTCGGCATAAGTTGTAAGTCCAGGGACCCGACCACCTTTATAAGGAGGGCCCTGGACCTTAGATCGATAAGCCTAGACAAGTCTCATAAGCTCTCAAGAAACACCAAACCCGTAGTCGCCGACTCCCCAGATAGGAGTCGGAACCTTGTAATCGAGAACTAGTCCACAACAATAAAGAACAAGCAGGAAGTAGGTCTTTACCTCTAATCAGAGGGGCCAAACTTGGGTAAAATCCATGTCCCCTTGTCGAGACTAACCTCTCCTATCTCCTGGTCACCAATGGCCCCACAACTAAGCTTCCCGGAGGAAGTACTTGCCGTGACAACCCCACGACAGTTGGCGCCCACCGTGGGGCCCGTGATGAAAGGAGTCGAGATCATGGGAGAAGCTCGCCGAGGTATGGAGAAGCTCGCCATCGGCAGGGTCTACACCAACCAGTATGGCGAGACCGAGATCGACGACTACGGGTGGAGTCCAGAGATGGACGAAGTTGAGGAAGGCTACCAGCTCATCTTTGGCAAGATCAACGTGTTCGTTGGCATGGTCAGCACCACAGGTAACCGTGCTAATGAGTTGGAATCTGTTTCAGAAGCAACAGCTATCATCGGGTCTGACGGAGAGGAGTCCGTCGGTACATCACAAGTTGGCATAGTTGCCGAAGAGAAGGAGCCGGAGATGCTGCCGGAGCCAGTTTCAGAGCCAGATTACGACGTTGATTCGGAATCAATCTTACCCCTATTCAAAGATCGACTCGAATATGGAATCGAGGAGGAGTACGTGCAATCACCAATACGTCCACGTCACGTTGGAGTATACATGTCCGGACCTGAAAACGGTGGAGACAACGCTGGTGGAAGTCAATTTGATCCCAATCTGCTGACAAGGGAGATCACAGCAGAAAACGCGGCGGCTCGTGCAGAGGAGTTGCTGACGGCTCGTCAGGCATTAGAGAAGCAATTGGCAGATGTCGCAGAGGCCAATCGTAAGTTAGCAGCAGACCAAGCCCTTATTCAAGCAGAACAAACACGCATACAAGCTGAACAAGCTCGCATACAAGCAGAACACGAACGTGTACAGGCTGAAGCAGTAGCAGTATGCAATCGCCAGCAGGAACTCACCTCAATTCAGCATCGAAGGACTCGGAGCCGACTGCATGAAGGAATCCATATAAATCCAACAAACTTGTTCCAAACACCAGTAGGTCCAGGCACAGGAGCCGGAGGATCAGCACCCGGAGCGGGAGCACCATCACCACCACCACCACCACCAGGAGGAAACAGAGGAGTCGGAGTAGGAGTTGGAGCCAATGCACCACCCCCATTACCTGGAGGAGGAGGAGTCGGCGGTATGGGTCCACCACCACAGAGGTTTCATACACCAGCAGGACACTACTCGAACCCAATGGATAATGTACACGCAGCAACCATGGTGTTAGAGAGAATTCCGCTCAATGAGAATCCAACGGGACAGGAAGCACGACTCGCCATTGACATGCTGAAAACAGCATTGCAGCAGCAAGCTCTTTACCCTAATTTCCCATACGCAAGCCGACTTCATTCAACTCCATACAATTCCAGAACAAGGAGTCGGCATGACGAGTCTCATCCGACCGGGTCGTCAAGCGCAAGACGCCGCGAACTGGCAAGGAATCAACCACATGTACCCACTATTTCGGAAGCTCAAAGACGAGTTGATGAAGCAAGCAACAGGAGAGCTGCAGCGACCAGGGCCCCAGAAGCTGGAGGAGTGATGCATGTAAAATGCATACATGAACTTTGCACTATGACACTTGTTTTCCATTCATATTTGCATCATATAAGGGGTATATTACTATTATTTAATGATTTTTGGTAATTAATAATGATTTCCCCTTTTTATGGAATTAATCCTGCGCAGGCAGAAAACCCCTATTTCTTTCCTTATTTGCTTCAGGGCCTTAACGACGTCATAATGAGCTGAAAATTTAAGGGGATCATTATTTTGGAAGGAGGAAGACCTCAGAGTGAAGGAAGCGAGCAAACGGAGGCCGGAGGGGCAAAAGAGGGTGCCCCACGCGGCCCTTGTACCTGGCCGCGTGGGCCCACCTCTTTTGGCCCTCGTGGCCCCGTTTGCGTTGATCCTTCTTCCCGAAGCTTCCTCGTGACCTAAAAACGACTATAAAAATAGTCCCCCGACGTTTTCCAGAAGGAGGCGGCGGAGAAACACAAAACCAGAAACAGAGAGACAGAAGGCTGCCGCCGAAGAAGATCGGAGGGGGGAAATGCCGTCGGAATCACTTCCGGAGGTCTTCTCCATCCCCCCTCCGGAGTCTCCATCAACACCACCGTCAAGACCAGCACCATCTCCATCACCATCTTCGTGATCCACTTCATCCCCCTCAATGATTTTTATATGACATGTGTTGGTATTTTGTCTAGTTTTTATCTTTGATGTAATTCTATGATGGTGTTGTGCGAACGTCGACTGCATATCACTTCACCTATATGGGCTCATAGGAGAACACCGTAGTGTAATGGAGTGAGGAAGACTTGGGAGGACACGTAAACCCAAGACCGAATCATGAAGTTACTTTATGGGGTATTAGTATCGGGGACCTTAAAGATTAATGCTATGGTGGGACTTTATGTCTTAATAACTCTTGTGTAGTCATTTACTTGGCCACATGATCCATCATAAGAGGTTTAGTTTATTTATTTAGCTATACCTAATTATGGCTCCGTCCAAAGAAGATTAAAACTTGACAAAATGTTTACCTTGGTTCTAGAAATATTTATGCCATGAAGTCTAAGTAGCCCTTGGGAGCTCTCTCCACCTATAAGAAACACACACTTGAGCTTGTCCTCTTGCTGCATAGAGGAGGGGCTTTCTCTCTTTGAGAGCTTTCACTTGTCATATTGCATTTTCAGCATTTTACTTTATTGCAAACTCTACACCAAAAACCCAAAAACACTTGCATCATTTAATCATTTTAGTTTGTCTAGTGCATAGATAATAAGGGAAGTGACACTCTTATTTGAGAGGATAAATACTTATACCTTCTACTCCTCGTGGGATCGATACTATACTTACACATCGAACACTTCAACGATCCCCTATACTTGTGGGTATCAAGACGTTTTCTGGCGCCGTTGCCGGGGAGTGTAACGCTTAAGTTTTTATTCTTGTTTGCACTAGATTTTTACTTTCAGTTTTGCATATACTCTAGTTTACTTTCAGTTTTGCATTTAGTTTACTTTTACTTTCAGTTTTGCATTTATCAAAAACCAAAAAAAATTAGAAAATGAAAATACCAAAAAAACTCGTGTTATGGGCATAAGTATGGATATAAATGATGCTTTGTTTAGATACTTGAATGCTGCTAAGATTGCCAAGGAATATAGAGAATCTAAGGAAGGGAAAATACTAAAAGGTTTCATGATGGAATTAAATTATATTGCTGAGGAGTTGCTTTTACACCATGATGTAACTTGTATTTTTTTGCTCTGAACAAGAAGATAAACATTTTGAATTTCAATGTAGGTTCCATGAAGAATGTGTTATTGAATCTTACCATACTGGTGATTATGCTTATTTAGGAATGGAACAAGTAGAGGAATTTGTTACTTTCAAGGCATCTTTTGAATTGCAAACCTTCATTCATGAAAATAAAAGTTGCCCTATAGCTAACAAATTTGAAAGAGAGATAGATTTTATTCTTGAATATTGCATAGACAACTTCTCTCAAAATATTTATGTTGTTGAATATAATGAGGCTCCCCAAGAGAGCTCTATTGTTTTGTAGGAAGAAGATGATGAAAACATAAGCTTGGAAGAGGAAGTATGTGAAGAAGAGGATAAAAGCCTAAGCTTGGGGATGTCCATGCAGCCCCAAGAAGAAGACAATGAAGAGCAAGAAGATGATGAAAATGATGAACAACTAGAGAATGAAGAGAGGAAACATCCACCTTCACCACCTATGGATGAGGGTAACACTCAAAATTTGGTTGATGATAAACTTTGCTTTTATGATTCTGATGATGAGGAAGAATATAAACCTATGCCTAATGAGAACATTATTGATAATGATTTTAAAAAGGATGCAGAACATGGTTTAGACATGCTATATGATAATGCTTTAGATGATGGTCCTATGCTTATTGATAATCCTCCATGTTTAGTTGTTACTACTTTATGTGAGGATAAAAATGATATACTTGCTGCTTGTGATAATACTCTCACTCATGAGAGTCCTACTTTATTTCTGAACTCTCCTATTCACACCATGGAGGAGAAGCTTTTATATGTTGAAGAGTACTTATGTGGGCTGAAATTATCTTACACTAATAACCATTACACCCATAACAATAATGTTTATGATGTTTCCTGGAATTATTTTGAAAGAGGAAAGAATGCTAATGAATTCCATAACAAAATCAAGGAACCTCTTTATGTGCCTAAAGTATCTAAGTTGCATGATCCACATAGTTATATTGATGAATTTGCTTCTAGTAATTGCAACTACTATGAAAGAGGAGGTGACAAGTGCCCTCCTTATGCTTGTGAAAAATATAGGTTGTACACATCAACTGGTAATATGCGTGGTTATACCTTTGTGTGCTGTGATCTATTCATATATAAAATGCCAATGCATAGGAAAAGAGTTAGACTTAAAAGTTAATGGTTTAATGTTTTGTGGTGTGCTCTTTATGCTTTTATTTCCTATTCAGTTTGGGCACACCCTTATATCTTGAGAACTTGAAAAATAACTTTACCTACTGTTTTCTAACAATTAGTTTAAGATTTCATTTTATATAAAATTTGGGAAAGTAAATGAGAAGGATGAGTAATGGAGAAGTTGGGGTCGACCTTGAACATGTGTTGTTCATGCCAATGGAACCATTGCAAAGTCTCTATCATTAAAACTTCTCCCTAAGCTAAAACTAAATAAATAGAGTCAAGGTGTTTGTTTACTACTGTAGCCACACCTTTTTATCTTATTTTTCATCTTAATGGCAAGCGTAATCTCTTTTGAAAGATAAGATTGAACAATAGTGATTTGCTGTCCAGAAAACAGATTCCTAAGCTTCACTGAGAAAAATGTTAAGAATCACAGAAGAGGAATTTTGACCTGATATTTTACTACAGCAATCTTCAGCTATTAATACACATTTCATTAGTTTAAAGTTTTCTGATTTGAGTAACGTAAGTGCCTCTGAAAATTCACTCTCTATGGTCTGTCCAGTTTTTGACAGATTCTGTCTTTATTTTGCATTACTCTCATTACTTGTATTTTGTGTGGTTCTATTGATCGAAGAGCAATGCACAACCATAGTAATATTATCTAATGTTTATAATAAACTCATGATATGTCTTTGCTGTACCTATGGAGATTTAATTTATGGAGACACTAACCCCTCTAATCAAGTTTTATGATAAGTTATGCGTGAAGAGAACTTTCAAGTGGAAGAGTTGAGGGTGATAAACAAAGATCAAGAGGGACAAACACTCAAGATTGGGGATATTACCCCTAAGCTCACCCTACATACAAGAATTTAAGCTTGGGATGCCAAGCCACCTCACTCCAACCATCTTGATACCAAGTAAGTAAGCCTAGCTATATGGCTATAAAGAAAGCGCTTTACGGGAGGCAACCCGGTTGTTTTATTTTTGGATTTTCTTTGTGTCCTCTTTCTGTAACAAGAGAATGTTTTTTAGTTTAGTTTCTGGAATAATTAATAAAGTGCCAAGTTTTACCCATTTTGGTATGAAAAAGTTGTTATTTTGCATGCGGAGGTTTCATTCCAGCACAGGTCTGTGCACTGTTTGATTTTTAATTCTTATTCTGTAACTCCGAATGAGCTGATATTTTTATTGTAACTGCAAATTTTCATCCTCTGTATGCATGAATTTTTTCAGAATTTTTAGACATGTGTAAGTCAGGTAGAAAAATACGTTTTGCTGCTGTCAGTTTTCTGGACAGATTCTGTCCAATATTATTTGATGCATGTTTTGAACTTTTAACTTGAATCTTGTTGATCCAATTGAGTTTATTAATAGGCATACAACATTATACACTTTCTGGACATTCACATGAATTTTTGTCTTAGGATTATAAGCAGCAAGTAATGCATTTGTCTATCACTATTAATGTCACCCCACAGAAAAGAAATGGGAGAAACAGTGTTTTGAAGTTTTTTCACAGGGATTAGAGGAGATGCACCAAGAGCTATCCAAGGATGGTGAAAACCATAAGCTTGGGGATGTGAAGACAACCCCACTGGACCTACACACTCTCGGTTTGCACATGTCTAACTTCTATTTTTTGATCAATACACTTTATCGCATAAACTTAGAGCGTCTTTTTGTTTGTTTTTACTTTGATTTTTATTTTGTGAGACCACCACACTATCATTTATATATGAGAAAGCTACTGGAAATATGGGTTGAAATATCTTGCATGCTTTTATTGTATTGTATTGGGAAAAGGGATGTCTAAGTTGATTTTTAAATGACACATATAGTTGCATGATTCATGAGCTTCTTTATGAGTAATAATTTGCAAATGCTTTATCATGAGCTATCTTTTATTCATGTTTTGATGTTGTATGTTATTTCACCTTGTTTGACATGAACTAGTTAGTTCTATGGACACTCATGCATGCATCTAGATGGTCATCTTTCTCCATTTTACTAGCCCAAAAATTCCAACAAGTAAAAACTTGTTTCCAACACATTCAACCAAAGTTTTTCCAGTGAGTCCACCATATCTACCTATTAGCCTTATGCTATTCCGAGTATGTTTATCATGTTATTTGTGTTATCTATACCTCTAAATGAAAATGATTATGTTATTTATTGTAATGGGAAAAGTTGGTTAAAAAGCTCTCGCGAACTTGATGCACACTTTACTTTTATTGTATTTAATAAACATGAACCATTGTGATTAATATTATGATGATAGTGGCTTGATAAATGTTTAAGGTTGGGAGTTAGACCATATGTGCTGTCACATGCAAAGCTTTCAACATGTTCCATCATTTATTTAGTTGATATCATGTACTTTTGTTTATGGATGCCTATCATGGTGAAATAATGTGGAAATAGAGTAAGTTTAAATGAGTTTGTATAAATGGTTAGAGAGAAACCTGGGCCGCTAATCTAAGCCATGCATCATTCATGGTGGAAATTTACTTACATGCTATTTTGAACTTTCTGTGATACACCCTACAATAAAAAGCTATATCAAGTAGTAAATAAAAGGGGTGTTGAGGTTGTTCATTATGTTTGTTTGTCTTGTTGTTTTGATGTGGGCTTGATCCATATCATGGGACAAGAGGTACCCCAGTTGAGGCTCTTGATAATATCATTATTACTTACAATGATAGATAACTTAAACTTGCTTTGTTACCCAAGTTGAGTAATCATGGTGTAGTTACTTGTATTCAAGGGGCATGAGACATCTAACCTTTACTTTATCAAGGCCACTACTCATATTTGCTTTCACATTAAACTTTAATCATTCAAGATAGTATGATAGGGGAATGAGAGCTTGACACCAAGTATTACCATTGCAATCAATAACTTAAGTAGAATAGTTTGGAGGATAGATGAAACTTATGCATGCTTTACCTCTACTCATTTGTATATCTTTTTCAAAGTGTCCACCTTTTACATTCAGATTTTCATCTCCACTCTTTGACCAATGTAGGATGCTATTACTTATCATATTGCATACATGTGGTCCATATTACTATCTTTTATGTTACACTTTGTGAACTATCATTGAACATCCTTGCATTGAATACTTGATATCACTTTATAAACTGTTTGCATATTGCTACTTCTTTGAATAATGAATCATTTGACTTTATGTTGCAGTAGCAATCATCTTTTATATCCATGTTGTTATTATATTGCAAAGTTCATGTTAGTTTTATCACTTCCATACTCGAGGACGAGCATGAGTTAAGCTTAGGGATGTTGATGCATGTAAAATGCATACATGAACTTTGCACTATGACACTTGTTTTCCATTCATATTTGCATCATATAAGGGGTATATTACTATTATTTAATGATTTTTGGTAATTAATAATGATTTCCCCTTTTTATGGAATTAATCTTGCGCAGGCAGAAAACCCCTATTTCTTTCCTTATTTGTTTCAGGGCCTTAACGACATTATAATGAGCTGAAAATTTACGGGGATCATTATTTTGGAAGGAGGAAGACCTCAGAGTGAGGGAAGCAAGCAAACGGAGGTCGGAGGGGCAAAAGAGGGTGCCCCACACGGCCCCTGTACCTGGTTGCGTGGGCCCACCTCTTTTGGCCCTCGTGGCCCCGTTTGCGTTGATCCTTCTTCCCGAAGCTTCCTCGTGACCTAAAAACGACTATAAAAATAGTCCCCCGACGTTTTCCAGAGAGAGGCGGCGGAGAAACACAAAACCAGAAACAGAGAGACAGAAGGCTGCCGCCAGAGAAGATCGGAGGGGGGAAACGTCGCCGGAATCACTTCCGGAGGTCTTCTCCATCCCCCCTCCGGAGTCTCCATCAACACCACCGTCAAGACCAGCACCATCTCCATCACCATCTTCGTGATCCACTTCATCCCCCTCATAGTTTGAGATTGTTTAATCCCTAGCTATTTTCTAAGTGCTATTCTACATGTTTGTGAATTGCTACTTGTCATTGTTTTGTGGGGAGATCATAGTTTCAGATTGTGTTGTATCAATTGTACCACTGAATCATATCATGTCTTGGCGTTGTGAGTAGTTCTCTCATGTTCCTGGGGGTATAGGATGAATTGGCAATGATTTTTATATGACATGTGTTGGTATTTTGTCTAGTTTTTATCTTTGATGTAATTCTATGATGGTGTTGTGCGAACGTCGACTGCATATCACTTCACCTATATGGGCTCATAGGAGAACACTGTAGTGTAATGGAGTGAGGAAGACTTGGGAGGACACGTAAACCCAAGACCGAATCATGAAGTTACTTTATGGGGTATTAGTATCAGGGACCTTAAAGATTAATGCTATGGTGCGACTTTATGTCTTAATAACTCTTGTGTAGTCATTTACTTGGCCACATTATCCATCATAAGAGGTTTAGTTTATTTATTTAGCTATACCTAATTATGGCTCCGTCCAAAGAAGATTAAAACTTGACAAAATGTTTACCTTGTTGTTCTAGAAATATTTATGCTATGAAGTCTAGGTAGCCCTTGGGAACTCTCTCCACCTATAAGAAACACACACTTGAGCTTGTCCTCTTGCTGCATAGAGGATTGGGCTTTCTCTCTTTGAGAGCTTTCACTTGTCATATTGCATTTTCAGCATTTTACTTTATTGCAAACTCTACACCAAAAACCTAAAAACACTTGCATCATTTAATCATTTTAGTTTGTCTAGTGTATAGATAATAAGGGAAGTGACACTCTTATTTGAGAGGATAAATACTTATAACTTCTACTCCTCGTGGGATCGATACTATACTTACACATCGAAGACTTCAACGATCCACTATACTTGTGGGTATCAAGGAGCCGGTGGGCCAGCGCCAGCAACAGCAGTACCAGGAGTCCAGCCGACTCGTGCAATTATAGAAATAAATTCGCCTGGGAGTTCACCTTCCTTGACGGGTCCAGAGTGTCTATTAGAAGCAATCAGAGCCGAGTCCTTCCCAAGCAGCTTTAAGGAGCCGCGCAAGGTTGGTAATTATGAGCCCAATATGGATCCGACTTCCTGGATCAACAGTTATGAGATGGCAATGAGTATTCACAACGCAACTGGCAATTTATGTGCAAAGTTTACGTATCTTATGATGGACGGAGCTGCTCAAGCTTGGATGAGAAATCTACCCCCAGGTCAATCAACTCATGGGAGCAGTTGAAGGTTGCTTTTATTCAAAACTTCCAGGGAACTTGCAAGAAATTAAGTACTATTGAGGACCTAGAGAGATGTGTCCAGAAAAAGGAGAATCTGCAAGGCACTGGATGAAACGAGTCTTGAAGATCATTAACTCTTCGCAAGGACTCCCGCCAATCTTAGTGTTGATGGTAATGGAGAGGAACTGCACCTTTAATCCATTAAGTTGGAAGCTAGGGCGTATGAAAGACAGTTTGAACCAAGACATACCAATTACAATTGAGAAATCATGGCAGGAGCTAACAAGCACGCAGCCACGGATAAAACCAAGGACCAGGAAGAAGTCGGAAAAGGCCAAGGTGGTAGTGGTCAGAACCACAACCAGAATCAAAACCAGAACCAAAATCATGGAGGGACTAAGCGGCCATATGACAACTCTGACTTGGTAGCTAACACCAGTTCAGGTAACAGACGCAGGGACAACAGTTCACAAGGTTATCAGGCTCGCAGGCCGAGTCCTCAAGAAATCTTGTAGAGTCCGTGCCCTCGACACGCCAGGAATGGTCGATGTGGGCATACCCTAGAGCAGTGTGTTGATCTGCAACAATGGAGAAACAACCCGGCAAACCGTGGCAACAATGGAGGTAGAAACGATGGATACAGAGGTAACAATGGAGGGCCTGGTAACAACGGTGGAGGAGCCAGAAACAACCCAGGACCCAGCAATGGTGGAGGAAATCAAGGAGGCTTTCAGCAGAACCCTAAGCAGCTTCATGATAATCAGGGACAGTACTATGTAGCAACTCGGCCACATCACCCAATTCAAGGGAGTTATCATGTTTTCACCACCAGCACCTCCAAGCGGGCAACGAAGTTGAAAGTCCATGCAGTCAACACTGTCGAGCCGGTAGTCCCACAATGGCTAAGGTGGTCAGAGCAACCTATCACTTGGAGTCGGGCAGATCACCCTCCAAGAGTTGACGACCCGGGGCAGCTAGCCTTGGTGGTAGCACCACAAGTTGGAGGTTACACACTCAACAAAGTACTCATGGATGGTGGTACCAGCATCAATATACTATATTATGATACATTCAAAAGTATGAAGTTGCAGGACAGGCAGCTCATACCAACAGAGATAGTTTTTCATGGGATAGTATCAGGGAAGTCGGCAAAACCTATTGGTAAGATTTACCTGGAAGTTGCTTTCGGCACTTTTGAGAATTATAGATCAGAGATTTTGCCCTTTGAGGTTGTGGATCTCCACAGCCCATATCACGCTCTATTCGGACGTCCTGCATATTTCAAGTTCATGGCAAGGCCATGCTATGTGTATCTGAAGTTGAAGATGCCGGGACCAAAAGGAGTCATCACAGTCAATAGTAGTAGGCAGATGGCATTGGAATGTGAGCAAGGAGATGCAGCTATGGCAGAAACAGCTTGTGCTCAAGAGGAGCTCAGGTTCTATAGGGCCCATGTGGACCCAGAGGATAATACAGTGCTCAAGAAGCCGGCGACAGAGGAGAAGATGAAATTCAAGTCGGCTCAGGACACAAAGCAAGTTGATTTCACCTCTGGTGATTCTTCCAAGCAGTTCACCATCGGGGCACACCTCTCTGACAAATAGGAAAGCGCTCGTCGAGTTCATCCGTGAGAACCGGGACGTCTTTGCATGGAAGCCATTTGACATGCCAGGTGTCCCGAGAGAACTCGCCGAGCACAGCTTACATGTTAACCCTAACGCAAGACCAGTAAAACAAGGACTTCACAAGTTTCATGATGACAGAAGAAAAGCTATAGGAGAAGAAGTGGCCCGACTCCTTGCGGCCGATTTCATCAAGGAGGTATTCCATCCAGAGTGGGTGGCCAATCCAGTATTAGTACCAAAGAAAACAGGAGAGTTGCGTATGTGCATTGACTTCACAGGGTTGAACAAGGCATGTCCTAAAGATCCTTTTGCCTTGCCACGCATCGACCAGATCATTGACTCTACAGCTGGTTCCGAGTTACTTTGTTTCTTGGATGCTTATTCAGGCTACCATCAGACCAGGCTCAACAAAGAGGACGAGTTGAAAACCTCTTTCATAACACCCTTTGGAGCTTATTGTTACAAAACAATGCCCTTTGGAGTCAAGAATGCAGGAGCAACATACCAGAGATGTATCCAGAATTGTTTTCAAGAACAAATTGGAAGGAATGTTCACGCATATGTGGATGATGTGGTTATCAAATCACAGAGAGCGGACTCCTTGATTAATGACCTAGCAGAGACATTCAACAATCTGCGCAAGTACAAGATAAATCTGAATCCAGGCAAGTGTGTATTTGGAGTTCCAGCAGGCAAACTACTTGGCTTCATCGTCTCAGAGAGAGGGATCGAGGCAAACCCAGAGAAAATCAAGGCTATACACAACCTGCAAAAGCTGACTAGTTTGAAGGATGTCCAGAAACTCACATGCTGTGTTGCAGCTTTGAGCAGATTTATATCACGACTTGGAGAGAAGGTAGGTCCTCTCTACCGACTCCTGAAGAAGTCAGATAAATTCCTATGGGACAAAGAAGCTGACGATGCTTTTGAGGAATTGAAGAAGACTTTATCAACAGCACCAGTCCTTGCAGCTCCTACAGATAAGGAGCCCATGTTGTTATATGTAGCTGCCAACGAGAGAGTGGTTAGCACAGTGGTAGTTGTGGAACGCAAGGAAGAAGGAAAGGAATACCCAGTCCAACGTCCTGTTTACTATATCAGTGAGGTACTCACCGATTCCAAGCAAAGGTACCCACAATGGCAGAAGTTGGTATATGGAGTCTTTTTAGCAAGTCGGAAGCTCAAGCATTATTTTCAAGAGCACTCTATCAAGGTGGTGAGTTCAGCACCACTAGCAGATATAATTCGCAACAGGGATGCAACAGGACGAGTTGCCAAGTGGGCAATCGAGTTGGGTCCTTACCACATCACCTATGAGTCACGCACAACGATCAAGTCATAAGCTTTAGCTGATTTTGTCAACGACTGGACCGACTTCACATCCTCGCCAAACACTCCATGTTCCAAGTATTGGACAATGCATTTTGACGAGTCGAGACAACTCGAAGGATCAGGAGCCGACGTCGTTTTGACTTCACCGAAGGGAGATAAGTTGGCCTATGTCCTTCAACTGCACTTTGATTGCACAAATAACATGGCAGAGTATGAGGCACTATTACATGGACTTCGTTTAGCCAAAGAGATGAACGTCAAGCGTATCAGGTGCCTTGGAGACTCGGATCTCGTGGCACAGCAAGTATCTGGAACTTGGGACTCAAAGGATGCAAACATGGCAGCTTACAGGAGAGCAGTTGACCAGATTGCCGGGTTCTTTTCTGGTTACCAAGTGGAGCACATTGATCGTCGAAAAAACGAGGCGGCAGACGCGCTATCAAGGCTGGGGTCTAGAAGAGAGAAAGTACCACCAAATGTCTTCCTGGATGAACTCCATCATCCATCAGTCAAGTTACCTTCAGAAGAGGAACTCGCCTTTCCGGACCCGGAGTCAGCATTGGTAGCAGCAACTCGGGTAATCCCAGCTTGGACAGAGCCGTACCTTGCTTATCTCCTACGAGGAGAACTCCCAGAGGATGAAGTCAAGAAAAGACAACTTGTCAGGCGATGCAAGTCATATACAGTCATCAATGGAGAGTTGTTCCACAGAAGCACCACAGGAGTCTACCAACGGTGTGTATCTCCAGAGGAGGGCAGGCAAATCCTGCAAGAGATCCACGCAGGAGATTGTGGTCATCATGCATCAACAAGGTCCCTAGTATCCAAAGCTTTCAGACATGGTTTCTTCTGGTTGACAGCACACTTGGATGCAGAAAAGATAGTCCGAGTTTGCGATGGTTGTCAGAGGTATGCCAGACAAGATCATGTGCCAGCCCAAGAGCTCAGAACAATACCAATAACTTGGACTTTTGCAGTTTGGGGGATTGACATGGTGGGTCCTTTCTCAAAGTCACCTTGTCACAAAACTCACCTGCTAGTTGCAGTTGATAAATTCACCAAGTGGGTTCAAGTTGAACCTGTTAGCCGAGTTGATGCAGAATCTGCTGTCAGGTTCATCAAAAAGGTAGCAACACGATTTGAATATCCACACAGCATCATCACAGACAATGGAACAAATTTGTCAGTTGGTGAGATGGCCAAATTCTGTGGAGAGAACAATATCCGACTTGATTTAGCTTCAGTGGCACACCCACAATCCAATGGACAGGCCGAGCGTGCAAATCAGGAGTTGCTCGAAGGGATCAAGCCTAGATTAAGAGTTCCCCTGCTAAGAGCCGCCGGGTCCTGGGTTGAGGAGTTACCAGCAGTACTCTAGAGCATAAGGACGACTCCTAACAGATCTACTGGTTTCACGCCGTTCTTTATGGTCTATGGAGCAGAAGCAGTCCTGCCCAGTGATTTACTTCACGACTCGCCACGAGTCGCCAATTACGTCGAGACAGAGAACGAGCTTGCTCGCCAGAACTCGGTGGATGCACTAAAAGAGGCAAGGGAGTTAGCCCTTGAGAGATCAGCAGTTTATCAGCAGGATTTGCGGCGATATCACGCACGCAGAATCAGGACTCGGACGTTCCAGGAAGCAGACTTAGTGCTTCGCCTAGTCCAAAATAGGGAAGGGATGTACAAGTTATCTCCTCCATGGGAAGGACCGTTTGTTATCAGCAAAAACTTACACAATGGGTCGTACTATCTAATGGATGTACGAGAGTCGGGAAGTGAAAGCAAAGGAGCTGACACAGCTCATACGGTAGATCCATATGCAGAGGCAATGAGGCCGTGGAATATTGTTCAGTTGCGTCCATATTATAGTTAGTCTTTGTAAGCAAAGATGTGCAAGTTATTAGTGAGCCCAGTAAGCTCTTCATATATTGTATCACGATTATTATGATCAAAGGAAATAAAGCCGACTGCATTTGCAATTAAATATTTTGTCGAGACACTCAGTATGTGCGCTTTATTATTTGATCTTGAGGTTCTTGGGGGCTTGTCTTTCAGAAAAAAATTCAAGCTTTAGACTCTTGAACCCGGCACAGAAGCCGACTCGTTCCTGATTTTATCTGGTAAGTTAGATGCAACTCGCAAATTTGGACTAAATACTACAGGCATGACTCGTCCTGAACTCCTATGAAGCCTAAAAAAGGACTTAGGAGAAGTTGGACTTGTTAGAGCGAAACTGTTAGTAAAAGTCACGCGAGGCCTACTTATTCATCAGTATAAATTTCAGATGGGTTATAAGAACCAAAACAATTTGAATAAACTGGGCAGAAAGCAAGCCTATCTCATAAAATTAAGATATGCAAAGCATGTCATTACAAAGATAAAGTTTTTACATCTCAAAAGCCGAACAACACGGCATCAGATAAAGACAAAGTCTAAAAATCATCCAAAGGATGAGCATCTTGTGTAGGAGAAGATACAGAAGTTGGAGCACAAGCTGCAGCACCTTGGGCAGAGCTGCCAGGTGCAGACGAGTCCTTTGTACCAGGGGCGGCTCCATCATCAGGAGTTTGGGAGTCCACAGCGTCCTCTGGACGGGCTCGAGCAGGAACAGGTGCTGCAGGAGTTGATGATGCAGGACCCGTGGAGGTGGACGCACTAACAGACAATTGTGAAGGACGACCAAACTCCACAATTGGAGGAGTCTCCATAACAATTTTCTGGTTGTTGGATTCGTATTGATGTGTCCATATCTCAGAGTCCATGTTGCTGACAATCTGGCAAGCAAAAGGCCTAAGTGACTTCTGCAACCTTTCAAAATCATCATTGGTAAAAGGGGAGCCGTTTTCATGCTGCTCTGGCTTGCCCAAGGTCAACAGTGCAGGCTCCACAGTTGTTGGATAATATGCCCGAGCCAAAGAAAGGACTCGGACAGCTGCACGTCTGAAAGAGGACTCCTTCCAAGCCTTCACATAAGCAGGAGCTCGAGATAACTCTCTCACTAGACGCACAGGAGCTGAAGGGCACTTCTTTGGAGGTGACAGATAAGTAACAATGGCCTTGGCACCCTCCTGCAGTCCATGACAGTGATCCAGCAGCTCATTCATTTGTTGGCCGACTCCCAGTTTCATCTTTGAAGAAGCTGAGCCTGAAAGAATTGCAGCGGATTAATATGGCAAGGAAAGTAATTAACAGTTCAGGCACAAAACAGTGAAAAGAATAGAAAATACCAAAGATGCGCCGGGTCATCACTTTGATGCCAGTGCGGTAGTGTTCAAGGGCAACATTCAAGTCCTTAATGGCTTTCTCAGCAATCTTCTTGTTATGAGAAGAGCTTTTCTTTTCATCCTCCAGCTCGGCACAGACTTTGTTCAAGTCCTTCTCAAGCTGGAGAGCATGGTTCTTCTCAATCTCAGCAGATTTGGCGGAAGCAGCCGCCCTTTCTTCAAGTTTTCTCATATCTCTCTGCATGCGAGAGACAGTGGCCTGCAACAACAGAATAAAAAAAGTTATGTGATAAAAGGTAGCTCCAAGTCGTCAAAGAGGTACAACTTGGCGCTTGGGGGCTACAGGGAGTTCTTTTCTTCAAGGAGTGCAAGACAAATTTGCCAGTTAAAGGTTTTTCAGTGAAAGCAGAGGAAATTGGCCGATGAGTCCCAAGTTGTTGTGAACAAACAACTCGGAACTTGGGGGCTATAGGGGTTCAAAATTCAGTTTATAGCAGTAAAGTACAGTGCAGGTGGTAGCTCCGAGTTGTCGCAGGCTAACAACCCGGCACTTGGGGGTTACTCATGGATCAATTTTAAATCAAGGACAGAGGATTTTCAGAGTCTATTTAGCTCCGAGTTGTCGCAGGCTAACAACCCGGCGCTTGGGGGCTACTCACAGATTAAGAATTTTTAAAGACACATCAGAAATTTTCAGAGTCTTAAGCTCCGAGTCATTGCAAGCTAAAAACAACTCAGCGCCTGAGGGCTACAGGCGTGAAGTTCAATTTTTTTCTCTAAGAGATGACAGTAAAGCTTAAAGCACCTACCTTAAGCCTCAAGTCACCACGGTAGGTGCTTGGGGGCTACTGGTACGGTATGAGGTAATAATTTGTACAAACAAAGAGTGGAGAACTTACAGTATGGATCATCTTCAAAGCCATCAAGCTGGCCAGCTCCTCGCCCTTCACCCTGGTGGCTTCTTCGTTCCACTTGAAGGCCTCATCCCATGTATCCATAAAGGACTTGTTTTCCCCAATGTGGAGTCGGCTGTAATCAATAATAAGTCTGGAAGCAGAGTCTGTAGGTCCTTGTGAGATCCTGGGAGTGGTACCTGGGAAGTACTTGTCATAGTGTGCACAGTGGGGGCTGTAGGTTGTAGCTTTGTGGCAGGAGAAGCCGGGGTCCGAGTTGTCAGCTCGGCTTGAGGAACCAGTGGTGGCATAGTGGCAATAGTGACTCCAGTGGAAGCAGCCACTGAGGGAGTCGTCTTCATGCTTGTAGAGGTTGACGGTGGAGTGTCAGCCTGACGAGCTGAAGTGACATCAGTTGCAGCAAAAAGCTTTGCAACCTTAGTCGAAGGCCGAGCCCTAAAAAGAAGAACCAGAAAGGTTAAGATCATGAAAAGATGCAGTCAAAAGAAATACAAACAAGTTGGAATGATACAAGTAAACAAGTTAAATTACCCAGTATTGGTCTCCAAGTCCAAGGAGGCATTGGAGTCAGAAGATGGCATAGCTTTGGAATCATATGAGTCCTCGGCCGAGGAAGGAGAAGCAGTGGGCGACTTGCGCTTCCGAGTGGTGGGAATCACAAGTGGAGCATCAGCTGGACCACTACTCCTCAGTTTCCTTGCCCTAGCGGCTAGTACGCCCTGTGATTGTTTGTGATCTTTAGTAAGAGCAGCTTGAGTTTTAGAAAGATGTGAGAGGGGCACCTTTGGGACTCCAGTTCACTCCTTCCTCTTCAAAGTCTTACGAGGAGTCGGGGCCGGGTCCTTGTCACTGGACGACTCGCCAGAGGAAGTCGTCACAGCAGTTGGAAGATCCTTAGCGGAAGGACCCCTGATGTCATCATCAGGAGCCTCAGGAGAGGACTCCCGGATTTCTTCTTCATTGCCCTCGTCGACCTCAGCATTGGCATCTTGGTCATTGGGCAACCACCAGTTATCAGTGAGCTATACAAAAGTTCAGAAAAGTTACAATCAGATAAAGAAGGAGTTGAAATACAGCAAAAGTAAAGTCAGAATACAAGTATTGAGCAACTTACTGCTGGAGGAGGAGTCGTCACACAGAAAGGTGAAAGACCAAAACTTTCCTGGTCCTTCACCAGCTTGCCAGTTAGTTTTTTTCACCAACCAATTAATGTCGGTAGTGCTGGCTTGATTCTCTGACATCCGGAGGTCGTCCATCACACAACGAGTATACTCGACGATTAGCCGAGTCCTAGGACTAAGTGGCTGGATCCTCCAAGTCGTCCAGCAGAGTACTAGATCCATCCCCCGAGTCCATGCGCTACAAGAGCGCGGAGTCGTCTCATCAAGGAGTCGACTTTCGGGCGAGTATCTTTAGAGCATTTGGCCTTCATGTTGGCATTTACCTGGAGGTTGTCAGGAGAGAAGTCGGGAAGATGGGGCTCGTCCGCAGGAGACATGTCCTTGCAGTAGAAGTAAGATTTTTGCCAGTCCTTAATATGACTCGGCAGAATTGGCTTTGGAAATAGAGAGCCCTAGCGGCATTGTAAAGCAACACCACCACATTGGAGAAGTGGGCCACCAGCACGCTCAGGTTGGGGATTACAATAGAAGAGCTCAAGAAAGAAGTCCAAGTCCGACTTGATTTGAAGATAATCTCCGCACAAAGTTACGAAATTGGAGAGATTCAAGATGGAATTGGGAGCTAGGTCATGAATTCTCAGCTTATAGAAATCAAGAACCTGACGGAAAAAGAGATTGCCGGGGGGAGTGAAGCCACGGAAGAGGTGCTCACCGAAGACGACGACCTCCCCGGCGGCCGGTGATGGTTCAGTTTCCTCGCCGGCAGCACGCCAGGAAATGCTGGCGGAGATGAGCCCGGACTCCTCGTATCCCTTGAGGGTGTCCTGGGTTAGCAGAGATCTGCCCCAGTTGGCAGAAATCGTCCGCTTCGATGCAGGTGCAGCAGCGGCGGCGGCGGCAGCAATGTCCACCACCGAGCCCAAGGCCTTCTTCCCCTTGCCGGTATTGGAGCTTTTGGGTCCCATGGCGAGAGAAAGGTGTGTGCACGTAAGAGAGGAAGAGCACGTGCGGCCGGAGGAAGAAGACGAAGTGGAAGTAGAAAGGGTAAAGTGAAAGATCTGATCCCCACACTTAAATAAAGGGGATAAGGTAACCCTAGAGAATAACGGCGTTGTCCGTTGCGCTAGATGCGCGGGAATCGCGAGATTTTATTCGTTACAAAGATATGCGGCGAATCTGAAACGTCCCGATGACCAGGGTCAACGGATGGCACGTGCGGAAATGAAATAACAGAGTAATCCAGAGAAGCCGACTCGATTCTAAAGGACGAGTCCCCAGTAAGGATAAGTGAGAAGTTTGTCCTCCTAGCCAACTCGTAAAGGGCTATAGCCACATGACCAACCAGGGAGTGGGGGTCGATTGTGAGGCCAGAGTAAAGGAGAGGGCCGACTTGTTTTTTTATCAAGTTTCTTTATGTTTATGCAGGAATTCATCTTGGAGCCGGCAGCAGGCAACCTCCGAGTCATCAACTCCGAGCGAGAAGTCGGAGAAAAGGAGTCGGACGACTAAGCCAAGACTGCGCCCAAGATAAATTCGGGGGCTACTGATGGGGGGATACTTTTTGGGTAGGCCCATGGAGCCGGAAAGTGGACCCGCCAGAACCCAAGAGGCCCAAGTCGGGTTACATTTCAAGCAGCATGGGCTGGATAAGGAACAAGCCGGCTAGCCCATTACAGGCTAGCAGAAGGGAAAGAACCCGGCGGAGGCCAGAGTCTCAATACAACCTGGAGTACCAACTTGGAGGGTGAAGACCTAGAGTAGGACTCCGTATTCAAGTGTAACTCGACATAAGTTGTAAGTCCAGGGACCTGACCACCTTTATAAGGAGGGCCCTGGACCTTAGATCGATAAGCCTAGACAAGTCTCATAAGCTCTCAAGAAACACCAAACCCGTAGTCACCGACTCCCCAGATAGGAGTCGGAACCTTGTAATCGAGAACTAGTCCACATCAATAAAGAACAAGCAGGAAGTAGGTCTTTACCTCTAATTAGAGGGGCTGAACCTGGGTAAACTCCGTGTCCCCTTGTCGAGACTAACCTCTCCTATCTCCTGGTCACCAATGGCCGCACAACTAAGCTTCCCAGAGGAAGTACTTGCCGTGACAACCCCACGACAGACGTCAACCAGAAGTTAAATGCATCAACGACGGGGATTGTTGAATTCTAGTGAAAGATGATGAGATTAAGAATAGGTGGAAAAGTTACTTTGATGGGTTGTTCAGTAAAGGGAAAAGGAGCATTATGCATGAGTTGGATGGATTATTTGATGACACAAACAAGCGGTTGGTGCGGAGATTCCAAGAACATGAAGATATGAGGCCCTAAAAGGGATGAAAGGAGGAAATGTCCTTGGCCCCCATGATATCCCCGTTGAGGTGGAGATGCATTGGAAATGTGGCAATAGTATGGCTTACTAAGATTTCCAACTACATTTTTTGTCAAACAAGATTCCCGAAGAGCGGAGGAAAAGAATACGAGTAGCTATCTTCAAGAATAAAGGAGATTTTTTAATAATTAGTCCCTCCGTTCCTTAATATAATATATTTTAGCTTTTCTCATTTTTTTCTAGATTCATATGCACCTAGACTGGGCTGTTGACCGGTCAACGTAATCACATAGGAAGCTATACGATCACCCAGTGACCGTATAATCATCTACATATGTATATAGTGACCGCTGTATTCTTGAGTACAGTGACCAAATAGAGTTTTCCATACAAATACGATGACCGTGGATTTCCCGCGGAAGCTCATGTTCGGTCCAACCGCTTCACGTCTCGCTGTCAAAGCGACCCCACGGACCACTCAACACACGTACCCACACGTCAGCCATCACCACCGTACACCTGCCTCCTCCCTGGGGATGAATCAGAGCCGTCCAGCAGCCAACCAACGGTTCTGATACCTCCTCCCCCACCACCAGCCAGGGGAAAAAAAATCTCCCCGTCCCCTCTCCACTGACGTGCTCTCCCGGTGTCCCGATCCAACTGACAAAGCCCACCAATTCCAGCACGCGAAACCCTCGCCGGCGATGGCCTCCGCCGTCCTCGCCGGCCGGAGCGGGACGCACCACCACTGGGTAGAGAATCGCGCCCCGATGACGCCCCTGGCTGCCCCCGCACCAAACCCTAACCCCGGCCGCCACGCCCTCCCGCGCGCCGACACCTCCAAGGCAGCACCGCCCCCGCCCCCGCGGCCTCCGCTGGCCTCGCCGGCGCCCGGCTACCTCACGTTCTGTCCGGCGGGGCTGTCCCTCCGCGAGGCCGCCGCGCTCAACGGCGAGCTCGGCCAGGTCCGCGCCCTGCTCTCCCGCATCGACACGTGGCAGCGCGAGCTGGAGCAGCAGCAGCAGCACCTCCCGGCGCCCCCACCGAAGCTCCGGGCGGCGATGCGGAAGCGGTGCGCGCAGATCCTGGCGAGGCTGCAGAAGGACAAGCGGAGCGTCTGGTTCAACTCCCCCGTGGAGGTCGAGGCCCTGGGGCTCCACGACTACCACGCCGTCATCAAGAGCCCCATGGACCTCGGCACCGTGAGGGCCGGCCTCTCCGCCGGGAGGTACCCCTCCCACGACGCCTTCGCCGCCGACGTCCGCCTCACCTTCGCCAACGCGCTGCGGTACAACCCCGTCGGCCACGGCGTCCACACCTTCGCCGGCGACCTCCTCGCCTCGTTCGAGAAGATGTACCGGGAGGCCGTCCCTTGGTTCGAGGAGGAATGCAGGCGGCTCGCGCCGCGACCGAAGTCGGTGAAGGTGGAGGATCCTCCACCGCCGGTGAAGCCGAGGGTCGTGAAGATGCGGAAGCCCAAGGCGAGGGAGCCGAACAAGAGGGCGATGAGCTTGGAGGAGAAGAAGATGCTCCAGCAGGGGCTGGAGAGCTTGCCTGAAGAGAAGATGCATAACGTGCTGCAGATTCTGCGGAAGAGGAGTGTCAGCAATCCAGAGCTGCTTGGGGATGAGATTGAGCTGGATATCGACGAAATGGACATCGAGACGCAGTGGGAGCTTGATCGGTTCGTCAACAACTTCAACAAGGCGCTCAACAAGAGCCGACGAGCTGCCGTGGTGAATGGGGACATTGCTGAGGTTGGCGATACTGCTGGGGCTGAAGCTGTGAATGGTGCTGTGCCTACATCTCTTGACAATGCTGATGTGGTAATGGCCGTAGTAAACAACACATATTGTTCGTGTTTGCAGTTAGTGGATATGCAAATTGGTCTCTCATGTGTGTTGTGTTCTTTGTTATTTGCAGGAGAGCGAGAATCCTCAGAAGACGACTGTAGTGTCTGAGCAGGTGGATGAGTATGTAGACATTGAAGATGAGATGCCACCCGCGACTTACCAATCAGTGGTGATCGAGAAGGGTGCTGATGTCGTGAGTGTCTCTGGTGGTTCGGGCAGTGGCTCCTCATCGACCAATGGTACTGTCAAACCTCCGGTTTATTCGTCATGAACTGAAGTTGTAGCATTTTTTCTCATCTGACTTTGTTTACAGGTTCGGAGTCAGGGAGCTCAGGCGGTAGCGGCTCAGAAGCTGGCAATGCTCGTCCTCTGGTGTAGACTCGGTTGTTCTGATGGTAGGATTTAAGTAGGGTGGATACATGAGTACTTGTTTCGGGAATGTCCATGTGGGCTTGGATTTAGTTAACGTAGTTCCTAGTGGATGGGCTGGCTTTGCGGTAATCTAATAGCTCAGCTGGACCATGTATATATAAGTGAAAAGTGGAGGGTATTTTGGCATGTGGTAGTTCATCTGTTCTTCTGATCTGGAGGTTCATCTTGTACCGAGTGTGGTTTCGTAGCACTGTCTATTTTGTACGCGATATGGTTTTTGTTATGCACGACGTAACTATGGCATCGGAGTAAAGAATATATTAAGATCCTGGTTATCATCTTTGTCTGGTGATGTATATTTACATGCGACTGGCATATGAATGATATATGATTCAGTAGCCATGCAAATCTGAGTTGATTGTGACTTTTTGTCACAATGGTGTTGCTCGATTTTCTAAAGCTGTACCTGTTGATTTCAACAATTGTCTGATGTTTTATAGTCTGACATGACAAGACGTTAAACTGTCATGTTATTTTCCTGTTGCTAGAAGCTTTTTCTTGATGATAGTCGTGCAAACGTCGGTACCAGGTGCAGGTAAACTGTTGCTTTTTAAGGTAAATTAGATTGCCGATATTAGTCAGTGTAACAAATTTGGTCCTTGCTAATGTTCAACAATTGCTTTACAGTCGAAATGATCAATGCAGTTTCAGTAATACCGTGAGAAGAGGTGCTGAGTTTGTCTACACAAATTGAAATGAAGAGTTGACGCCTGTTCTTCTCTGTTGATCTACATGTTCACGGGGGTAACTTATCCTGGCCTTTAATTTCTTATATTCGATGAGAATTTTGTTTGCGTCTCACACTGCTGAACTACGGTTCCAGCAAAGCTGCATGGGCAAGTGAGCTTGAAGAAAACGACCATCTTAAGTTCACAAAGCAAAGACCAGTGACAGAATTTCTCTAGTTCAGGAGCAGAATTGTGTGAAATGTGAAGATCAACATGTTTTAAGTACATCACATGTTTGCTTACCAGCATCCAAAAGATCCAAAACGAAGAAGCAATGAACTCAAACAGACGCACCCAAGACAGTATAATACAGACAAAGGCGACATCCGGAATCACCCGTGTTCACAACAAAAGAAACTACAAGTAAATTAGCAAATGCACAACAGGCTGTGGCCTTGTATATTCAAGTATAATAATCTACACACAAATTAGATATTGCCGTCTTGACTTGTGGCTGATCAACACATGAGCTTAAACCACCCCCAACATATGCTGCTGGTCTTGTTGATCACAGAGAACTAGTATCCCTTTCTTCAAAATGCATTAGCTTCTTTGCATGGTGTAGGCAACTTCAGCTTAAACCAACTTGCATAGCAGACAACATAATGGCATCTTCGGGTTTATCTCATGTAGTTCTATCTGCAGTCATGGAAATAAGAATTAATCATCTCTATGAGTTGTCAGGATACGATGAATAACAAGCAGTGAAACATACCGGTTTACCTGTCACATGAATACATGATATATGTCGAGCAGCTTGAATGCCTGCAGAGACAGCTCGTTCCGGAATGAGCAGACTTTGCATTTACGGTGAATATCTTAACTCTGAGTATGGCACACGATTTCCTCAAAAGCAACCCAGGGATGCATGTTGTGTGTCAGTGTGTGTAGAAACATGGACTTAACATGGCATCCAGTATTCCAGTAATCACTTCAATCACAGAAACTGATTTTGACATTGAGCTTGCTCGTTGCTACTCCTAGCAGCCTGCATTGATCAGCTAGCTCCTTGCTGCAAAACTCGATTTCCAGTTCTTCCAGCGAAAGTGGGAGGCCTGTTTCCGGCAGCCTTAAGATGAGCTTACAAGAATATATCTTCAACCTCTTGAGGGAAGTAAGGAGGCGCAGCCCCGCAGGAAGATCTACGAGATGAGAACAATAATGAAATTCGAGCTCTTGCAGGGACTTGAGGAGCACAAGCGCTCTCCCTTGCTCCTCTGTTAGCACCAAACGTTCAAGTTTTAGGCGTTGGAGGGAGGTGAGGCGCTCGCAGAATGACGTGGTAAGAACAGACGGGTCATCCATCTCAATCGTTTCCAGCCGAGAGAACAGCTCATAGCCCTGCCTTGAAACGCGCTCCAACCACAGAGGCAAGCCAGGGCAGTGGGATACTGTCAAATGCCTGAGGCTGCCAAGGATTTGCAAGCCCTCCAGTGCTGTGAGCCATTCAGAGTATTCAATCTTCAATTTTTCCAGTGCCGTGCATGAGCGCAGCTGCAGAGATTCCAAATCTTCGCAGTCCACTAGCTCTAACTTTTAAGGCTGGTGAGATCACTCGGAAAGCATGGTTGCAGCGTATTCTTGAGAGAGGAGAGGAGATTTACTGTAATGTGCACGAGGCTGTCTTGAGCTAACCCTGTCAATAATGGCTCTCCTAATGACAGGTGCTCCCAGGCTGGGATACGATTTGATTACTGTTTTCCGCGTCGTACTTTAAATGCAGTTCCTCTAGGTCTGGCGCATGTCGTAGCAACAGAGATAGCTAATTCCCTGTTATTCCACATGAATAGATACTGAGACTTTCAAGAGATGGGAAGGCCTTGCCATTCGCAGCTGACATATCTTCAAGGGTAGCATCTGGCATCACATCTGAAGAGAAAAGTTTTCTGCACTTGCTTATTTCCAAACTCTTCAAGGATACGAGATGACTAAAACCTTCGAACGAAAAAGAAGATAGATTTGGGCAACCATGTATTATCATCGACTTGAGGTTTCTCAGATTACAGAATGCCAAGATTTTATCATCCAATATCCTCAACTCATCAGAAGATCCATCAAAATCCTCCTCTCCATCCTCACCCAAATACCCAATACTTAACTCTCCACTGCATGATCCCTTCATATCCGTTAATGTTGAAACTCCATAGATAAATAACTCGGAACAGGTGGATGAAGGTGGAAGAGAGTTCAACACTTCCAAATGAGGGCAATCACGCAGAGCGAGTTTGCTAAGACCAGGCAACCATGACCTCTGCTCGATTTTGAATTTATCATCGTTCTCAAACAGATCAAACTCCTCCAGTGCGTTACATTCCTCGAACTGCAGTGCTCTTAATCTATAGTTCATACCCTCCACATAAGTGCATGAACATCTCTCCAAGTTTGGCATAACATCTAAAACTAGCTCCTCCAGTGAAGGAACTAATACATCTTTTACATCCCACAGGCCGCTCAACTTCAGCTTTGTCAGAAACGGAAACCTTCCCAAAGATGGAAGTATTTTCCATTCTTCACAATCGTATATATGTACCAGTTGGAAGGAGGTAGAGATATTGCTGTCAGGCCCAGGTAACCAAGGATCACGATCCCCAAATATCTGGAGATCCTGTACGTCCTGACGTGGTTCAAGACGTTCAAGTTCCATGCCTACGTCCGCAGAAGTTTTCTTCCAGGACAAGCGCAGCTTTTCTGAGAGTTCGTTGTTTCTCAGTACTGCCTCATAAGCCTCTTCCAGAGTTTTAACATGCATCCAATGCTGTACAAACTCGCCCGTGGACTGGAGTTGTGTCATCTCAAAGTCGCTAGAAATTTTGAACTTAAAACCATGTGGCTCCTGAAATGATGTCATGCTATCAATGGTACCAATGGAAGAGTACACTCCCTTGTGTACAACAAGATGTCGCAGGCTAACAAGATTATTAATCCCTTCAGGTATAGTAGAATCAGTGTATGAGCCGACGTTTAATACTTGAAGATGGTACAGCTTACTCAAAACTTGAGGGAGAGCCCCATCCACCTCATCAGACCCATGTTTCAGAAAACCAGCCGATCTTGCAGACATTTGCAGCAGGCGTAGATTATGCGCCTTTTCAAATGTATCTTGAAACAATTGTAAGAAGAAAGAGTCATAGTGCCCAAGTAACACCAATGTTCTCAATTTGCTTACTGATGTAACTGTATCTCTCAATTTTTTCTCAAACTTCTCATTATGAGGAATGTTCCCGTGCTCATCTTTTATGTATTCAGAATCAGTTAATATTGACAAATGCCGTATAGTTGGAGAAATTTTATTGCACTGTAGACCATCTATAGTTGCACAATCAGTCAATGAAACCATCCTAGCAAAATCCTGCATGAGACCACACACAGCATAGTAAGTTTGACTGCCTGGAGGGGACTCTCTTTCAACTTGCTGGAAGAAACCCAGGTTCACCAAAGGGGTCAGATAGTTCTGTTCAATCTCTTCGGCTATCTTACTTGAATGACTACCCTTCACAAATCCCTGTGAAATCCAAATACGGGCCAATTCCCCTCCATGAAACAGATAACCATCGGGGAATATAGCACAATATGCAAAGCATTGCTGTAAATTGTAGGGAAGTTGGTCATAGCTAAGCTTCAAAGCAGCCATGATGCCTCCACTGAGTTGTAGGGATTTCCAGTCTTCGTTCTTCATAATGTTATTCCAATTACCACTGTTAGGTTTCTTCCTTAACAGTTTTCCTGTAGATTCTGCTGCTAATGGGTTGCACTTTAACTTCTCAACTATTTTCTGCCCAATGTCACATAAATTTTGATCCCCCTTGTAGTTCTCATCACCAAATGCATGTAATTTGAACAATGACTGGAACTCATCATGGTCCAGAGCACCTAAATTCATTTGCTCAGCTGTTCCAGTCATTTTTGCAACAGACACATCTCTAGTTGTCACAACAATAACACTGCTTCTCTGTTGTTTCTGTGCTTGTATCTGGCTATGTACTGGTTTCCTTAACGTATGAATACAAGTATTAAAATTCAAAAAAAAAATTCAAAAAAAAACAATAACACTGCCGTTTTCACAGCCGGATTGAATAGGATTTAACAGATTTCCCCATCGGCCATCAGTCATGTCATCCCAGACATCGTCGAAAATAAATAAAAGCCTCTTTGAGTTGGCATGACTCGCCAAGATCTCCTGAAGCTTTGCAAAGCTGCTTATTCTTTCATGACTTTCTTCAGGAACTTCAGTCGTTTCTTGAGGAATAAAGTGTAACATCTCCTTGATGAGCCTCACTTCGTCAAAGTTACGCGAAAGGCAAACCCATATCCTATAGAAAAAATGTCTTTTCACGCCTGGATCATTGTACACTAGTTGGGCGAGAGTTGTCTTTCCAATACCTCCAATGCCTACAATAGACAGAACAGTTACATTGTCAGATTTGTTTTCCGTTATCAACTTTATAATGCGGTTCTTCTCGGCAGCTCTCCCAAACACTTTCCTTGGAAGAAAACGTGACGTTCTTATGTGTTGATCTGAGGTTGTACTCTGGTGGTGATCCGAACTAGAAGCAGAGCCTGATCCATGTTGACTAAGAACTTTATTCACACGATGTAGAATTTTTTGCAGTCCATGAGTTATTTCATTTGTTCTGACGGAAAATTTGGTCATACTCCAAAGTTGTGTGTTAGCTGCGGTGATTTGTACTGACTCTGTTCTCATTCTTTTTCTGTTAGACGATTTGCCAACTACAACTGGTGTAACATCACGGCTGCTGCAAAGAGAAAATACTATGGATTAGCTATAAGAACTAGAACGTCTCTAACAGAAAACGAGTAATTTACACTTTTTACCCTATATATAAGATATAGTACGACAACTACATCATCTATACTAATCTATATGTATACTAATATAAAAAGACTCAAAGGACGGAGATTCAAGAGATTTGAGATTCTTGTAAACTTGCAAAGCAACGGTGGCGAAGTTTACTGCTGGAAGATGTACGACTTAAACTTCTACCATGCCGGTCAGCTGTGGAGGTACTAGCTCTACAAACAGATGAAAATTTGTTAACCATTTGCCTTGCTGTGGTGTTTTTGGACGGAACGGAATAGGGGTAAGCATGACGACTTGACGAGCATTATCAACCAATGGAGCAGTTTCAATTCAGTGTATACGTTGATGAATGGAAGCAGTACATTCAGAAAAATCCCACGCTATCGCGCGGCAATTTCCAGACAACTCCACAGCCCCCGCGTCGCCCGCATCTGGCGACTCGGGGGAACCTAGCCGCCGCCAAGCTCCACTCCTCCCTCTCCCGCGCTGCCGCCGCCGGAGGGCGCGCCGGCGAAGCCGTGTGCATCCAGTGAAGGTGGTGGCGGAGCCTCGTTTTCTCCTGGCGGCTCACAGCTCGAGCTTCAAGGACGAGGGCGCGGTGTCAGATGGGCCATGGCGGCACAGGCGCGTCAGCGTTGCGGGATGCGTGCGGCGGCGATGCGGGATGCGCTCGGCGCCGGGCTGCTGCAGGGAGGTGCGGCGGATGATGGTGGCGGCGGTGCTGTCCAGGCTCTATCTGGGCCGGGGACGGGCCGGGCGGGCCGCGTCTGGTGCGTGACGGCGGCTTCGGCCAGGAGCTTCGCGCGTTGCGGAGCGGTCTGCGGCGGGAGGTGCTGGCATCCCTCGCTGCCGTTGTCCGGTGCCATGGCTGTGTGGGGCTTGCAGCAAGGAAGCCGGGGCGGCGGCCCCGGATGGCGGCGCGGCGTGGTTGTCGTGGATTGAGATGCCACGACTGTCATGGGCTCATGGCATGCGGTGAAGCTCGGTAGTTGGCGACGGTTTCTGGACACTCTTGTGTTGCTCCTCTCGCTTCGTGGTTGGATCAACTCCGGCGAAAGTCTGCACGGACTCCGGTCAGCACCGACGGCGGCAGTGACTTCGGCGTCGTTTTCTCTCCTGTTTGCGTCGTCGTGGAGGCTCAATAGCGACCAACGTGAGTGGTTCTGAGGTCTCCGGGTGAAAATGTAAGCTTCGTCGGAGCGGGCGATGACGACGGACTCGTCGCTACCTCCTTGAAGGCGTTGCCTTGGATACCACGACCCTCGCGGTGCGGTTGGTTCGCGGTAGCTGGTGGGCAAATTTTGGTGACCGAGGGAGGTGGATCCCGGGGCGGCGGACTCGGGCTCCCACGCTGCGACGGTTCTATGACGCAGGGTTGTTGTCTTGCGCGAGTCTTGGGGCCGATCTGGATGAAGACTGTACGGGTAGAGGGTTCGTCTACCAGATTGCCTTCGGACAATGCGAAGATCGATCTGGTTACTACGCGGCCCCGAAGCATGTGGGATTTGGTAGCGTCCTGGTGCTGTATGGACAGCAGGTTCGTCGACCATGACTGGACCACCTTCGGACAATACGAAAGTCGATCTGGTTGCTACGTCGGGGCGGCTGCTTCGGAGCAGGTGGGATTTGGTGGCGTGTCCTGGTGTTGTACGGACAACAGACGCGTCGACCATGACTGGTTCAGCTTTGGGTAATGCGGAGCTTCGTCCTGGTTGATACGCCGGGGCGGCAATCCCGGAGCAGGTGATGTGTGTTGTGGCGTTTGGTTGACTTGCGTCATGTGGAGGGCGGGTTGTCTCGTCTGTGTGATTTTTTAGTTCATTTTTTCTCATAAATAGGGTATTGTATAGGTTGTATGGTTTTTTGACCCGATTTTCCTCATACATTGGGTCAACTCTGAAAGTGCATGGTTGCTCCTATGCGTGATTTTTGGTAATTAATGACAATCTCTATACACTAATGTGTAATGTGTGCTTTGAGCTATACTTGTAGGTTGGTCCATTAGCATGCTTGATCTCCATATGTTGGAGTTAAGGCTAAAAGAAGAAGATTATATGTTGATCAACACAAGGCTAGTGATGTACCATGAGGGATCGTGTAATCTCATGGTGTGGTAAGCAATTATCCATATAGCCTTATGAACTAACCCATGATATATATGCTTGGTATCTTTATATGGGGTTAGGTGTTTCTCCGTGAGCATGCAACGAAAAGGAGATCCTATGTAGCTCATGGAGGATGGCGTCTAGTGGTGATCGCCATCAAGGTTGTGTGGTGAAAATTCAAGATGATCAACATGAAGATATCACATGCTTGAAGCTTGCCATCCACTTGAAGATAATGGCCATGTGAAGATATGCCGAAGAAGAGGCTCTCCCTATTGATGTATGAGGGAGCAATATGTGAGTCTTCACCAAGCGAAGCACAATCAAGAAATGTGGTCCATCTTGAGAAGATGAAGATCATCATCGTCAACCTCAAGTGGATTATGCGCAAGGCTAAGGTATGATCTTGCTAGGTTTTCTATTTTACCGATCTCATGATGTTAATTGAGAGACCAAGTTATAGGATAGATAGCCGTACTATCAAGAGGGGCTCTCGACCGAGTATCTTAATCGTATCGTTCGTAGAGAGCTCAAACCTTTACATCTTTACAATCATCTTTATTGTTTCTTATTTGGCTCTTATCATGGTGTGGTCTTGGTGCTTGTCGTGCTTATCATGACAAGACCAAGTTCATCGAAAACGGTTTTCGTATGCGTCTTCTTTTACGTTTTCGGTGTTGGAGATTTTACCGGTTCATCCTTACGGAAGGTCTCACTCTTCCATTTATTAGAAAAATCTCCCTTGCTTGGTTTCAATATTTTCACTTTTTATATGGTAGCATTTGCTGTCCTCTTTCCAATAAAATTGGATTTACTCAATTCGGACTTCATTTGCAAATGTTATGGCGTTTCAGGATCTGCTGTTTTCCTGTGATCGGTAGTACCGCAGTACTAGCCGGTAGTACCGGCCGGTCCATGACCGGTAGTACCGGGCCTAGTACCGAGGCTACTTCCGGACTCCCTTTTTGGTACTGGACTCTCATTGTTTTTAACCGGAAGTGGTTCCGGTAGTACCGGGTCGACCGGTACTACCGATCCGTTTCCCGGTAGTACCGATCCCGCCGGTTTTCGCAGAGAGCCGTTGGTCGGCAGTTTTGTGTAGGGCGGTAGTATCGCCCATTGGGCCGGTACTATCGGCCCTGCGCGAATCTGTGCCCAACGGCAGATTTTCGGGCCACCTATTTAAGGGGCCTTCTTCCCCAATAGGTGACTAACTCTGGGCACTCTTTCTCTCCTCCATTGTTGACCTTTTGAGAGCTTGCTTTATCTCTATCCCTATATGATTCTTGCCTCCCTTTAGAGGGAAAAGAGAGAGGAGATCTAGATCCACTACTCCTTCAA
The DNA here is from genome assembly GCA_012064385.1 of Puccinellia tenuiflora. Classification (NCBI taxonomy): domain Eukaryota; kingdom Viridiplantae; phylum Streptophyta; class Magnoliopsida; order Poales; family Poaceae; genus Puccinellia; species Puccinellia tenuiflora. The sequence goes on from QRDG01000116.1 coordinate 550,181, forward strand.
ACCATATCTCCTCTAAGTGAGGGGAACCCTTTGAATCTAGATCTTGGAGTTGCTTTGTGTTTCTCCTCCTTGTTCTTCCTCTCAAATCCCTCCCTAGCATTAGTTGCTTTGGTTGGATTTGGGAGTGAAGAACTTGACCACTTTGTGTGGTCTTGACTTTTGCATTTGTTGTATAGGTTTGTGCTCTCCACGGTGATACGTGGGATTGAAATTCGAGAAGCTTGTTACTCTTGGATGCATTGTGTTCCCAAGTGCTTGAGTCTCTTGGGTGCATTATGTACCCTAGACGGTTGGTGGTGCCGCCAAGATTTTGAGTTGTGAAGCTTCGGGCAAAATTTGGGAGCCCCCGATTGAGTTGTGGGTGTGTGCCCCAAGATCGTTGTAAAGGCTCCGGATTCCGCCTTGAAGGATTCCGAAGGTGAACCGAGCCTTTGTGGAGAGGTTCATCAGAGAATAGGATGAGAACTTTGTGGCGTTGAGTAGGGCTGTTGTGGCGAGTTAACACCCCTCCAACGAGACGTACTCCCTTAACAAGGAGGAACTCGGGAATACTTTCTCGTCTCCGCGTGCCTCGGTTATCTGTATACCCGATCTCTTTACTTATGCAATTTAAATTGTGATAGCCTTTGTGCTTGAAGTAATATATCTTGCTTAGCATAAGTTGTTGGTGCACATAGGTGAACCTAGTATATTTAGGTTTTGTGTGCTTGATAAATTAAACGTTAGTTTTATTTCGCATTTATCAAGCCTAAAAATTTTTAAATCGCCTATTCACCCCCCCCCCTCTATGCGACATCCTTGTCCTTTCAAACTCTATTCTATTTATTCGAGCGGTGGATATCGATCACCTTAAGCTCAAATCCCACGCTAAGGACTGTCGCTGATTGCCACTTGGAGAAATCCCCACCCGACTTCCGCTCATGCTCGACATTGTCATCTCGTCGATTCGTATGTGTTTGATATTGTCGTCTCGCTATTCTACAGACTTTGTCGAAACTCTATCTACTCGTGCTCCAGCAATTTTGGTTTCCATCTGTGCTCGACATTGTCATCCCACTGTTGTGTTGAATTCATTGGAAATGCGCCTGTTTTTGCTACCCGACATAGGCAACGCTGGGTGAGGCCACCAGTTCCCCAATCCAAGATGGCTGGTGTTGACCGCCAAGGCCTTATCAGGGCAGGCAAGACCGACGAGTCCTTGAGCTAGGCGGAGCGCGATGGAATTTGAGAAAGGAAAGTAAGGATTTTTTTTATAAAGGGAATATATTAATATTAAGAGATACCAATTACATCCAGCCTCTACACCAACAAGACGTCGAAAGACATCCAGGATGTAGCCAAGAAAAAAAAATAAAAAATAGAGAAAATTAAAAACAAAGACCCCGCCAGAATGATGGAACACTCGCAACAGCAACACTCTAACCACCACCAAACACTACAGGATCAACTCAGTACGCCGACGGCTAAAAGCCGTCGGCATAGGCTCTATAGCCGTCGGCGTAGGCTGTGCCGACGGCTGCCGTCGGCGTACGGCCGTCGGCGTAACCTGCCGTAGGCGTAGACCAAATCGCCGTCGGCGTATACTTTGGCCGTCGGCGTAAGATGTGCCGACGGCCCTGTATGCCCCGTCGGCTTACGTGTCGTCGGCGTAATAGATGTGGGGCCCACAACAGGCCAGGCCAGCATGCGGCTATACGCCGACGGCATTGCCGTCGGCACACAGTCGGAGCATATGCCGACGGCATGGCCGTCGGCACAGCGTCGACCATTTGACATCGGCCAGGCCAGCCTACAGGCTGTGCCGACGGCAATGCCGTCGGCGTATGCTGTGCCGACGGCAATGCCGTCGGCACAGCCTCATGCCAGTATTTTTTTTTGGTGATTTCAGTATCAAAATTGCAGCGAAAAATACAGAATTAATGCAGCAATAATAACAGAAATATTACGAGCATAATAACATCAGCAAGTGCATACAAACCATCAACACGATACATGGTTCCATCAATCCTATATCATACATGGTTCCGATCAATCCTACATGGTTTCATCATCTAACATGCAACCCACCAGCCGGAAGATCATCCTACATCTGTGGTGGAGACGGGGTGAACCCAAGATCTCCCCTGGTGAAGACAGGCGACCGCTGGCGCGGCGTGGCCGAAGTAGAGCCACCACGAGAACCAGCACCAGGCGAAGGATCGGGCGAAGGAGAAGCGCGACTAGCCGGTGAGCTCGGCGAGGCACTAGGAGAAGCACGAGCGGCCCGGGATGATCCCGTTCCCTACATGTTCGAGCAAGAGTAAGCAACTTGCGAGGCAAAAGGAAAGCGGTAACCACTGGTTTGGTAAGAACTTACCGGGTTCGATGTGTAATATGTGCGAGCAAACATCTCCCTCGAAGGAAAGACTGGCGGCGGCCCGGGCCTAGGAGGCGCAGCTCCTATCGGGTCCCCCCGCTCTCCAGTTTGCATAAACCTAATCGTAGCCTGCCAAGGGTTGTAGAAATAAAGGGTTGTGCGAGCAAACATCTGCCAAAGATTCAAACTAGGGGAATTGGGACTTGTGATCTTTTGCAAAAGTAAAGGTCGAAACTTACCGCTTGGAACGTATCCATGTACGCGGCGTAGGCCTGATCCCTCTCGTTCCACTGAGCGATGTCCTCGACGTAGCTCGCATGAGCGGCATCGTAGGCGTCCTCGAAATCAGGCTACAATTTAAAAGTGATGAATCTCGTCAACTTAGCCATGCAGGAAGGAATATCGGAAAGAGGATGATAGTGAGAAAGACTTACATCACGGGATTGACGAGGCTGTCGAGGGGCGGGATAGTGGTGCCGACGGGGATGGTAGCTTTGACCTGCGTGAAGGTCCTGCCAGGCCTGACCACTGCACTAAGAACGCGCGGACGGCCATGCTCCAGCCCGTGCCCCGACAGGATCAACGCAGTCTCGTCGGTCTCCTGCTCAAGGGGGTCATCCACCTCCGGGTATAACTCGGAGAACGTCGTGCAGTAGGCGTCCAAGTCCTGCTCGGCTGTGCCGTAGTACTTGGGAAGCGAGGGCTGAGGCTCGCTTAGATCAAGCTTCTTCTGCTTCATCTTCTTCCAAGTTGACATGTCACTAAGCTGCTCCCCGGAAGCGGCCTCCTGCATCGGAAAAGAAATGTTAGTATCAAGTAGCAATATGACGGGAAATAAATGCAGGTAGCTCCATGTATATACATACCAGCCTTTCCTTGAAACGCCCATGGTTGAGGTTTCCCCCACTGTGTGTTCCATCGGAGCCTCGGTTCTTCTTGTTCCGCTCGCTCACGGCGGCGAACTCAGCGTCTTCCCCGGTCCACCTCTTAGCCAGCGCCTCCCAAGCATCATCTTTTCCATCGGCCCACAGAGGCATTACCTAAAAATGCAATACTCAAGTAAAGAACAGATAATGTAATATCATTGAAAATGCAATACGCAATATAGAATTTCATTGACAGATTACTTACCGACATGTAATCCTCGACGGTCAACTGCGGCGGGTTCTTGACAATCTGCGCCTTGTAAGCCCTAATGCCCCTCTCAGAACAGAAAGCGCTGATGGATGTGTGCTTTTGGTTGTACCACTGCTGCCGTGTCAACCTCACACAAGCCCTGTGCAAATTCCTGTCCGCCTCGGCCCTGTGCTCCTCCAGCACCCGGTAAAAGCACTTCAAATATGCATAAAGAAATTGAGGGAGTCATGAGTTAGCACGGTGGGTTAATCAAGTATGAACGAAACTCGAGAAATATGTCTTACCCAAAACTTGGTGATAACAGCGTCAGCAGCACTCTCGAAGCCCGGGGACGGAGCACCCTCGTAGTCAAGCCAAGTAATGGCTAGCTTCCTCTCGAGGCCGCCGGCAGGAGTGTAGAAGCCCGGCCAAAAGTGCCGAATAAGAGCTCCAAGCAAACTCGAAGGCTGGCGAGTCCCCTTGGGATAGGTCCAATTGCTGCACAATAATATCAAACATTAGTACATATACCAAATTGTTATGACCAAAATGAAATTACATGTTCAAAAATACAAAATTAGTACACTTACTCTTTACAGTTAGGCTGGATGAGGGCTTTCCCCTCCTCGGTAGTAGGCTCCTGTGCCTGACCGGGGACTCCCGCTTCCCCACGAATCCTCAGCTTCCCTGTCGCCTCCACCTCCACCTCCGCCTCGGCATCCGCCTCCGCCTCCGGTCGAGACTCCGCCTCGTCTCTAGACTCCGTCTCCGGCTCGTCTCTAGACGAGGCCTCCAACTGCAACTGGGAAGCCACGTCGCCAGAAGCGGAGGGTGGTGGCTCCAAGTCTACTCCACCTCCCCTGCCACCTCGTCCTCCTCGTCCTCGTCCTCGCCGTCCTCGTCCTCCTCTCGCATCGCTCGCATCGCTGGTCTCGGGGTAACGCGAATTGGGAATTGATGGTCTTCCACTTCGCGTAACCTTCTTTTGCCTCAGCGACCTAAGCAAGGACGCCGAAGATTCCTTGCCTTGGCTCATATTCTTGAATCACCTGCATTGAGAAAGAGAAAACAATTAAGCAAACAAGACATAATAAAATGTAGACACTAAGCATAAAGACGTGTAAGCATAGAGACGCATAAATGTAGACACTAAGATAAATACTCGAATCATCACTAAGCAAAAAGACATAATAAAATATAGACCCTCACCTCGAATCATCACTCTCATAATTAGCTTGGTTCTCATTCTCACTATCACTATCGCTATCACGTGAGTAGTAAGTTGGAGGCTCCTCGCACGGTGGAGGCTCGTCATCGTTGACTTTGCCCGCATGAAACTTCTCGAGCATATCTATGTCCTTTAGATTGTCCACGGACTCACCACGAGTTTGTGCATCGTTCTCGAGATTCTCAAGACCACCCGGTTGTAAATCAAAGTCCCCAAAGTCCACTTCCTCTTGATAGAAAATTCCCTCGTATGTTACAGGGTCAATGTTGTTGTAATCGTCAGCATTGGGCATGGGTAGCTTACCATGTGGCGATACCTGGAACACGACTTCCCATCCCTTGAGTCCCTCTTTCTGACATGGGTAGGGCAAATAATAAACTTGCTTGGCTTGGTGAGCCACAATAAAGACATCGGCTCCGCTATAGGTGGTTGAAGGCCTAACTTCGACTAACCCAATGGAAGGGGTACTTCTCTGTCCACCGTGTGGTCCTGTGTGTGGGTCGAACCAGTGGCATTTGAACACAACGAGCTTGAGTTCTAGGTTCGTACGATTGAACGTCAGCTCGTACACCTTCTCTAACCTTCCATAGTAATCAACGTCATCGGCTCCTTTGGTGAAGACACCGGTATTTACGGTTTTTGCATTCGGCCGACTCTTCTGGTGATACTCTGTATGGAAGCGATACCCATTCACATCATACTTCTCATACTTCATGACGGTACGGCTAAAACCTTGGGAAACACATCTCAACTCATCCGTCATCTCAACGTTAGAATCAGCTCCCTACAAGTAGAGTTCAAATTGTTTTGTGCATTAGTTACATGTCATTACAGGGACAAGTCACTAATTGCAAGGTAAGAGGGACAGTTTAGAAATTACTTTTTTCAGGAACCAGGACACAAATGAATTCTTCCCGGGAGCACCCTCTTTCAGAAGAGTATCCATCTCCGCGACAGATGGATCCTCCGCTCCCGACCACATTTCATCCTTGAATTCTCTAGAAGGAGAAAATAGGTATTAGACCGCAACCAAGTTATTAGTTGCAAAGTAATTTGTTCATAAGCATAAATCGACCATTTTACCTGATGAAATCGACCATTTCTGTCATGTTCATAAGCACATAGAGCATTATGCAACTCTTCTCTTCCGTGGTCAACGTATATTTTTCCCGGCCACCGGCCTTGCCACCGGGAGATTGGAAGAGTTTGAGCTTGGGATCACGCTTGGGCTCGTCGACATTGTACCGAGAGACCTGGTTATGCAGAGTGGGAACATCATCGGGATAGTACGTTGTCGCGGCGTCTGCCATCTCCCGAAGTACTGTTGCCTCAGCTATGCATGCTTCAATCTTAGCTTTGTTTCCAGTTATGTTTCGAATATACTTAAACTCTCTCTCAATACAAAACTGCCAACGAAACTGCACCGGTCCACCCAAGAGTGCCTCGTTCGCGAGATGCACAACGAGATGTGCCATCGGAGTAAAGAAGCCTGGCGGAAAGATCATCTCTAACTTGCATAGCAACTCCGGCACAAGATCATGCAGCTTCTTAATAATCATGGGACATATCTGCTTAGCACATAGCGTGCGGAAGAAATGGCTCAACTCCGCAAGCACTCGCCAGACACGCTCGGGGAGATACCCTCGAACCATCACTGGCATCAACCGCTCAATCCATATATGATAGTCGTGACTCTTGAGCCCGGTGACTTTTCCCGTTACAAGATTGACTCCCTTACTTATATTCGAACAATAACCATCAGGGAACATCACGACGTGTTTGAGCCACTTGAATGCCTCCTTCTTCTGGGTACTATCAAGGCAGTAGTCGGCATTTGGCTTGAACCAATTTTTTCGGCGGCGGTCAGGAGGCTGCATGTGTAAGCTCTTCCTATCACACAGCTTCTCAACATCGACTCTAGCCTTGACATTATCCTTTGACTTGCCAGGAATGTTCAGGACTGTGTGAAAGAGGGACTCTCCGACATTCTTTTCCGTGTGCATCACATCGATGTTATGGGGAAGTTCGAGGTCCTTGTAATACACGAGCTGGGTTAAGCCTGCCACGTGAGTCCAGTTGTGTGTCTCACCATAGCCCACATATCGTGGGCTATTTCCCACAACAGGCACGAGAGCACGTAGCTCGGCATCAACAGCTGCACCATCGAACGTCGGTATCTCTTTTTCTTCATGCACAACTTTGCCCTTCGTGAAGTTCTTTTTGTCATCTCTGAACCGGTGCCTTCTTTTGAGAAACTGTCGGTGCTTGTCAAACGCGACATACTTGCCACATGCATTCAGCCAAAGGAACTCAAGTCGGTTCCTGCACACTGGGCATGGCCACTTGCCAGCTGTACACCATCCGCAGAATAGGGCGTACCCGGGTAGGTCGTGCATGGAATAGTGGAACCATACTCTCATCAAGAAGTTTCTCTTCGATGCTCGGTCGTATGTCAACGTCCCATGGTGCCAAGAGTGGTTCAAATCATCCACAAGCGGCTGCATGTAGACACTCAAATTCTTCCCCGGGTAATCGGGCCCTGGAATGATCAGCGACAGAAATATGAACTTCCTTTGCATTACGACTCCAGGAGGGAGATTGAGTGGGATAACAAACACGGGCCAGCAGCTGTATGAGGCAGTCGACATACCATATGGATTGAATCCATCTGTCGCTATCGCAATTCTGACATTTCGAGCCTCTGCTGCCTCAACGGGGTGTTTCTCATCGAAGTTTTTCCATGCCTTGCCATCAGATGGATGTCCCATCTTTTTCCGTCCGAGCTCGTCCGAGTATCTCTTCCCCTTCTTGTGCCACGTCATCTGTGTGGCAGTCTCCTCGGACAAGTAAAGCCGCTGGATTCTTTTTATGAATGGGAGATACCGAAGAATCTTCACAGCGACTTTTGTCTGCTTCACCTGACCATCGGCTCCCGTTACCTCATGATACCTAGAGGCCCGACAAATACTACAGTACTTGTCTTCCGCAAACTGTTTCCAGAACAAAAGGCAACCTTTTGGACAGCAATCTATCTTTTCATAATCCATGCTGAGCCCTTTCATGATTTTCTTCGCTTCGTGCAGGGTTTTAGGCAGACAATGCCCTTCGGGCAACATGTTACCATGTGTTATCAGATTTTTTTCAAAGCATGCACGGGTGGTGGAGTACTGGGCCTTGTCGGCTAGTAGTTGAGAGATGGCATCGAGCTGAGAAATCTTTGCATTCTCGTATAGAGGCCTCTTAGCCGAGGCCATCATATCAAGGAAGGCCTTCGCGGTTGGCTCTGGTTCCTCCGGTTCACCCGGTTCCTCCGGTTCTGGCGGTTCCTCCCCTTGAGGTGGCGAATCCGGCATGTCGGCATCGCGGAGATCATCTAGGAAATTTCTAATCCCATCGTACTCATTGCCATCGATCCGCTGCCGCATCACCTCACCTCTGTCACGTTCGTACTGAGCAAAGTCGACAACCGTGACAAAGTTAGGCATATACCCATTCAACCAAAGGTGTTTACTCATGTCATCCTTTCCCTGACGGTGACGATTCTTGCAATTAGTGCAAGGACATCTTGGACGAACTCCTGACTTTTTTGAACCACGCCCTAACTCCTTCACCAATAAATCAGTCTTCCATTCCCACTCATCTGTTCTTTCAGTCTTACTGATACGGCCACTGTACATCCACCCATTATCTGCCATCCTCTGCTTTATTGGGAGCCAAACAACAACGCATTTCATACTATGCAGCAAGTACTAATAAATTTATTCAATGACACCAAGATTAATTACGGCCAAATTTTATCTTTTACACCATGCAAGGGTTCACCTACACTTCTAATAGGTAGGCCTATCCCGCCCGAGTACGTGTAGATCGAGTCGTGTCCCATGTTCTACCCCGACCCGAGACGGAATTTCGACAGCACCTCCCCGCTATTCTTCAGAATACACGTCTCGAGCTTGTCAAGCCGAGAGGGTGTGCATCCGAAGAACAACGGGGAGGTGCTGCCGAAATTCCGTCTCAGGAAGGGGTAGAACATGGGACACGACCCGATCTACACGTACTCGGACTGTCCAACATGGACAATCCGGAAGTGTTACGGTTATAAATATGCAGAGATGGACAATCCTGCATATTTATAAATTTGTAACCCTTCCGGATGGGATCTGACTCGGTTGCGCGACTGACTTGGTGATCTAGACCAAAATAAACCTATGCAGCAAGAGAGGCGAAAGAGTTATACCCTCGAAGCGTGAACGGGGGAGAGATGGTCAAGGAGGTCGCGACGGAACAGGGGCACCGAGACGGCCCTCCTCAGCTCCGGAAGAAGCCTCGCAACGACGGTACTGGCGGCTGTGGGCGGCGGGAATCTAAGACATCTGAAAAACAAAAAAAATTAGTTTTGTTAAATTTCAACACTTAAGGCTCTCAAGTATCAATAGAAAATTAACTAACACTCTTATAATATTAACAAAAAATTAAAAACTAATTAATAGAAAAATAACTAATTAATAGTACTAATTAATAGAAAATTAAAAAAATTAATACTAGCACTACTAACACTAACAGTCCTAAAATACTAACACTTACACTCCTAAAATACTAACACTAACATACTAACAGTACTAATTAACAGAAAATTTAAAAACTACTTAGCACAAAAATGGCCGGGAGGCTCACCTGCAGGGGACGGCGCGACCGGAGGGGAGTGGGCACGGCGCGCCCTCGGCCGGAGGGGAGCGGGGAGGGCGCAGCCGGAGGGGAGTGGCGGAGGGCGCAGCCGGAGGGGAATGGGGTCGAGCACTGGCGGCAGTGGCCGGAGGGGAGTGGGGGAGGGGCGCGGCCGGCGGGGAGTGGGGGAGGGGGCACGGCCGGCGGGGAGTGGCAGAGGGCGCAGCCGGAGGGGAGTGGCGGAGGGCGCAGCCGGAGGGGAGTGGCGGAGGGCGCAGCCGGAGGGGAATGGGGTCGAGCACTGGCGGCAGTGGCCGGAGGGGAGTGGGGGAGGGGCGCGGCCAGCGGGGAGTGGGGGAGGGGGCACGGCCGGCGAGGAGTGGGGGAGGGGCGCGGCCGGAGGGGAATGGGGGAGGGGGCACGGCCGGCGGGGAGTGGGGAGGGGCGGTGGCCGGAGGGGAATGGGGGAGGGGGCACGGCCGGCGGGGAGTGGGGGAGGGGCGCGACCGAAGGGGAATGGGGGAGGGGGCGCGGCCGGAGGGGAGTGGGGGAGGTGGCGAGGTGCGGCCGGCGGCCGAGCTCTGGCTGCGGCGGTGGCCGAGCTCCGGTGGCGGCGGCGTCGCGTGTGTGTGTGGTGTGCGGGGTCGCGTGTGTGTGGTGTGTGGTGTGCGCGTGGGTCTGGCCGGGTAGGTATATTTTTTAGGACCTATGCCGACGGCAAAGCCGTCGGCACAACAAGAATAAATTTTTTTAGGACCTATGCCGACGGCTTTGCCGTCGGCACAACAAGATTTTTTCCTATTATTAACAATTTTATTAATATTTTATAAACATCATAATTTACTCCATTATAAATTTATACAGTTTTATTAATATTTTAAACATTATAATTTAGACACATAAATTATTCCGGCGAAACCCTAAACAGGTGACCGAAACTCGCTAAGGAAACATTGACGCTCGTGAAGCCGGTCACACCTCGGGGAAGGATCTTGGACATCTACAACCCAAAACACACTTGTACACATGTGATATGGCACCCCCTAGCTTTTGGTGGGGTTCCGATGCTCCGGAGCACCTCTCCGGCGAAACCCTAGACCCGCCGGAGAAAACCCTAGATTTTCCGTCTACGGACGGTACGGGCATCGAAAGGGGGTAGCTCAGTGGATTTGTTTGCTTGGTTGGGTTAGGTTAGTCACTTGGTACAACAAAGACACACATATGCCCCAACTCTTGCAAAGATTCCGCCCCGTTCGCCCCATGTGGGAGTTTCCAGCTATATGCCCCGAAACTCGCTAAGGAAACATTGACGCTCGTGAAGCCGGTCACACCTCGGGGAAGGATCTTGGACATCTACAACCCAAAACACACTTGTACACATGTGATATGGCACCCCCTAGCTTTTGGTGGGGTTCCGATGCTCCGGAGCACCTCTCCGGCGAAACCCTAGACCCGCCGGAGAAAACCCTAGATTTTCCGTCTACGGACGGTACGGGCATCGAAAGGGGGTAGCTCCGTGGATTGTTTTGCTTGGTTGGGTTAGGTTAGTCACTTGGTACAACAAAGACACACATATGCCCCAACTCTTGCAAAGATTCCGCCCCGTTCGCCCCATGTGGGAGTTTCCAGCTATATGCCCCGAAACTCGCTAAGGAAACATTGACGCTCGTGAAGCCGGTCACACCTCGGGGAAGGATCTTGGACATCTACAACCCAAAACACACTTTTACACATGTGATATGGCACCCCCTAGCTTTTGGTGGGGTTCCGATGCTCCGGAGCACCTCTCCGGCGAAACCCTAGACCCGCCGGAGATAACCCTAGATTTTCCGTCTACGGACGGTACGGGCATCGAAAGGGGGTAGCTCCGTGGATTGTTTTGCTTGGTTGGGTTAGGTTAGTCACTTGGTACAACAAAGACACACATATGCCCCAACTCTTGCAAAGATTCCGCCCCGTTCGCCCCATGTGGGAGTTTCCAGCTATATGCCCCGAAACTCGCTAAGGAAACATTGACGCTCGTGAAGCCGGTCACACCTCGGGGAAGGATCTTGGACATCTACAACCCAAAACACACTTGTACACATGTGATATGGCACCCCCTAGCTTTTGGTGGGGTTCCGATGCTCCGGAGCACCTCTCCGGCGAAACCCTAGACCCGCCGGAGAAAACCCTAGATTTTCCGTCTACGGACGGTACGGGCATCGAAAGGGGGTAGCTCCGTGGATTGTTTTGCTTGGTTGGGTTAGGTTAGTCACTTGGTACAACAAAGACACACATATGCCCCAACTCTTGCAAAGATTCCGCCCCGTTCGCCCCATGTGGGAGTTTCCAGCTATATGCCCCGAAACTCGCTAAGGAAACATTGACGCTCGTGAAGCCGGTCACACCTCGGGGAAGGATCTTGGACATCTACAACCCAAAACACACTTGTACACATGTGATATGGCACCCCCTAGCTTTTGGTGGGGTTCCGATGCTCCGGAGCACCTCTCCGGCGAAACCCTAGACCCGCTGGAGAAAACCCTAGATTTTCCGTCTACGGACGGTACGGGCATCGAAAGGGGGTAGCTCAGTGGATTTGTTTGCTTGGTTGGGTTAGGTTAGTCACTTGGTACAACAAAGACACACATATGCCCCAACTCTTGCAAAGATTCCGCCCCGTTCGCCCCATGTGGGAGTTTCCAGCTATATGCCCCGAAACTCGCTAAGGAAACATTGACGCTCGTGAAGCCGGTCACACCTCGGGGAAGGATCTTGGACATCTACAACCCAAAACACACTTGTACACATGTGATATGGCACCCCCTAGCTTTTGGTGGGGTTCCGATGCTCCGGAGCACCTCTCCGGCGAAACCCTAGACCCGCCGGAGAAAACCCTAGATTTTCCGTCTACGGACGGTACGGGCATCGAAAGGGGGTAGCTCCGTGGATTGTTTTGCTTGGTTGGGTTAGGTTAGTCACTTGGTACAACAAAGACACACATATGCCCCAACTCTTGCAAAGATTCCGCCCCGTTCGCCCCATGTGGGAGTTTCCAGCTATATGCCCCGAAACTCGCTAAGGAAACATTGACGCTCGTGAAGCCGGTCACACCTCGGGGAAGGATCTTGGACATCTACAACCCAAAACACACTTGTACACATGTGATATGGCACCCCCTAGCTTTTGGTGGGGTTCCGATGCTCCGGAGCACCTCTCCGGCGAAACCCTAGACCCGCCGGAGAAAACCCTAGATTTTCCGTCTACGGACGGTACGGGCATCGAAAGGGGATAGCTCCGTGGATTGTTTTGCTTGGTTGGGTTAGGTTAGTCACTTGGTACAACAAAGACACACATATGCCCCAACTCTTGCAAAGATTCCGCCCCGTTCGCCCCATGTGGGAGTTTCCAGTTATATGCCCCGAAACTCGCTAAGGAAACATTGACGCTCGTGAAGCCGGTCACACCTCGGGGAAGGATCTTGGACATCTACAACCCAAAACACACTTGTACACATGTGATATGGCACCCCCTAGCTTTTGGTGGGGTTCCGATGCTCCGGAGCACCTCTCCGGCGAAACCCTAGACCCGCCGGAGATAACCCTAGATTTTCCGTCTACGGACGGTACGGGCATCGAAAGGGGGTAGCTCCGTGGATTGTTTTGCTTGGTTGGGTTAGGTTAGTCACTTGGTACAACAAAGACACACATATGCCCCAACTCTTGCAAAGATTCCGCCCCGTTCGCACCTCTCCGGCGAAACCACGGGGCGGGGTTTCGACACTATCCCGATGCATGAAATATTTAAACAAATAATTGATACAAAATCAGCATACCAAAAATCAGCATACCTTCACACATAATGTGAAGGTTGTAAAAAAAAAAACCTATGCCGACGGCAAAGCCGTCGGCATAGCTCTGGGGCATAACCCTAACCGGGCTAGCCTATGGCATAGCTCTGTGCCGACGGCCGCCGTCGGCACAAGAGAGTATACGCCGACGGCTAATAAATGCCGACGGCGGCCGTCGGCATAGTGTTTGTACGCCGACGGTCATCTTTGTGCCGACGGCTGCCTCGGCCGGCTGGGCTGCCACGAGGCTACGCCGACGGCCCCGACCTTTTGCCGTCGGCGTAGCTTCTGGCCGTCGGCATATATCACCGTTCCTGTAGTGAAAGTACAACACCCAGACCGCAAAAAAGTTCTCCAAAACAATGCCTTCAGCAAGGCCATTGTCAGGTATAACCAATGAAGGCCAGACCTTGGCTTTCACCCTCAAGAAAAACCGTGATTCCAAAACAATGCCTTCAGCAAGGCCATTACCAGGTACAGCCAATGAAGGCCAGACCTTAAGCTTTCACCCTGAACATCACGGCTCGGTACTTAGTACCACCAGAACGCTGTCCACCTGTGTTGCCGCTCCCTCTTGCCAAGGCCGCTGCTGCAAGTCCCCAACACCTGACACACAGGAAAACCTGTGCCTAGAGTCTTCAACGCAACCAAACCTCCTCTCCACCAACACAACCTCCGAACACAGCCACCATGACTTTCTTCACTACTGTCAATATCATGTAAATCTATTAGACATATCGCATGACCACGACAAGACATCGAAGATTCGCGCCTCGCCCTCATGAAGCATCTCTGGCCATAGATGAGAGCGCGCACGACCGGATCAATTCCAATCTAGATATCCACTGACGCCATGCGCCAATCCGCGGAGATCTCCGATGGGAAGACCGGAACACGTCGGTAGCCCGATCATGAAGGAATACATGTAGCAGATCAATGCTTTGGTACTCGAAGACCAGCAGGGCCACTACCAGCAGATCGGAGTGGGATACCAAGATCCACCACTCCAGATCAAAACGATACCTGTTGTCAACCTCCGGAGAACAGGCCACCGCCGCCATGCCCGGGGCCGACGCCCCGGCTCCCATGTGATGCGCCCCGTCGAGCATCGTAGATGCGATCCGGCCACGCGCCACCGCCGCCATCTCACCCTCCGGCCGCCGGCGGCACGCACCACTACTACCACGGATGAGATCAGGGGCGCCTCCCCAATCCCCCCGGGTCGCGAACAATGGAAAGCCCCGCCACCGCCATGCCGCCCAGGCTTGGCCCGGCGACACCTTCGACGGCGGCGGGGGGGGGGGGGGGGGGGGGGGGGGGAGGAGGAGACCGGAGGAGGGTAGGGAGCTCCCCGTAGTGGCGCAACGCCGCCACCCGGAGGAGGGTTAGGTCGTGGGGGAGCTTCGCATTAGTTGAAAAAAACTCTATATTAATTAAAGGGTAATTTCAACCCGTAGCTATGCACGGACATATTTACTAGTGGATAATTATATACTTAAGACCCGGTGTTGTATCTCTTCTTCGGCACTTATGCTCTAATTCTGGATCCGCCCCTAGCTCAGCCATGGATGCACGCCGACAGTGCTCAACACCGAGATGTATGGCGACGTCCGCGCTCGGCCATAGATGCATGGCGGCAGCGTCTCGCACTGAGACGCATGGTAGCGAGTAGCGACAACGCTCAGTCCTGGATGCACGGCGGGGGCGAACAGCTCTGAGACACATGGCGGTTATGGCTGGGTCATGGTAGATTGGTAGGGGCGAAACAAGTGGTGCCCATCGATCGACTAGTGGGCCAAGGCGTACGTGGCGGTGGTGCTGTGCTGTTTTCGTCCGCCCAAGTGAAACTGAATGATATATCAACATGTCGATTTAAAGAGTTTTCAGATAAAAATGGTTTTGAAGATTTTTTTTTGAAAATAGATAAATAAATAGAGTATGTTGATGCCATCCATTTTGTCGACTTAGATTAATCTGCTTTTGCCTAGGGGGAGAGTATGACACATGCAAAAATCCAAATCAGCTCATAGGTGTAGATGCACCCACTGCTTTAAAAATATTTTTTTAAATGTCAAGGAATTTCAAAAAAAAAAAGGATATACTAGATGACAGTTGGCGCAAAAAATTCGTGAAGAAAAGATATTTTTTATGGGATGTGCAAAAAACACAAATCCAGATTTTTTGAAATGATATTGTACGCAATTTTGTTTTGTCTTTTCTATACAGATCACAAAAAATGTATTTTATTCCCTAAACATTTTGTGTTAACATAAAATGTCATTATGTATATCCGAAATTTTATTTGATTTTTTTGGAAAATTTGAAAAAAATATTAAAAAAGTTTTACATAACGGGTGCATCCACCCCGGTGACCTGAAACGCCGTGTCCATATCATAATATAAAATATTTTAGTTTTTTCTCATGTAAACAATATATGAATGTATTTAGACGTATTTAGTGTATCGATTCACTTAGTTATTTCATATGTAGTCCGCATAAAAATAGTTAAAACATCTTATATTACGATAATAAGGAGTGAGTAGTATATAGAAACATGAGTTATGTTGGACAGTTTGATCTGGACAGTCTTATTATAGAACAAATGATTGTAAATAAATGCCATACCATCTGCTTACCGCTCCTATACAAATTGCTTATTACTTTTGTTTGTTGCCTTCTAATTAAAATCTAATTTTATTTTTTTACACATGAAAATTGTTGGACTAGTTTTATTTACCATGAAATTCTACAATTATTTTTATGAAAGAAAAAAATCGATGGTTATCAATATGCATGAGATTGAAGCTTTCTTTTTCTTGTGATATGTTTGATTTAATATACACTGCATTTCTACAGAAAGGTGCGCCATCACGTGTTTATTAGAGTAAATAGAGTTTTCTCTTACACCGACAAATTTCCATGTAATCTAAACATTAGTAAGAGAAGCTTGTACCTTGAAGAAGGGCAAAGCGGTTGCTCAGTTGCTGCACGGGCCTTCAAACACTTCTTAGTCTCTAGGTGTCGAAGCAAAACTGATGTTCCTTTTACGGGATCGCACTGAAGCACTTTCTTACAGTGTTTGCATTCTGCTTTTACGGGATTGCCGTCCTTTTCTTCTAAGATGTAAAAATGATCCCATGCAGCGGACGGACTCTCCACCTTATTTTTGTAAGTACGTTTGTTTTTTTGAGGACTGCTGCTTGGTATACCAGCATCGGCCATCGATCGCTCGTCGGCTTGATCGGCTTCAGGCATGGATTCAGGACCCTCCCATGTAACTGCGCCAAAAAAAATAGGGGGGGAACCATCACGGTCCTGCTTATTTTGCCGCAAATTAGCTGTCCTGCTTCGACCCGAAAAGATCTAATCGTTAATTAAACCCTTTGGATCCACATGAGTTGAGCTTACCTCCTTTGACCTGTTGTTCGAGCCTGTTGTGGTCGAGCTCGTCGACCACTTCCTCGGCGTCGTACAGCAGCTTCTTGAGACCAGCGAGGGAGGGGACCAGCAGGTTGTTCCCGGCCACTCTCCTGTCAGCGACGGTAATCTCGACCGTCTCGACCTCAGACTTGAGCCCCTCGATGTCGTTGAGAAGCCCGGCTCGTCGAATCCACGCATCAAACCCGTCGTTTTGGAGGCTCCCCAGGTTGTTCTGCGCCAGCCATCCAATCGCGGGCTGCAGCGAAGTGTCTTCTACAGCCTCCATCAGATCCGGCAGGAGCAGCACTCGAGTAGTCGAGTCAACGGAGGAACCAGGAAGCCGAGCGGAGAAGAACACCGGCTTTTTTCTTTTGCGGGGGAAGAACACCGGCTTTGAGTGGAACGTGGATTTTAAAGGTCTGTTGGGCCGGCTAAGTTTGACCTTTTCGGCGGAGAAACCGATGGAGTTAAGTATCTTTTACACCCCAAACTATCAGATTTTGGACAAAATTCCCCCTAACCTATTTTTTGGGACAATTAACCCCCTATCCTAAATAAACCGGATAAATTTCCCCCTAATTCTGAATTTTCACCCAGTTTTTTGTTAACTTGGCATGTTTCACCGAATTTGTTTGGCCATTGTTGGTTTTCGGTTTTGCTGATTTGGAACGGTTCGCCAAATTTGATTAGACCTACGCTACGAGGGGTGCATGCATAAGTGCATGCTTCAGCGGCATGAGATTTCTCCATGCTTCAACTGCTTCGGCAGCCGGTGCTATCTTTCCGTGGATTCTTCTAGTGACATGTACTCCAACGTGGCCTAACAAATTCGGTGAAACGTGCAAAGTCAACAAAAAACCGGGTGAAAATTCAGGATTAGGGGGAAATTTGTCCGGTTTATTTAGGATAGGGGGTTAATTGCACCCAAAAAATAGGTTAGGGGATATTTTGTCCAAAATCTGATAGTTTGGGGGGGGGGGGGGGGGGGGGGTAAAACATACTTAACTCAAACCGATGGGAACGAGAAGATTCTTTTCTGCTGGGGGCAAAGGAGGTGCTCAAATCGCTAAAAAAAAGGAGTTGCTCAAAAAAAATGCTGGGGGCAAAGGCTTGTTTTCTCTCCCGTTAGAACTATGTGAGCATGCTAATTTCATTATTTGCCAAATCTTGTGGGGCCCAAAGGGGTAAAAGCATCTCTAGCAAATTCTGAAAAGCTCCCGACCATCGGTTATGGTTTCGAGTCTGAAAACGGGCCGTTCAGATCTCGCAAAAATGGCCGATCCGGATTTTTTTCTAGGAGAGCGGGATATTAGACCCCGATTGCGTGATATGTCCAGGTCTCGCGGACATTTTTCCTGTTCCTCGGATTTGTCGCGGGAGTCATATTTCAGCTCGATACTTCCAGCCCCAACCATCATCGGCCCTGATCTCCCCACTCTCGTCACGTCGCTGCGCCACCCTATCGATGGCATGGACCACCCGCAACCTCTAGTCGTCGGTTTACATGACTCACTAACCCCATCGACCCAATCGACCCCTCCTCGAGCTACCCCGCCACACACAACTGGCTTCCCCATCGCCCCGCTGGTCGGGCTGCCAAATCCTTCTACCATTGGGATGAAGCTTCCCTGTCACCCCGAGGATCCGGCTGCCACCACGCCGGAGCATAGACAGGGTGGGGGGGGGGGAGGGGGGTCGTCGGGCATGGTAGACGACATCCGACGGCAACGTTGGAACACACACTCGCTCGGACCAAATCTTGTGTGGCGTCGGCTGGCTAGGGGTAGGAGCAGTTGAATTATGGAGTGGCGGGCCAGTGATCGCTAAACAGCCTGGCCGAGCAAGAGAGACAAGGATTTCCTCCCACGGCCATGGGTGGAGGGTATGTTTTTTCATCCCGGGGATTCAGCACGGATGGGCCGATATTTCCCGGTCCCCAGGTGCGATCAAATGGTACTGCAGAACTAGGAGCTCCTATATCATGCGTGACGCGGAGCAAGCAACCTTCTGTTGGAGGGTTTCTTCCATGGACCACATTTAATTTAGGCCCAATAGCTAGTATTCCTTATTTCTTTAATGTTTTCTTCCTTTTAATTTTTACATTCTATTTCTATTTTATATAAAAAAGTATGTTCAATTTTTGGAAATAAAACAAAGTAACAAAAATTATTGTAAAAAGTAAATATTCCTATATTTTAAAAACATAAATTATAAATGTTTATTTTATTTGAATGATTTTAAAATATGAACATTTATGTAATTTGAACTATTTTAAATTTTAAACATTTATGTTATTGATTTTTTAATGCATTTATTTTATATAAATGATTTTTCAATATGAAAATTTATGTCATATGAACGGATTTTTTGATTAACAAATCTAGAAGTATACCCCGCACGTTGCAATGGGAATCCCTCTAGAACTATATTGCGTAAATAAAAGGGTATGAAAAGTATGATAAAATAATTTGACTAAAAGAACATGCAAAATTTAATTTGTCATAGTCGAGATACTAAATCTATTTGAACGAAATATGTGTATTACAAATTATTAGCATGGACAAATAAATGATTAAAAATATGGATGATGTGTAGTTTACATGTATTTATTAATAAATATTATGAAGGATGCCATGGATAATTGATTGGCTAAGAGGATAGATGAGGTGGATAGCCTGCATGTTGAGATAGAAAATAATAAGTGCATGTTAGTGGGGTTTTGCTTTATAAGAGGTATAGATTTATCTCGTTTTGCATAGCAAAAACTACTAAAACTTTACTTTATTTGAACAAAAGAAAAGAAACTAAATATCAAACTAAAAATAAAATATATTTGAACAGTAATGGTAGGTGAGCAAAAAAATATTTCAACGATTTTTAACTTGGGATACAAAAAAGTAACAAAAACATGGTAGGTGAATAAAATATATTTTAAACAGAAAATATACATCTTATTTGATTTTTTAAAAAGAACATTTATATATTTTTAGAATATGAAAATTTATGTTATTTGAATGTTTTTTCATTTGAACGATTTTTCATATAGACATTTATGTTATATAAACAAATCTCAATAAGAATATTTATATTATTTGAACAAAAAACTACTCACATTTGTCTTATTTGAACAAAGAAAAAAGTAACCAAATATTTGAACCGAAAAACCGAAAAGAAATAAAGAAAAGGGAATTTGAAAATAAGAAAGAAGAAAACCAAAATAAAACAAAAAAGGAAACATATATAAAACAAGAAAAACTTGAAGAGAAAAAGGAAAAAATGAAAAAACGAAAAAAGAATTACGTATGTGAATGGGCCGGGCCTATAAGCGAATGGGGGATACGCGGTGCTGTGTTAGCTCCGCAACACGCGGGACATAGGACTTGCCTACAGAATTCGCTGGATGAATTTACAATGTGGCTTTCTGTCCCTGGAATCGGGCCGGATCCGATGTTTTGTTTTTTGTTTTGTTTTTTAGACCGATGCAGGAGAGCTGCGCTTTTATATTGATAGAATCCCGGTGTTTTGTTGGAGCACGAAATGAGGCATTTGCCTACAAAGACAGATTATGGAGTGTCTCTGACTATTTGGGTTGGGCTGGAAAATTATTCGAAAAAAAACTATCAAAACTAGCGAGGCGAACGAGTAAGGTTGGCATAAAATACGATATCCGAAGCCCGAAACCGAAAATACTAACCTTAACCCGTATAGCCCCAATATGAAAACCCGGACACTTTTTCAGGTGTCATTTCCAAAAACCTGAAATTTATTCAGGAAATTCAGGTTTATGCTCACGGTACCCGAATAACTCGAACAATCCGAATTAAAGAGAAGCTCAATGTCTAAGTATTCACCGTAAATGTACAATAGAAGAAGAGGAATTGCTACTTCTGGCTCAAGTCCACACGTATGGCAGTTAGATTGCACAGCCCACGCATCCAGCAAACCCACATTTTTTTTTTTTTGAACCGGGAGAGGTCCCGAAGGACCTGGATACTGTCATTCATCAGCGGTACAAGTACATTTTACATATAGGCCCTCAAGGCAGTAAGCAAATACAAACAAGGGCACATGAAAATCGAAAAGGACCCTACAACAAGTGTGGAAAACGCAATCGAGTCCTTGAGCACCGCCGGGAAGAAGAGGACTGCGCCGGCGACCTTCCACTCCAGCACCCACTTCTAGGAAAATGCTTACCCGTGGCGCACCAAAATTGCTTACCCGTGGCGCAGGGGCCTGCGCCACTGATTGCCACGCCACGGGTAATTTTTAGCCGTGGCGCAGGTAGCTCGGTGCGCCACGGGTATATTACGTTAGCCGTGGCGCACAGGACCTGGTGCGCCACGCGTAGTTAGCCGTGGCGTAGGCTTGAGTGTGCGCCATGGCTAATGAAATATACCCGTGGCGCACAGCCCCATCGTGCGCCACAGGTAAGGTGCGCCACGGCTACACTGACAGGTGCGCCACGACTAAGGTATTTTCGGTATTTTTTATATATTGCGTATTTATACAGATGCTAATACATGTATTTATAGACATATATTCTATAATACATTTTGCAAAATAAAATACATAGATCACATGCATTATAACTGAAAATAGATATAAGTAGATAAAATTATATACATCACACATGTGTCTCCATCGGAATCGAGTAACAAGTCAGATCATCACATTACAAACACAAATTTCATCGATTGTTTGAACATAACCTATACACAGCTAGACAACATAATGAAAGATAAGCTAGGCGTCGACGGTCTTCGAGGCCGGGAAGGGGCGGATGTCGTCTTTCGTCGTGAAGGGCCGGATGTCGCCTTGTGCCTTTATGCGCCGTTCCACCTCCGCATTATCGAGTGGAGCGCCGTCGTAGTAAAACATGCCTGGGTCAAAAACGTCTAAGTCAAAATTTCGTTACAAAAGTAATATTAAAATTTACGAAATGCGAGAAGTTAACAATGGAAAGCCTCATATATTATTGCCGTGCAAAACAAGGCAAAAAGAGTGTGTACAAGACCATGTATTAATAGAAACACTCCAATTGTATATACTACAAGACATTGTAGACACTCTCCTTACCTTTACCGTGACATAGTTTAAATCATCGGCTTTGTCAATTCATAGAGAAGAAACAAAATGTTTCGAGTTTATGCCTCATACATAGATTGGACACACATAGATCAGGAACGGGGCAAGCGGACCAAGTAAGAGTATGCACAAGATGTTTATTTGTGCGTATCACAAGGTCCGCTAGCATCTCCCTGAATCATATAGTGTGCCACAACATTTTAATCATCGGCATTCGAAAAGAGAAAGAAAAAACAAAATGATTTCGGATTTGTGCCTCATACATATTTAAATTGGACACATATTTCAGAGACGGAGCAAGTGAACCAAGTAGGATGCACAAAATGTTTATTTGTGCAGATCACAAGGTTCACTAGCTCCTCCCTGAATCATACAGTGACACAACATTTTAATCATCGGCTTTCGAAGAAACAGACAAAACAAAATAAAAATGACTTAGATTTTGCGCCTCATACTTAGGCCGGACACACAAGTAGACCTACAGGATCTTGTGAGCCAAATATGATGCACAAGACTTGGTACTTGTGCATATCACAAGGCTCACAAGACCTGCAGGATTACCACCTAGTGCCACAACATTTTAATCATCGGCTTTCGAAGAAACAGACAAAACAAAATAAAAATGACTTAGATTTTGCGCCCATATTTAGGTCGGACACACAAGTAGACCTGTAGGATCTGGTGAGCCAAGTATGATGCACAAGACTTGGTACTTGTGCATATCACAAGGCTCACAAGACCTGCAGGCCTACAACCTAGTGTCACAACATTTTAATCATCGGCTTTCGAAGAAACAGAGAAAACAAAATAAAAATGACTTAGATTTTGTGCCTCAGACTTAGGTCATCGATCATAGTAAAGCAATGTAATAAAACTATAATATGAAACAAGACTAGAATCATATACAAGAGGATATCTATAAACTGTGATATGAGGCAATCAAAAGACTGTCATTTCCTCATGGGGTAAAGACTGCTGCTAGCTTGTCCATCCCGCAGGTCCTAATACGGCGGCGTCGGGCTGCCACATGCAGGTCCGCGATTTAGAAGAAATATAACTCAGGGGGGCTTTTTTGTAAATTGCAGTCAACATAGCAGTGGTCAAAGCGCCACGGGGGCAGGTCAGCGCTGGTCTGGTCAGATTAGGACCTCCGATGAACGAGTTAAAAAGATATGGGACTGCGATGTGCATTTTGATACATTTAGGACTCAAGTGACACTTCGACGAAAGAATTAGGACCGCCCATGCATTTAACTCTAACAACAATGTCTTGCATACCAAAGCAAATCAAGCAAGCGAAGAGAGAACTGAAAAATATCTATAGATTATAAGAAAAAGGATTCCATTACAATGACTTGGCTCTCAGACCCTCGGCTCAATAGATTCAGAACAGAAGGGAGCTCAAACATGAGAAACAAGAGGTAACTAAGTTGATCAAGTGAGCAAAATAATCAATAACCATGGTATTGTTGTTCCACAAAATCCTAGATATACAATATAAGATAACCAAGTTCAAGCATCTATTGTAGGAAAAAAAACCAGTAAAAAAAAGAAACATTTACTTCATAAATCGGAAGTAATATGTGTACTCACATGCCATTCTTGGGCTCAACATGTACATGGCAACAATCATGAAGTAGTAAAAAAACAGGATCAGCTTTCAGCAAGAATGGTATACTTCCATGATCAAGAGGTGATGGAACTCATTCATGCTTTCAGCAAAATGTACTTTGATATAATCAGCTCTTCTCCACCAGCCAAAGGTCTCATACAAGTGAAGCACCGATATGAACGCTGCACAACAATCAAGCAGTCAACAACACAGAGAGCAGCATGCAGGAACCATGACCAGAACTATTTGTACTGCAAAATTCAGAGACCTGCCTGCTATGGCAAGCATGTAAGACTGAGACCCTCACCGAAATACGGCACCCTAGCGATCGTCTCGAGTACGAAGAACCTGGCGTAGTCGCGGTCACGGTACAGAGCATCGAGTATCGTGATGATAAAATCCTGCGGGATGGACAAGCTAGCAGCTTTCCCCGCTGCGTCTTAATCGCCTCCGCGCGGAACCTCCTCCCCCTCCTGCGCGATGCGAAATTAACAGGCCGAAGCTGCAGCGGAATGCACGCGGCGGGGAGAGAGAAAGAGGGGTGTATGGCGAGGAGGAAGATGGGGATCGAGTCGAGCGGGTTACCCGGCGACGAGGACGACGGGGCCGAGGCCGGCCGCGGGGCGGAGGCGGCGGGCGCGGGGAGGGACGCATACGCAACCCGTTCCCTCTCCCGCCGCCGATACGCAGATCCGCCCGTCGATCTAGGGTTAGGGGCGGGGTTCTGTGGGGGAGGGACGGACGAGGGAGGAGAATGCCTAGCAGGAGGGCAGAGAGGAGGCGGAGGAGGGTCAGGGGATAGGGGGGCGGGGAGGTGGCTTACCAGCGCCGCCGTCGCCGCCGCCGCCGGTTTCCTTGCTTGCGGGCGGTCCAGTCGCAATTCCAGGCAAAACGACGGTGGTTCGCCGGCCGGCTCCAGATCGGAAGGGAGGAGGTGATAGAGCAGCGGAAGGTCGAGCTCGAGAATCTTGGGGGTCCTCCTGCTCCTTGCGGTGGGTCGCCATGGCAGGGAAAGCTGCTGGCTTGTCCAGCACCTGGCGGAGGCGGAGGCGCGGGCAATCGGGAGTAGGACTAGGTGGCGGAGGCGGCCGGGGAGGAGGCGGCGCGGGGAGGGAGGAGGAGAAAGGGGATCGACGCCACTGTGGAGCGGCGGCGCGCGATGTGTCCGGGGGAGGATCTCTTATTTCCCCTCTGTGGGGTAAAGTTGGCACCAAAAAGGTGCACCGGGTCCCACACTTACCCGTGGCGCACAGCACGGACCGTGCGCCACGCCTATTTTGGTACCCGTGGCACACATATTTCCGGCGCGCCACGCCTAAGTGCGCACAGGCCGGCCGGCGCAGGACCAGCTTAGCCGTGGCGCAGGGCCCAAAGATGTGCGCCACGGCTAAGTTGATGCCCGTGGCGCAGAACAATGTGGTGCGCCACGTATACTTAGCCATGGCGCATGCCGTTTGTTGTGCGCCACGGCTACTTGGCTTACCTATAAGCCTTTTCCTACTAGTGACCGGGGACTATACCACTTGGTCCAGAGCAAAAGAGGAGCGTCGCCTCGCATCCTATGCAGGGCCTCCAGATGGAGGTTGATAAAACGCCAGCTTTCCTTGCTGGCGAGCAGGAGCCGCCCGTCGGCCAACTGAGTCGGCGGTCGAACGAAGACCACCGAGATTTTTCATCAGCTTGATGCAGTACCACGAACCCCCGACGCCACCTGAAACCTTCTTCGGCAGCAGCAGCTCGCCTCGTTCCCATTCCGCCACCATGGCGGCCAAAGAAAACAGATCGAGCCCAGCCTCCAAATCGATTCCAGGGAGCACCACGAACCGCGAGCTTATTGTAAGGGTAGACCACGAGATCTCCACTGCCCCTCTCTGGCCCCGACCTCCGGAGCACTGCAAACCCACATATGACATGGGCATATCGATCAGATAGGAAAAGTCTTCATCTGACGTCTCTCACGCACGCGGCATCGCGCCCATGTCCTTGTCGCCTCCCAGTCCGGCCGCCGCCGCCGCAGCCATGCTCTCCGCAGCGTTCGCCGCCGCACCCCTCCTCGGCTTCCCCTTGCGATCAGCAGTGCTGGCCGCCGCTACGCTGTGCGACGCGTGCCACCCTGCTAACCTCCGGCGACACCTACTCAACTTCCCCCACGCCGCCAGTAGCCCTGGCCGCCGTGCGCTCGCCGACGACAACTTCCCCTCAACTTTAGCCCAGCATGTGGTGCTCTTTTCGGGCAAATCGGGAAAAACCTGAACCCGAACCCGAACCCGAATTTTCGAATATCCGAATTGTTGGGTGTAGTCGTGTACATTACTTAGGGAGAATTTCGGGTGTCAAATGTCAAAACCCAAATTGTAAAAAACCCGAATAACCCAACCCGAAATTTCGTGAAAACCCGAAGACCTACCTGAGGACGAGGGCTAACTGCTAAGGCAGGAAGATCCGTGTATGTTCGACAGCTCGAGTGCCAAAACCGGTGATGCACCTCTGTGAAGGCCAACAAATTGACAAACTGATTTATTATTGTCTCAAAAGCCTAAGCATTACAAAAACCGAATTACATTTAAAAACAATCGAATATTAATATACATATACAGTTTACAACAGGAAATTAACTACAAAGCACCAGACAGTTACAACATCAAAGATCCTCCATAAAAGAAATATACATCCAAGATCCAACATTCCAACCATGAAATCGATGCACAAAACGACCGTGGAGCAGCTGGCCAGCGGCTACTTCGGTACCGCGAAGGCAAATCCGCCTAGGCCAGCGACGATGACCAGCGGAAAGATGGAACACCACACGATTGTCTTACCAATGGCGCGACGGCGTACGACGTCGCCGGACACCCAGAATCCGGCGGAAGCCTCAACTAACCCGAAGACCACTACGCCGACGAGGAAGCCGTAGTAAAGGTAGACGAGCAGGTTGTGAAGGAAGAACGCGCCTCCGGGTGCCTTGTGGACGACGAGGTAGAACGACGCCGCGCCTACGAGGACGCCGCCCAGGATCAATGCCCCCGGCAGCTTCTTCTCGTCGTCGAGGGCCTCGGACATCTTGCGCACGATGCTGCTGAGAAGATCCATGAATGAATACTAGTGTAGTGTACCTTGGGTGTTTACGACTTTCGGTGTGCTCTGGGCATTCGAGGCGACAGCTATTTATAAGAAGTCAGGAAAACCCGAAGAATAACCCGAAACCCGAGGTCGTATGCTCAAGTGCCCAACTGCTCGGCGCGGAAGACATCATTCGAATAAGGAATAATGGGCACTTCATAGCTGAAGAGTGAAGCGACCACGCAATCGACGTCTTCACATTTTCCCAACCCGAGAAAATGAATTTTCGGGTTCGACCCGAAAGGGATAAAACAAACCGAGTGTCAGATGCGCCGTCAGCCCGTCACGCGTAAGCCCGCCCCCTTCATTGCTAATAGATGTTTAATACCCGTGCAAAAGTTTGATCTACGACTACACAATACTCCATTTGTAGTATATCACTTTTTTTTCAACAAAACTTTCAATCTATTCATCAATATTCACGGCAGTACAAAAACAGAAGTAAAATAAATTACTCCCTTCGTTCTCAATAAGTGTATGTTTACACATGTCTTAAGTTTAATTTTATTAATTTTGACCAACTTTTTAGAAAAATGTAACAACATTTATGACACTAAATTAATATCACTAGATAGATCTTGACATGTACTACCTCCATTTCAAGGATTAAGGCCTATATTATTTTGAAAAGTCAAACCATCTGAACTTTGACCAAACTTCTAGAAAAATCTATCAACAAATATGATATATTGTATATATCATATGAAAATATAGTTCATTATCTATCTAATGATATTGATTATGTATTTTGTATATTAACAATTTTTGGTAAAAACTTGGTCAAACTTAACATAGTTTGACTTTTCAAAAAAAATATAGGCCTTAAGCCTTGAAAAGGAGGTAGTAGTTTAATAATATAGTAATTTGATGTCCAATATGTTGCTATTTTTGTGTAAAATATTGGTCAAATTTGAAAATATTTGACTTCTAAAAAAGAAAAACGTACACTTATTGACGGACGGAGGGAGTACATCTAGATCCGTAGACCACCTAGCGACGACTACAAGTATTGAAACGAGCCGAAGACGCGCCGCTGTCATCGCCCCTCTGTCACCGGAGCCGGACAAACCTTGTTGTAGTAGACAGTCGGAAGTCGTCGTGCTAAGGCCCCATAGGACCAACACAGCAGACCAGCAACCATCGCTGATGAAGAGATGCATAGATTGAAAGGATCCAACCTGTAGACACATGAACACAGACGAACGAAGACCGGATCTAAACAGATCCGCCGTAGACAAACGCCGACCAAATCCCGCAAGATCCGCCGGAGACACATCTCCACACGCCCTCCGATAATGCTTGACGCATCACTTGAAGCAAGTCTATACATACACAAATCTTTAGAACAACTCTAGTAAATCTCCTGAAAATCCATCATCTAAATGATTTTTATTGCCGTAATATGGCCGTTTTATGTACAAATTGTTTTATTTTGAATGGCATTTTTTTCTCCTTTGTAGGTTCTCAAGTGTTTGCTCCGTTCACAATCGTCTCTACAATGTTTGGAAAATAAGAAACTATTTACGGAGGTCTGTTCACGGTTAAGGGAGGTGGTGAGATATTTTATGCCACATGGATGGTAGTATAGTCTAGGTATCTTGGGATCGTTAGCCGTTATATGGTCGCTCTGTCTATGTAAAAACGACAAGATTTTTAATGACAAAAATTGTTCTCTCATGCAGGTATTATACCGAAGCACAAGTTTGCTCCGTTTGTGGTCCACATTACAACGTGTGCAACATCGAGAACTTTTTATGGAGCCGTCTGCATGACTGGAGCACACGGTGAGAGATATTTTTTCCCGACATGGATGACCTAAAGATCTTCGGATTGGCCCTGCTTCTACATAGGCGTGATAAAGATATGCTTGTATTTCGTCTATTTGATTTTCTATTTATTTTGTTCGTACGTGTTCGGGCTGTGTGCATCTTATTATACAGAGGCCGGGTGTGGCATACTTTGTATCTATGATACATTGAAATGAAAATCCCCTTATAAAAAAAGTCTAGGTATCCTTCCCATCGTCTTTACCATTTTATGATTGTTTCAGATACTTTTATTGGACTTCTTTTTTTCTGTTTGCTGTTTTGTACATCCTAACTGTGTAAGGACGGGTGTGACTTCTAACGGATTGTATCAGCTTGATATGAACTTTTAAATTTAACAAAACGCCATTTTCGAAGATACGAAGGAGGCAACTTTTTTAGACCCCTAAATATCCATTCTCTATATCTGTTTCTCTTCTATTTATCTACATATATCAATTTAAACTCTAATTCAACTCCCAATTTCACATAATATCGTAATAAAAAATTCATTATTCAACATCACATAATTGAAAAACACATCTAATGCATGATTTCAAAGTTGCGAGTTGAAATTTGATACGTCCATTTTGCATCACTATTTTACATCATAATTTATCCTTATTCATTGATATATTTCATATTATGATGCAATACTTATGTTATTTTGTCTCATTTTGCATGTTTGGCAATTATTGGGGATGCATCTGCCGGAGCCGGAAATCAGCTGGAAAAGTACCTGTCAAGATACGTGACGTCACAAGCTCAGAAAATTCCAGAAAACTACGAAGTCAATATTTTGAAGAATAAGACACGGAGCCGAAAGGGGGCACGGAGTGGAGCTCCAGGGGGCAGGGGCGGCCTGCACCCGCGGGTCCACCCTGGGCTGCGGCAGGGACCCGCCCCTGGTCCCTGTGGCCCCCCTCCGGCTCCCCTTCGGCGTATTACTCCCCCTTGACCTAAAAGCATCGGGGGCATTGACGAGGAATTTTTCCACCGCCTCCACGAGGCGGAAACTAGACAGAGAGAAAAAGAGCTCCGGCAGGGAGAAATCTGCTGGGGAATTTCCCTCCCGGGGGGGGGGGGGGGGGGGGGATCG
Source organism: Puccinellia tenuiflora (assembly GCA_012064385.1). Classification (NCBI taxonomy): domain Eukaryota; kingdom Viridiplantae; phylum Streptophyta; class Magnoliopsida; order Poales; family Poaceae; genus Puccinellia; species Puccinellia tenuiflora. Next base: position 579,520 of record QRDG01000116.1, read on the forward strand.
CCGCCATCATCATCGCCATCACGCCAAGCATCATCAGGATCATCATCAACATCATCTCCACCATCAGCACCATCGTCACCGCCGCCATCTCATCTCATCTCGCTATAACAATTATCATTGTGTTGTTATTAGTTCATCGGAATCGTATCCCGGGCGTTGATTACCCTTTGTAGTTGATGTTTGAGAGTTTTATCGGTGAATTATAATTACAATCAGATTGTTGTCCTTATTCATATCACCTCTGATCATGATCTATATGATGTCTTGTGAGTAGTTCGTTTGGTTCTTGAGGACATGGGGAAAGCCTAGTTGCTAGTAATTGCATAATTTTGTGTAATATTTAATGGTTTGATTCGTGTTGTGGTATTATTCTTCTAGTGGTATCGTGTGAACATTGACTACATGATACTTCACCTTTCAAAGGGCCTAGGAGAATACATGGTGTATTTAGTTTGCTTATGGTAGGGTTGCAGGAGTGACAGAAACCTGAACCCCAATTTGTGAACTAGTGCACTAGGGAGTGTAGGGTCTCAGAGTTTAAGGTTGTGGTTAGGTTTTTATCTTAATTACTTTCTTGTAGTTGCGGATGCTTGCAAGGGGTTTAATCACAAGTATGTATTTGTCTAAGTAAGGGCGGTGCATTAGCATAGGTCTACCCACACAGCACTTTATTAAAACATTGAAGGTTAATCACCAGCGTGCAATGAAACTGGCTAGGCAGAAACTCCCATATGTTCTCGAGAACGTTTTAATCTTCATAAGTAACACAACCAGCCTGTCCTTTGAGCTTAAAAGGATTGGGCTATTTGCTGCAATTATTGTAGTACTCTTTTATTTACTTGTTCTTTATTTGTTCTTTAAATCAAAAATCCAAAAACATTTCTCTTTTAGTACTTGCAGTGAAACCTTGCTGAAAACCACTTGTCAACACCTTCTGTTCCTCGTTGGGTTCGACACTCTTACTTATCGAAAGGACTACGATAGATCACCTATACTTGTTGGTCATCAAAATTCAACATCATCAACATAGCTCCAACACATAGAGCATAACGCGTCTCCGGCCGGACCACCCCCTCCTTCCAAATGTGTGTTCCTTCATTGCATCCTTGTCTTTAGTTACTATATATAAATCTATCTTTTGCGATCGAAAAATTATGATGTGTATCTTCAAATTTTACCATACAGTGTAAATTTATTCGGTTTATAGTGTTAATTTGTTCTGTATAGTGAAAATTTCTTCTTTTGAGTTTTTAATGTAAACTATTATAAATGATCTAAGATAGAGTTGCATACATTTTTTTATGCATTCTTCATGTTCTTTAGGGCGAGGTGGAAGATGGAGGAGTCGAAGCCGCCGATGAAGACGTCGGGTAAGATGTTTCTGTCTAGGTTGTAGTGAAGCCGATGTCGTCTTTTTTTATACAATAGACATCAAAACAAGTGATTCCGATTAGTATGTCTTTGTGTTGAAGCCGGTTTTACTGCAGTGATAGGTTTCTCGTGACGTAGCCCATCTATGTTGCTTATGAAAGTTCTAACATGCGGCCTCAGTATCAAGCTGTAGTAGTAATGCACTTCGTTTGGCCATGTCGACTTACGTTGATTTGATAGTATGACGGTTGTATGCAGGCTCGGGCCCATGGGTGTGTGGACCGTGCGGGTTGAACAGGGCCCCAAATTTTTGGGGGCCCAAAATTCCGACTTGCTTTTATATACTACATGTACTTCAACATTTTATTAGAAAAGTGTTTCAGTCTAGTTGGTAGCTAGCCTTAGCTACTGTTCTTTCCCAGAAGTGAAGGTCACAACTTCAAGTCTTGAACTTGGTTTATTTTTCCCTTCAATTTCTATTTTGAACCGAGGCATAATGTAAAAACTTGATTATGCATTCAAATATCATAAATAAAACTCACGTAAACCACCATGGGTTTCTAGTTCCAAATCTTAAAAAAATGTCAGCAAAATTACACTAAAGATTTTATGACTTCTAAGATTTAAATTAAGTAATTTATCACTGTGATTCTTATTTATAAATTTTGACGTAAATTTGATACAAGTTATTGTGTATTCCTGTCATGTGGATAGTTCTTATAGTGGATTTATTTATGTACATGTACTTGTTGGGATAGCTTTACTTGTAAAAACTTGATTATGCATTCAAAAAGCCTAAATAAAACTCACGTAAACCACCATGGATTTCTAGTTCCAAATCTTAAAAAATGCCAGCAAAATTACACTAAGATTTTATGACTTCTAAGATTCAAATTAAGTAATTTATCACTATAATTCTTATTTATAAATTGTAACGTAAATTTGATACAAGTTATTGTATTCCTGTCATGTGGATAGTTCTTATACTGGACTTATGTATGTACATGTACTTGTTGGGGTAGTTTTACATGCAATAAGCTTTTCAGATTTTGCAAATATTTTCTTAGTTTCTAATACCTAAAACAATTTAAATGTATCGAACCAGTAGATGTAGTTTTTTTCCGGTCAAATCGCCGGTCAATCGGTTTTGAAACTAATATATGTTTTGTAGTAAAGTGTTTTTAAGATGATTTTACCATATGTTTAGAATCTATAAGCGTTGAGACTTGAGAGTAGTCCGGACCCATGAGAATGCTTAACTTGTGTCTAAAATAGGAATTAGAATAATTAAACGATGAGCAAAATTTCTTTATTACGCTACTAAAAATAGTACTCCATCCGTTCCATTTTAGATGATTCCCAAATAGATATATCTAGATGTAAAATATGTCTAGATACATCCATTTGGAATTCATCTAATATGGAACGGAGGGAGTATATATTTCTAACGAGATGGGCGCATTTTAGATTTTGGCACGGGGCTCCAGATTTTGTTAGCCCGGCCTGGTTGTATGCATTCGGGGATCGATACAGAGACCGGAGACATAATATTTATTTTGAAAAAGAGAGTGATTGAAAATTGACGAAATCACATATGTGTCTCGTTGTTGACGGGAACAAGTCTTAGGACTCAAAAGTACTTTGTTATTAAACGATGCACACAAACATTGACCTTGGGGTTTATCACTTTGTAGATCAGTGATAAAATCGCCTTCTTAACCGAACGATTGATTCTCATTATTGGGCTGCCCCTCTTATATATTCTGCCTCCGCCAAGCATCAGGTGCAACCCGGAGAAGTAAACTTCAACTCAAAGCCGTGCGCATGCATAGCTAGCCCTTATTTTTCAGGGAAATAGTCCTGGAGACAGTGAAAGCTGCACAGCGACTTCTCGATCTTGTCCGCCGATCCGGAAATGAACCCGAGGAAAAGCCCGGCTTTGGTTTGATCGGGTTCTTGCTTCACAATATTTATTATTAAAGTCAATATCCCTGTCAGGCGCAAGTGGATCGATAACGACAATGCAGAACCACACAGCGCGTGGCTGGATCTTAAAACGTGTTCTCGATAACAATGCAGAACCCGAACCCGAGCATGTCGAAACCCCGCCGGATCGGGCCCGACCTTCATGGACAAGTTTTTCGACCACTGGCGTACTTCCTTACATGCATCATCACCATTAATATAAAACAATCCAGAGGAGTGATCCAACTAATCCTATCCGTCTATCCCGTCCAATCCAATCCTTCCGACCGCCACTCCCCGCACAATGCGGTCGACAGCCACCTAGCCTAGATGATCGCAGCCTTCGCCCGCGCGGCCCCGTCGCCTCACCTCGCACCGGCGACTGCCCAAGCCCCTTCCCTCCTCCACCCTGATCATATGCCGCGATCTGTCCCGCCGCTCGGCATCTCCCCCAACCGCCTCCGCCCTCCACCACGGCGGGTGGCCGTGATCCGTCCAGCGCCCTCCCGAGCGCCGACAGCTCAAAGGCGCCGCCGCCTCCGCCTCCGCTGGCCTCGACTGCGAGGCCTCCGCGCTCCGGGAGCGCCTCAACGGCGAACTCGGCCAGGTCCGCGCCCTGCTCTCTCGCATTGACACATGGCAGCGTGAGCTGGAGCGGCAGAAGCACCACCACAAGGAGAGCCTCCCCGCGCCTCCCGCGAAGCTCCGGGCGGCGATGCGGAAGCGGTGCGCGCAGATCCTGGCCAGGCTGCAGAAGGACAAGCGGAGCGTCTGGTTCAACTCCCCCGTGGAGGTCGGCCCTGGGGCTCCACGACTACCACGCCGTCATCAAGTGCCCCATGGACCTCGGCACCGTCAAGGTCGGCCTCGCCGCCGCCGGGAAGTACCCGTCGCACGACGCCTTCGCCGCCGACGTCCGCCTCGCCTTCGCCAACGCGCTGCGGTACAACCCCGTCGGCCACGGCGTCCACACCTTCGCCGGCGACCTCCTCGCCTCGTTCGAGAAGATGTACGCGGAGGCCGTCTCTTGGTTCGAGGAGGAATGCAGGCGGCTTGCGCCGCGGCCGAAGCCAGTGAAGGTGGAGGAGCCTCCACTGCCGGTGAAGCCGTGGGTCGTGAGGATGCGGAAGCCCAAGGCGAGGGAGCCGAACAAGAGGGCGATGAGCTTGGAGGAGAAGAAGATGCTCAGGGTGGGGCTGGAGAGCTTGCCTGAGGAGAAGATGCATAATGTGCTGCAGATTGTGCGGAAGAGGAGTGTCAACAATCCGGAGCTGCTTGGGGATGAGATTGAGCTGGATATTGATGAAATGGACATTGAGACGCAGTGGGAGCTTGATCGGTTCGTCAACAACTTCAACAAGGCGCTCAACAAGAGCCGACGAGCTGCCGTGGTGAATGGGGACATTGCTGAGGTTGGCGATACTGCTGGGGCTGAAGCTCTGAATGGTGCTGTGCCTACATCCAAGGTTTTTGAGTCGCCGACTAATCGCTGATTAGTCGCCGACTAATCGCCGAGTCGTTCTAGCGTGGATGAGCCGCACTAGCGACTTGACTCAGCGAGCGAGTCGCGCGACTTGCTGGCTCAACGGCAACTTTCAGCGAGTAGTCGCTGTGATTAGTCGCCGGAAGTAGGTCGCCAGTCGCCTCAGCAACTCTGTCCTGTCCAGAGAGGCGCTGGATTTCAGAGAAGGAGAGGGAAACAGAGGGAAGGGAGGGAGAGGAAGCCTTGGCGCTCGCGGCCATGGTCGACGCTGCTGCTCCTCGCCGGATTTCAGAGAGGGAGAGGAACCGCCGCCGCTCCTCGCTGGCGACGAGCCCCCTTCAGATCGACGGCGACCGGACCTACGGCGAGGGGGCTCGAGGGGAGAGGCTCGATTGAGGTGGCTGTGCCTGTGGGGAGGGGAGGAGCGGCGGCGGCGGCGCTGGGAGACGAGACTGAAGGAGCCGCCGCCATGGGAGAGGGAGAGAGAGCTTGGGGAGAGAGAGATTGAAGCGTGCGTGGTACCTGGGACTGGGAGGCTTTAACCCTAAAGCCTGGTGGGCCGGTTCGGACAGGCTTCGGCCCAAAAGCTCTAGCTGGGCAGGTATGGCCTCTTTGGGTATTTTAATTGTTCAATATGACCTAAAAAAAACTACTGTTTGTCTGGCGACTTGGAGCGACTATACAAGCTGAGTCGCTGAGTCAAGCCAGCAAGTCACTAGCCGCAGCCATGGTGACTTGGCTTGACTCGGCGACTCAAAAACCTTGCCTACATCTCTTGACAATGCTGATGTGGTAATGGCCGTAGTAAACAACACATATTGTTCGTGTTTGCAGTTAGTGGATATGCAAATTGGACTCTCATGTGTGTTGTGTTCTTTGTTATTTGCAGGAGAGCGAGAATCCTCAGAAGACGACTGTACTGTCTGAGCAGGTGGATGAGTATGTAGACATTGAAGATGAGATGCCACCTGCGACTTACCAATCAGTGGAGATCGAGAAGGGTGCTGACGTCGTGAGTGTCTCTGGTGGTTCGGGCAGTGGCTCCTCATCGACCAGTGGTACTGTCAAACCCCCGGTTTATTCGTCATGAACTGAAGTTGTTGCATTGTTTCTCATCTGACTTTGTTTACAGGTTCGGAGTCAGGGAGCTCAGGCGGCAGCGGCTCAGAAGCTGGCAATGCTCGTTCTCTGGTGTAGACTCGGTTGTTCTGACAGTAGGATTTAAGTAGGGCGGATACATGAGTACTTGTTTCGGGGATGTGCATGTGGGCTTGGATTTAGTTAACGTAGTTCCTAGTGGATGGGCTGGCTTTGTGGTAATCTAATAGCTCAGCTGGACCATGTATATATAAGTGAAAAGTGGAGGGTATTTTGGCATGTGATAGTTCATCTGTCCTTCTGATCTGAAGGTGCCTCTTGTACCGAGTGTGTTTTCGTAGCACTGTCTATTTTGTACGCAATTTGGTCTTTGTTATGCACGACGTAACTATGGCATTGGAGTAAAGAAGATATTAAGGTCATGGTTATCATCTTTGTCTGGTGATGTATATTTACATGGGACCGGCATATGAATCATATATTATTCAGTAGACATGCAAATCTGAGTTGATTGTGAATTTTTGTCACAAATGTGTTTCTTGATTTTCTAAAATTATACCTGTAGATTTCAACAACTGTCTGCCGTTTTATTGTCGGAGTCTCGGAGATGACAAGACGTTAAACTGTCATGTTATTTTCCTGTTGCTAGAAGCTTTTTTCTTGATGATAGTCGCGCAAATGTCGGTACCAGGTGCAGGTAAACTGTTGCAATTTCTGGTAAATTAGATTGCTTATATTAGTCAGTGTAACAAATTTGGTCCTTGCTAATGTTCAGCAATTGCTTAACGGTCGAAATGATCAATGCAGTTTCAGTAATACCGTGAGAAGAGGTGCTGAGTTTGTCTCCACAAATTGAAATGAAGAGTTGACGCATGTTCTTCTTTCCTGATCTATATATGTTCACGGGGGTAACTTATCCTGGCCTTTAATTTCTTATATTCGATGAGAATTTTGTTTGCGTCTCACATTGCTGAACTACGGCTCCAGCAAAGCTGCATGGGCAAGTAAGCTTGGAAGAAAACGACCACCTTAAGTTCACAAAGCAAACAACCAGTGACAGAATGACTCTAGTTCAGGAGCAAAATTGTGTGAAATGTGAAGATCAACATGTCTTAAGCACATCATGTTCACTTACCAGCATCCAAAAGATCCAAAACGAAGAAGAAATAAACTCAATCAGATGCACCCAGTATATAGCATAATACAGACAAAGGCGACATGCCGAATCACTGTGTTCACAACAAAAGAAACTAGTAGTAAATTAGCAACGGCACAGCAGGTTGCAAGCTTGCATATTGAACCACTCCGTATAATAATCTATGCACGGATTAGATATTTGCTGGTGAAGCCGTCCTGACTTGTGGCTGATCAACACATGAGTTTAATATGCGTCTGGTTTTGTCGATCACACGATCGAGGTCTAGTATCCCGTTCTCCAATGTTGATGGTTTAGTGATTGGAATTTCTGGAAGGCTGTCGAACACACTCACACAGCCTCTATCTTCTCTATTCTCCTCTAAATAAAGGTACAACATTTACAAAGGAACCCTCACACTTGCTTACTGACACAGACACAACCCTCCAACACTCCCCCTCAAGATGAGGTGATGATGTCAATGAGCCTCATCTTGCTACAAATATTTACAAAGGATACTACACTCACACCTTTTGTAAAGATATCTGCTAATTGACCTGATGATCTGACATAAGTAATTTTGAGTACACCTTTATCTAACTTCTCCTTAATAAAGTGCCTATCTATCTCGACATGCTTAGTTCGATCATGATGAACCGGATTGTGAACAATGTTGATTGCTGCTTTGTTGTCACAATACAAGTGAATAGGCATACCAACAAGCAATCTAAGCTCTGACAATAGTATCCTTAACCACAACAGTTCACACAAACCTGATGCCATAGACCTGAACTCAGCTTCAGCTGTTGAACGGGCGACTACATTTTGTTTTTTACTCCTCCAGCTAACCAAATTTCCACCCAAAAGCATGCAATAGCCCGCGGTCGACTTTCTGTCATCTAGACATCCAGCCCAATCAGCATCAGTATATCCTTCTATTTTAAGATGCCCGTAACTCGAAAACAAAATTCCTTTCCCCGGGCATCCTTTCAAATACCTTAAAATTCTGTATACAGCATCCAAATGACTGGTTCTAGGGTCCTGCATGTATCTGCTCACAATGCTAACTGCATATGCAATATCTGGTCTGGTATGTGATAAATAAATTAAGCGCCCTACCAATCTTTGATATCTGCCTTTATTCACTGACTTACCAGAATCAGCTAATATTCGAAGATTTTGCTCAACAGGCGTGGGTGCTGGTCTACATTCTAGCATTCCAGTCTCACCAAGTAAATCAAGTACATACTTCCTTTGAGAGAGATAAATACCTTGTGTACCATAAACAACCTCAATCCCAAGAAAGTAGTGGAGATACCCCAAGTCTTTGACTTCAAATGAACGTGCCAATGCCTTCTTTAACTTCGATGTCTCTTCACTATCATCACATGTAATCACAATGTCATCAACATAAACAGCCAAAATGGTAACCTTGTCATTATGGTGCTTAAAAAACATAGTATGATCTGCATTGCTCTGTCGATAGTCCAGGTTGCACACTTCATTTCTGAACCTCCCAAACCAGGCTCTAGGTGATTGTTTAAGCCCATACAAGGATTTCTTTAATTTACACACCTTGCCTTCAGTTTCTTTACTACCAAACCCTGGTGGAATCTCCATATACACTTCTTCATGTAAGTCCCCATGAAGAGAAGCATTTTTAACATCCATTTGGTACAATTTCCACTTCTTATTTGCTGCTATCGATATGAGGGCCCTGATGGTGTTCATTTTTGCCACAGGTGCAAAGGTTTCACCATAATCTACTCCATATGTTTGACTGTACCCTTTGGCCACCAACCTGGCTTTATATCTTTCTGCCTTTCCCTCTGAATTTTGTTTTATAGTAAAAACCCACTTACAACCAACAACCTTTTTATTAGGAGGGAGTGTAGTAAGTACCCACGTGTTATTCTTGTCAAGTGCTGCCATTTCTTCCAGCATGGCATCTCTCCATTTGGGGCACCTCTTCGCTTCCTGCCAATCATGAGGAATGGGTACAGCCGAGTCAAGTGCAGCAATAAAAGCTCTATACTATGGTCCCACAGAGGAATATGATACATAATTAGAAATATCGTATTGGGACAAATGTGATGGCAGTTTCCCAACAGTGGAGCGAGATTGTTTCCTCTGGGCTATAGGGATATCAAGATCATCAAATGGAGCAGAAACTGTACCATCATTTGTAGAGGGACTTGAACTTGAGTCATACGAATCTGGCTGTACTTGGGCTTCAGGATTTTGGCTCAATGTGATTTCTTCCTCCCTTTGCACTTGATCATTCTCAGCTCTCTGTCTCCGTGTGTACACCTTAAGGTTTTGTGGCCACCTTGATATTTTAGTTTGATACTCTTGCTGCTCCCCCTGAGTGTGATCTTGTTCAGCATTTGATGTATCTTCATCTCTACCATCAGGCTCATCTTCATCTCTACCATCAGGCTCATCTTCATCTCTACCATCAGGCTCATCTCCAGTTGGAATTACTCCAACAATCATCTTCTGTGAAGTTGCATCATTGTCTTTTCTTCTCTCATCTCCCCCTGTCCTCAAGACTCCATCTGAGCTATCATCATTGAACAAATCAGGGAACACATCAGTCAAGTCAGTTGGTTCCCCATAAAAGGGTGCATTCTCTCTAAAAGTAACATCCATGCTGATAAACATCCTCCTCTCTGACGGACACCAGCATTTATACCCCTTTTGCTTACCAGAATACCCAACAAATACACATTTTAAAGCCCTTGGGTCCAACTTACCCATAGATGGCCTATGATCTCTTACAAAGCATACACACCCAAACACCTTTGGTGGAACCACATAAGTTGTTTTACCAGTTAAACATTCTATAGGTGTTTTATCACCAAGTACTCTTGTTGGCATCCTATTGATCAAATATGCAGCAGTCATCACAGCTTCACCCCATAGAAATTTGGGTACATTCATTTCCATCATTAAACAACGAGTAACTTCTAACAAATGTCTGTTCTTTCGTTCAGCTAGACCATTCTGTTCAGAGGCACCTGGACAAGTAGTTTGATGAATAATGCCAAAGCTTGACAAATACTCATCAAAGAGCTTGTTCACATATTCTGTGCCATTATCAGTACGAAAGATCTGCAGCTGAGCATTGTACTAATTCATAACCAAATTATGAAAGTCTCTAAAGCACTCAAAAACATCATTTTTGTTCCTTAAGACATATAACCAGGTTGTTCTGGTGCAGCAATCAATGAAAGTGACAAAATAACGATACCCATTGATCGACACAACTCCACTAGGACCCCAAACATCAGAATGTATAGTTTGGAATGGTTCTGCACTTCTATTATCAGACAACAGGTAGGAGCTTCTAATATGTTTGCCAAATTCACAGGCATCACATACTAACTTCCCCTTATCAACCTTGCCATAAAGGCTAGGATACAGCTGACACAACTTCATAAAAGGTATATGCCCTAATCGACGATGAAGTATGAGGAACTCATCTGTAGGGGACATTGACAAGGTAGCAGCCACTGCAGTTGACATGCAACCATTTAAGTAATATAAACCATCACATATAGTGCCTGTCCCCAATATCTTTCCAGTTCCAAGTTCCTGAAATATACATCCATAAGGGAGAAAAATGACTGCACAATTTAGTCGTTAGTTATACAACCAACGGACATGAGATTAATAGGGAATGAAGGAACATGCATCACTGATGAAAGAGTCATGTGTGGAGTACACTTAACATCTCCTGACCCCTTAATACTTTGGATGGAACCATCAGCAAGTTTGACATGTTGATTTGCACAATCAAGAATATAATTGTAGAAGTCTTTATAAGAGCCAGCCATATGTTTAGATGCACCAGAATCAATTAGCCATTGCGTATCAGCATCAAAGCAACTTGGTTTCCCAATTTTAGAGATGTTACCATTACCACAGGGGTTAGCAGATGTAGCATCTATTTTATCAGTTGACTTATCCTCCATGATTCCTTCCTTGAACTTGAGCCATTCCTTCAACTCATCAGCGGTCATCTGAACAGTGATAGTTGGAGATTCTCCACCATTTTCATCTGTCAACGTTCTACTAGTACGGACAGGGCGTGCAACTCTACACCAATTACAGAATTTACGAAACCCAAAATTCACATTTCTGCAGCCTGGGTTCGGACATGGCCAATCCCCATCTCGTCGCCAAGACTTCTCAGTACCAATACCAACAGCACATCTTCTGCTATACCAATTCTGCCATTGCCCAGGTTGATTGCATCCAAAGTAACTGTCATTTTTTAGGTTCATTCCAAACCTTGAATTCTCCCTCTGCTTACCAATACCGTCAAACTGAGTCCAGTACCTTGCAGCCATAGCTCCCAAGCCCCAGCAAATACTTGGCACTAATCAAATACCAACTCACCGGCGTTACCTTCTAATACTGTCACCTCGTACTCTGCTTTGCCACCACCAGAAACAGCAGACTCAACTTCAGTTTCACCACCAGATGCTGACCTGCTGCCTAGCAACCTGTAGTTCTCTCCTCTTCCGATTCTCAGAAATTTGCTGAAATTTGTTCACCTCTGCTGCTCACAACAGAAATTTCACAGACTTCTAGTCTTCCTCAACGTGCAGGTCCGCCCACTACCAATCTCGTCAACCTCCTGCCAGCCACCGGCGTTCACCTCTGCAACAGTCACCTAGTACGCACAGCCGCAGCGCACCTCTTCCGCACAGCAAAGCACAGGGCCTCAACCCCTACCGTCGCCACCAGAGCCTCCAATTCAAGCACCACGCATCCGCCTCCTGCTGGTGCTCTAGGTCAGCACCAAGCCTCACCTGCAGTACACGCACTTGGGTTGCTGGCCGCTGCCTCCGATTTCAAACAGCCAGCACTGCTGCACCTCCCTTGTACTCTCACGCACTGCCGACAGCACCTCTGCCTTGCCTGCTGCCCGTAGGTTTGCCCCCTCACACGAGCTTGTTCCTTGCACCCTGCGCCAGCTGCCGCAACCATAGTTGCCAAGTTTCCGGTACGATCGGTTCGGGGGACGGAAACGGGGGACGGGAAACGAGGGTGTCAAAAACTACGGTACGCGAGTAGTATACATCGTCCATACGTTCAGAACGATGGGGGTACGTGAACCCGACAATTTGGAAACGATGAACCCGATACGGTGGATCGAGTTTGATGGGCCGCAACCTCTTCAGCCATAGCCCACAGTAATTAGAAGCGGCCCAAGTCAGTAAAAAACCCTATCGCTCCCCTGTGTCTCCTTCTACCCGCCGCCGCCGCAATCTCTGCCTCGTCTCTTCCTTTCTTGCGGCCATGTCTAGTCTCCCATGGCGCTGCCGGGCACAAGCTACTCACCATCGGCCGCTGGCTGCCGGGGACGCGTACCGGCCATCGAATCGTACCGTACCGCAGCTCGTTTCCGAATCCGATTCCGGTACAGCGACTCCGGTACGAGGGACGGGCCACCGTACCGCGTTTCCGGCTACTATGGCCGCAACTCCACGCCTGCGCGCTGCCACCGAATCGCTCGTCCGCGCTCTTCTCCCCCTCGCGCGGAATCACGACGCCTCCGCCTACTCCCAATTCCTGGCTTCTCTACACTCAGCTCCGCCCAGCACTGACGACCCTCTACGCCCGGAGCTCTGCCGTACGGCGTCGATTCACCGCCGGCAGGGGCCGGCCGCCAGCTCCAGCTCTGATACCATGTTGATGGTTTAATGATTGAAATTTCTGGAAGGCTGTCGAACACACTCGCACAGCCTCTATCTTCTCTATTCTCCTCTAAATAAAGGTACAACATTTACAAAGGAACCCTCACACTTGCTTACTGACACAGACACAACCCTCCAACATCCAAAGTGCGTTATTGTAGCTGCAGAGATTATGTGCATGGTGTAGCAAGCAAAGTTTCGCTTAAACCAACTTGGGTAACAAACAACATGACCCATCTTCGGGTTTATCTCATGTAGATTAATCATCTTTTTATTTGACAGGATGAGATGAAAAATAAACAGCAAAACATACGCGTTTACCAGTTAGGTGATATACGTCGAGCAGCTTGAATGCCTGCAGAGACAGCTCGTTCCGGAATTAATGAGCACATTGGATATTTAGAGGGACATGTCAATTCTGAGGATATATGGCACATATTTCCTTAGAAGCAACCCAGCGATATATCTCGTGTGTGTAGAAACATATGACATTCAGTAATCAATTCAATACCATGATATAATTTTGACATCTAGCTTTCTCGTTGCTAGACCACTGCAGTGATCAGCTAGCTCCTTGGTACAAGACTTGATTTCCAGTTCTTCCAGCGAGAGCGGGAGGCCTGCTTCTGGCAGCCTTGAAATTCGCCGACACCAATCTATCTTCAATCTCTTGAGGGAAGGAAGAGTGTGCAGCCCCGCAGGAAGATCTACGAGATCAGAACAACAATAAAATTCGAGTTCTTGCAGTGATTTGAGGAGCAGAAGCGTTCTCCCCTGGTCCTCATTTAGCACCAAATCTTGAAGTTTTAGGCATTGGAGGGAGGTGAGGAGCTCGCAGAATGACGTGGTAAGAACAGTTGGATCATCTATCTCAAGCATTTCCAGCCGAGAGCATAGCTCATAGACCTGCCTTGAAAAGCTCTCCAAGCATGGACGCAATCCAGGGCAGTAGGATACTGTCAAATGCCTAAGGTTGCCAAGGGATTGCAAGCCCTCTAGTGTGGTGAGCGATGCACAGTTCCAAATCGTCAACTCTTCCAGTGCCGTGCATGAGTGCAGCTTTAGAGATTCCAAATCTGGGCAGCCCCATACCCCTAACTTTTTAAGTCCGGTGAGACCACTCGGAAAGCATGGTTGCAGCGTTATTAGGGAACAACCCTCAGGAATCACAAATTCTTCAAGCGATGTCGGGAGAAGACATCTTCCATTCGCCCGCTCATCATTTACGTCTTTATGCACTAAAGACGAGAACAGCTCGGTGCATGCCCCAATGTTTAGCTCCTGAAGGGAGGTAAATTCAGAGAAACCTTCCTCGCTCCAGTTAAATGTTAAAAGAGGGCAGTTCCAAATAGTTATCTTCTGGAGAGAGGAGACGGAATTTTCATCGTTCTCAAACAGATCAAACTCCTTCAGTGCTTCACATTCCTCGATCTGCAGTGCTCTTAAGCTAGAGTTCATACCCTCCACAGAAGTGCATGAACATCTCTCCAACTTTGGCATTTGAACTAAAACTAGCTCCTCCAGTGAAGGAACCAATACTTCTTTTACTTCCTCCAGGTCGTGCAAAATCAACTTTGCCAGAAACGGAAACCTTCCCAAAGATGGAAGTATTTTCCATTCTTCACAATCATATATACGTACCTCCTGTAAGGTAGAGATATTTATCTCAGGACCATCGTCCCCAGATATCTGGAGATCCTTTACGTCCTGACGTGGTTCAAGACGTGCAAGCTCCATACCTACGTCCCCAGAAGTTTTCTTCCAGGATAAAAGTAGCTTTTCTGAGAGTTCGTTGTTTCTCAGTCCTGCCTCATAAGCCTCTTCCAGAGTTTTAACATGCATCCAATGCTGTACAAACTCGTCCGTGGATTGGAGTTGTGTCATCTCAAAGCCGCTAGAAATTTCGAACTTAAAACCATGTGGCTCCTGAAATGATGTCATGCTATCAATGGTAGCAATGGAAGAGTACACTCCCTTGTGTACAGCAAGATGTCGCAGGCTAACAAGATTACTAATACCATCAGGTACAGTAGGATCAGTGTATGGGCCGATGTTTAATACTTGAAGATGGTACAGCTTACTCAAAACTTGAGGGAGAGCCCCATCCACCTCATCATACCCACATTTTAGAAAATCAGCAGATGTTGCAGACATATGCAACACACGTAAATTACGTGCCTTTTGAAATATATCTTGGAATAATAGTAAGAAGAAAGAGTCATAGTTCCCAAGTAACACCAATGTTCTCAATTTGCTAACTGATGTAACTGCATTTCTCAGATTTTCTTCAAACTTCTCATCACGATGAATGTTCCCATGTTGATCTTCGTTGTATGCAGATCCAGTAACTATTGACAAATGCCGTGGAGTTTGAGACATTTTATTACACTGCAGACCATCTATACTTGCACAGTCATCCCTTGAAACCATCATCGCAAAATCATGCATGATACCACACAAACCATACAGAACTTGACTGCCTAAATAGGGCTTTTCTCTTCTAACTTCTTGAAGGAAGCCCAGGTTAACCAAATCAATCAGATAGCACCGTCCTATCCCCTCCAGACTCTGACTAGAGTTGTTACACTTCACAAATCTCTGTGCTATCCAAAAACCGACCAACTCCTCACCAAGAAAGTGATAACTGTCAGGGAATATAGAGCAATATGAGAAACACTGTTGTAAATGGTAGGGAAGTTGATCGTAGCTAAGCTTCAGAGAAGCCATGATTCCTCTACTGAGCTGCATGGATTTCCAGTATTCGTTCTTTAGAATGTTTCTCCAATAGTCAGCGTTACGTTTCTTCCTTAATAGTTCTCCTGTAGATACAGCTGCTAATGGGTTGCCCTTTAACTTCTCAGCTATTTGCCGCCCGATGATACTTATACTTTGATGCTCCTCATAGTTCTCATAACCAAATGCACATGATTTGAACAATAACCAAAAGTCATCACTTGCCAGAGCATCTAGCTTGACCGGTTTGAGGGTGCATAACCTTTGCGCAACAGTCATATTTCTAGTTGTGACTAGAATAACATTACCCTTCACATGACTGGATACCAGAGGAGCCAACATTTTGTCCCATTGGATATCGTTCATGTCATCCCAGACATTATCTAAAATAATTAAAAGTCTCTTTGAGTTGGCATGACTCTTCAAGATCTCCTGAAGCTTCGCAAAACAGTTTATTTCTGCATGTCTTTCTTGAGAAATGGAGTCTAGCATCTCCCTTGTCAGTTTCACTTCGTCAAAGTTGCGAGACACCCAAACCCATATCCTTTGGTCAAACTGAGTTTCCACATCTGGATCATTGTATACAAGTTGAGCAAGAGTTGTTTTCCCAACACCTGCAATGCCTACAATAGGCAGAACAACTACACCATCAGATCTTTCTTCTGTTATCGTCTTTATAATGGAGTCCTTTTCTACAGCTCTTCCATATACATTTCTTGGAACAAGACTTGATGTCCTTAGGTGTTGATCTAAGGCTGTACCCCGATGTTGATTTGAACTAGAAGTTAAATCCAATCCATGTAGCTTGAGAACCTCGGTCACTTCCTCTCGGATATCTTGTAACTGACTTGTATTTTCTTGTATCCTAATGGATAATGTAGCCTTGTCCCAAGGGGTGTGTCCATTAGATGCAGTGATTTGTGCTAACTCATCCACTCTCCTTCTTTTTCTGCTAGATGAATCAACAATTACAGTGGGCGTCACATTTGAAGCAGCATCACTTGTGCTGTAGTAGAAAAAGACATGAATTGACTATTAGAACCACAATGGGGCTGCTTATTAAACTAATTCTGAAAATGTATCCCCCACAAAAAAAAATTCTAAAAATGTATCGATGCAAATGTCGATCTAAACTAGCAATGATGGTCACGCTCCTTAAGATCACTATGTCGCGTCTTGCGCTATGAGTTGGTTCTTGTAGCTTTGGTTGGATTTGGATTGCTTGTGTTTCATTGTGCCCTCCGGGTATTTAAATATCCCCCTTGTCTTGGACGTCAGGGCTAGACATGTACCAGTTTGGCTTGTACATGACTCCAACCTAAGGAAAGAGATCCCTTAGTCGGCTTAAACTCTGAATTCCTCGTGGTTCCTCCTTATCCAAAACGAGTCATTGTCCATACAAAAGGGTGCGGGTGTTCTACATGATCCCGTTGCACTAGTAACGGATACATCACCATATCTTATATTAGACATAATGTATTAAATATATTCTGCTATGCTATATTTGTCGACAAGCCCCAACAGTATGTTAATTGAGTTTGCGACAAGTGGATGTGAATCCAGTCGGGCTTGCGACTTGTTGGAATTCAGATCCTCAACAAGGTCTGCGACCAAGTAAATTCCTGTATCTTACCAAGTAATCACCTGGGATGCGCAAGTCCTCTGAGAGGGTACGTGAGTTACATCGAGTTTACACATGGTCAAACCAGTCAGAGTTCTCTGGGTGTATAGGTAGTCTCGAGTAATGTTTCAAATTGACGCCTCCTCTGGGGTAGTAAGGTTAGTGTATATGCATATGGCACAATTTTCAAAATATTTGATGTGTTACAGCTGTAATTTTGCGTGGTGCCGAACCAATCTCCCTTCTATCCACTCATAATTACTTCATACCTAATATTAGCATCAAAAACCACAAATGGAGGTTGAGCTACTAGGAGCCCTTTATTTTGCAAAATTATAAAATCATATTTTAAAGTTCCGATTGCAAAAATCTCGTATGTAGACAGGGATGCATTCTAGTAAAGTGCAAAATCTCAACTTGAAATAATTCATATTTAGGGCTACAAAAAAAACTAATCTGACAGATTTTGGAGAGTTAAAAGTTTGCATTGTTAAGTACTTTCAAATGTCAAATTTGTTTTTTTCACATTCCAAAATACAAGGTATTTCTATTTTGAATTTACATGTTGGTAAAATACAACATTGTCTACATCCAGGGTTATTTTCAGATTATTTTGAACTTCAAAATATGGTATCCGAATTTTTCAAAATAAAGGACTCTCTGAAGCTCAGCCTCCAGTTGTCCACACTCATATTAGCATGTACTCCCTCCGTTCCAAGTTAAGTATCGCTGCTAAATCAGTGACACTTAATTTGGAATGGAGGGAGTATTTCCTAATTGCTTTATATCCTAAATTGCTTCATATCTAATATGAGCGCCCATCAGAGCATCAACAGAATGTGCCGTGAACTTGTGAATTTTGTATTGTATCCGTATTTCTGCATTAGAACCGTTGTGAAAACTGTGTATTTGCTCTATGTGTGCTTATATTTGTCTAAGGAACTTTTTATTGACTTGCAGCGCACACATGCCTCGACATTCATGGGTCCGCCTCTACTGCAAATATACTAGAAAAGGCCTTATTTGTACAATTTTACTAGTTGTTACCCGGGAGGGGCCTAAACCTGGGTACATATGTGTCTTCATTTCTTCAAAATGGTTTCATGGGACTGATGTTGTTCCCAGTATTCAACATTGTGCGCGTACATATGAGATTGCAAGATCGACGCTTAACTGGTCACCAACACAAGAAAAACTATATATATACAAGTTTTCTATAAATGTGCCGATCGATGTAAGGTATAAACTATTGTAGGAAACAATATCAACATTCATAGTATCAAATCAATATGATTCGATTCATAATAGAATATAGTTTTATATTATATTGATTTGATATTAAAAATATCGATATTTTGTTCCATATAATTGGTCAAACTTTAAAAAGTCTGACTTAAGACAATCCTAATATGCAGAGTAAAAAGGAACGGAGGGGGTACTAGAAAAGGCCTTATTTGTACAATTTTACTACATATGTGTCTTCATTTCTTCAAAATGGTTTCATGGGACTGGTGTTGCTCCCAGTATTCAACATTGTGAGCACACATATGAGATTGCAAGATCGACGCTTAACTGGTCACCAACACAAGAAAAACTATATACAAGTTTTCTATAAATGTGCCGATCGATGTAAGTTATAAACTCTTGTAGGTACCTACCTTGAAAGGTTTGGTGAACGCCCTCTAGGTTTCTTGGTACAAATCTTGTTGATATGCTTGTTCATAGATGATGTCCCGTTCTTCGTCTTGCATGTGAACTCGTTGCCACAGTATCTACATACTGATTTGACTGGCTTCCCGTTATCTTTTTCTGTGATCTTAAAGTGTTCCCATACCACGGACCGTAATTTGCCAACACTGCTATTCGGTGTATCAGCATCACCCATCGATATCGCATCGGCTCCATGCATACCTTCGGGCTCGTCCCTTGTAACTGTGCCGAAATGCATGATCATATTTGATCAGATAAGTAGTAGTAAGATCTAACTTTGCTTTGAAATGATAATTAGTACGCTTACCTCCTTCGATTTGCTGTTGGAGCCTGCAGTAGTCGAGCTCGTCCACAACGTCGTCGGCCTCGTAGAGTAGCTCCTTGACACGAGCGAGAGATCGTGCTAGCGGCTTGTTTTCCGCCACCCTCCCCCTTAAAGCATCCACCACCATCTCGACTCTCCTGATCTCCGACTTGAGCTTCTCGATGTCATCGGCAAGCCCGACTCGGCGAACCCATGCATCGAGCTTGTCGATCAGGAGGGTTGCAAAGATGGTCTGCACCAGCCATGAAATCGCGGCCTCCAGGGAAGTATCTTCTGCTACCTCCATCAGATCCGCTAGGAGCAGCTCTCGAGTCAACGGAGGAAGGAGAATTCAGGGGGATGGAAAGGGGAGCAGCCGAGCGGAGAAGACGACCAGCCACGAGCATATCCCTCGAGTTAAACAAAAGGAGACTTAGAAGAGTACTGGGCTTTCACTGGAATGTGGAGCGGAGCGTCGCAGGTGCTTTGGGCCGTGGTAAGGAAGGCCCATATTTTAGTTCTAATGTAAGGGTGCCGCAGCCAGCAATCGCCGATTCCTATTTGCCGCCTTCTGCGGCAAATTTTTGTTTTGCCGCACACTCCGTGCGTACCTGTTCTGTCTTTATGGGCCTGGCCCATTTTTTTTCTTTCGCATTGCCTCCTCCAGGCACCTCCTCCCTTCTTTCTTTTTCATTCTTCCTGTGCCTTCTTTCTCTCGCTTCTTCCCTTCTTCTCCTGCAGCGGCGGCGATTCAGCCGTTTCCGAGCTGGGTTTGTCGCCGGCGATGGCGACAGAAGGTTCGTTACCGCTCCTTTCCCCCCACCCCCCCCCCCTCCCCCGCCCGCGCGCCTCCCGTACTGTCATCCCATGTCTATTCCGGACAAAATCGGCATATGTTTTCGGTGTTCTAGGGTTTTGTATGCGGGGATGTATTTCTTTTTATATAGTTCTTGAGATCTATGTTTGATATCCCCCGTCGTGATAGTCGCGGTATGAGCGTGTGGTAGCTTCTAGGGTTCGGATTTTTACAGGGTTCCTCTCATTTTTGCGCAGATTCGCGAGGTAATTTCATAAGTGGTGGATTCGCATGTTTGATGATATTATCCACTGTCATCCCATGTCTATTCCGGACAAAATCGACATATGTTTTTCGGTGTTCTAGGGTTTTGTATGCGGGGATGTATTTCTTTTATCTAGTTCTTGAGATCTATGTTGATTTCCCCTGTCGTGGTAGTCGCGGGTATGAGCGTGTGGTAGCTTCTAGGGTTCGGATTTTTACAGGGTTCCTCTCATTTTTGTGCAGATTCACGAGGTAATTTCATAAGTGATAGGTTCGCATGTTTGATGATATTGTCCACTATATGTATTTCAATTTAGTGCCTCTCTTATGAAGTTTCTGTTAGATGTGTTTTCACCAGTTTTTTTCATTTCAATTTTTATTATGTTTATGTGTAGGAGATAATATGGTGGATGCAGTCACTCGATGCAAGCCTACTATAAAATCTCGATTCTCAACACTTAGGTTTCGTAAAGTTGTGAAGAAATTTAATCCAATTCAGCTTGGTCATATAGAAAATCATAACATGTCACACATGTTGGATGCACCTGATCATTTGATGATTCCTATGGATTTTCTTCAGTGGTTAGTGGACCACACCTTTTATGGTGGCTCACGGTCGTACTTCTTCAAGCATAAAGATAAACAAATTTTCTTCACTAAGGATATTGTTGATAAGGTTTTTGGTTTTCAACGTGGAACTGTCCCGTTTGTTTTGGACAGCAAAGATGCTGAGGCAGTCTCAGAAGTAGAATTTCTTCGCAGCCAATATCTTGATGGTTCTAATATACCAGTTAGCAAGGTTGAGTCTGTAATGGTTGGTTCTAATGATGAGAGAGTGTTCCTGCGGAGCTTCACTTTATTCTACATCACTACTGTGTTATGTCCTTCAACATATAACTTTGTGAATCCAAAGTACTTGTTCTCTTTAAGGGATAGGGATATCTTGCTTGTTGAATATCTTGATTTTGGATCCCTCTGTCTTAACAATTTATTTGAAGAGATTGATAGTTGGAAGGACAAAATCTTCAACAGCACTCTTGATTACAACAGAATTTCATGGATTGGTGGCTGCCTTCCACTGTTGGGAGTACGTGTGATGTTACAGTTTTATTATATATCCGTATCTGGTTTGTTTTTTTATGGACCATATTTTGTAATGTTTAATTTGTTTTTTTTTTTGCAGGTTGTTTACATGGACTTCATTGATTTCAATGGTAACTCTGGCTCCATTGATTATCGTCTGCCAAGGATTGCTCATATCAAGAATGCAGACTTTAAACATCTTATCCGTGTAGACCGCAAGATCACGTCGCGTAAAGCTTATGGTGTTCTTCCTGTATGTATTAGTTTATTTATTTTTTGTCGTTGTTATATGCACAATCGAAAAAGTAATATTTGAAACCAGAAAATATTAACATTTTGCTAGTATTTTTCTATCAGTTCAGAGATCTCTCTCTCACCCCATACGGTGTTTCCTTGATGGTTTTGGTGCCTCCTGCTGTCCAGTTACCAGAACCTATCTTCGTTGCTCCATACGGGGTAGGATGGTTCCTTTTTTTTTTGAGGTTTTTTCTATCTTGTCTAACATTATGCTTCTGTCGGATACTTATGTTTTCTTTGAACTACATCATCAGGGTACCATAATTGCTCATACAAATGTTGGCATTTTCAATGATGAACCAGAGGCTTTTTCTGAACCACTATCAGATGGTTGTGCTGATAACATGGATTTGAGCCCTACTCATTCTGTTGCATCTGGTAGCACTGATTCTCCTGTTGTTGCTGATAGCCCAAGTATAATTCAACTCAGTGAATCCTCGATTGCTGCTCAAATATCAAATATGTATGTGATGGCTGCTTCTGTCTCTTTTTTTCCCCACTGATCGTGCTTGCTTTTTACTGTGAGATCAACTACTCCCGAGATTGATGCTTCTTTTATTTTTTTTGTTGCTGATGATAGCCCATATTTTTTTGTTTTGCCAGGGGTCGTGCTTGTTCTGTTGATGTTCAGAGGTCAAATAATGCTGACAACACGGCTTCTTTTGCTGATGATGACAGCATACCTATGTTCAGGGGTCGTGCTCGTTCTGTTCACACACCATTGGAAGGTAGTAACACATTTTTTTTATTTTTTTATGGTTCTATTAATTTTTCTGTTCTATTGTTTTTTTTTATATTTTTTAATATGTGTTTTGCAATGCTTATTAGTTTATCCAATGGGGAATTCAAGCAACATTGGCGATGGTTTACTAAATATAGTAATGGCATATGGAGAGATCCCTGACATTGGCACACTTAGTATGGCTGAAGGTCTGTTTTAGTGCCCATTTTTTTTCTGTATTTTTTCTATGTATGGTTCTCCTGGAGTTTTTCGCAAACCTGAATGTTTGTTTTAATGTTCATTGTTTGACAGATAATGCAAACCCTGATATCAACAATGCGGCTAAAGCAATTGAGTCACCGAAAGGTAGTGTGGGGGCTTCTGGAGGTAAATGTTATTTTTTGTTTTCAAATTCTTATGTTTTTTTCTTTCATTCAACTTGGTATCAAGTTTAATAAAACATTTTTGAGGTACTGCAGTTGGTGAACCTATTATGAGCCAGGGCACTTTCGACAAGAAGAATAGGAAAAAACGGGCTGCAAAAACCAATTCTCCTGACCTATGTATTTCAAAATTGTCTATAAATTCGCACGTCGAGGCTTACTATGCAAAATTCATGAGGGATAAACAGAGTTTCACTCAGCAAGATTCGTAAGTGTCATTTTGTTTTTTCTATTTTTGCTGTTTGTCTGAATCCAATCTTTTTTATTTGTTTGGTATATAATATATTTTCCTAGTTTTTGCTGGCACCAGATCTAGTTTCATTTTGTATCCTCTTGCAGTTCTATGTTCATTGACATTGAGGGTTGCCCCGTCAGTTTTGAAACATTTGTATCTTCATTCAAACCGCGAGGAAATGTTGCTGATGATGTGATGATTGCACATGCTCATGTCTACAACGAAGAAGCTAAGATCTCTGCATTGAAAAAACCTTTTATGAAAAAGTACATGTTCAGCAGTTTCATTGCTGTAAGTGTCACCTCTCTTTATATTGCTCTTCTTTTTTTATGTGTGGGATTGCCTTTTTGTTTCTTCTGTTATTATATCTTGTTTCTTCATTACCAGGCAAAGCTGATGCAAGATCCACATAATTTCGACAAGAAATCCGTTGTTGCAGAATTTACAAAGATTTATCATGACGCTGACATTGCCAAATTTGATCTCGTATGTGTTCATAGGTTAACCATTATAGTTTTATTTTTATCTGCTCTCAGTGTATGTTTGATGATAGTAATTTTTTTCTTTTTTGTTTCTGCTTTTTCAAAACAGCTCTACTTCCCAAATGTGCTAGCTAATCATTGGGTGCTGGCATGTGTTAATAATCTGTTTGGGTCAGTCAACTTTTTCGACCCCGCCTGTATGACCAATGAAAATACCAAACATCAGCTTCTCCAGAATTTGGTATGAACTAATCAAGCAGAATCATGTTGATAGCTAATCATTTGGTTGCTTGCATGTTTTATGCCTTCTATGGCTACTTTTTTTTTTTACCTTTCATTTTGGGTCACAGGTTTGCAATCTTAGCACGGTTTTCAAGGAGATCAACTTATGTTGCAGAGATTTGGGAACTTTTAAGAAATCTACTCCACCTGACTACCCAGCGCACGCACTTCTGTATGTGTTTTAATATTTTTTTTTGCATCAAGCATCTCTGCATCTTGTTTCTTCTACTGGCATCAAGCATCTCTTATATATGACAGCTCTCACCTCCTTTTTCTTTTCCTGTAGACATGACTGTGGGCTGTATGTCATGATGTATGCAGAAATTTGGAATGGGAAGATCATGAAGCATTTCACAAAGGTTTTCTTCTTTTCTATATGTTTTTTCTCTACTTATTATGCTATGAAAAATTACTTTCCTTTTTTTTTTGCTATATATGCTTTTTAATGTTGCTTCTAACTTACTATGATTATGCAGGACATAATCCCAAAATACAGGATGGTGAAGGCATACAACATGCACTGCTCAAGCCTGAATAAGAACCAGTTACAAATTCCAGAGGATATCAAGAAGCACAAGAAGCTATAGTGTGTGTGGTTGTGACAGGCACATATATTTATTGTCTTTTTTCTCACTCTGTTCTCGACATATATATAGTGTGTGTGGTTTGTGACATGATACATTCAGATCATGTACCAGTACTTTTTTTTTGGCACCCCAGATAGTAACCAATGTTTTGGTTGGTCATCACTTCCTGATGTTCTATAAGAATGCTGTTTCAGGATGTGTTAACTTTTGATGTATATATTTTTTTATCTCGTTCAGAATGATGTTCTATTTTTTTTTTCGGGATGATATTTTTTTTCAGAATGCAATAGTATAAGTATATATGTGTAATTGTATATAAGCTATTTTTATTTATGTTTAATCAGACCGAAAGATTTTATGTTCAAAATGGTTCATATTTTTCATCCATTAGATTTTGCACCGATTTTTTATATATAAATAGTTCATACTATTTTTTTTGTTCTTATAAATCTTTTTTATATACAAAATTGGTAATAAAATTAGTTCACCCATCGTTTTATTTCGACAATTGTCTCTCCTTATGTTTTTTGGTTCTCTCTTTCATATTTTTTTGTTTTAAAAAAATGTTTATTTTTTGTATGTTCATCCCCTATATTTTTACACCGTTAATCCTTTTTTTATTACTTGTTATACAAAAAAATAGTCCATACTTTTACCTATAGGGGATTTCAAAAAACGTTCAACCAAATTTCTGTTCATATATAGGTTTATGTTCACACCGCCGTGTGTTGGATTTAGATGACTCGTTTCCCGGTTCAACCAAATAGTATGAACCGTTTTTTTGGTTCATACTTTTTGGTTTCTGTTCATACCATTATATTTTCGGTTTTTAAAAATTTGATCAACCAATTTTCTGTTCACACCACTATCTGTTGGAATTCAAAAATCGTTCAACCATTTTTTCTGTTCACAATAAACCTATTTTTCCGTTCATATACAAAAATAGTTCATAATATATTTTCTGTTCACTCTTTTTTTTGCTCTAAATTTGGTTTCTGTTCATGCACCTATATTTTTGGCCAAAAACCGTTCAACCAATTTTATGTTCATATACAAAAATAGTCTAACTACGTTTTGGATTTAAAAAATCGTTCAAC
The DNA here is from genome assembly GCA_012064385.1 of Puccinellia tenuiflora. Taxonomy (NCBI): domain Eukaryota; kingdom Viridiplantae; phylum Streptophyta; class Magnoliopsida; order Poales; family Poaceae; genus Puccinellia; species Puccinellia tenuiflora. Next base: position 604,935 of record QRDG01000116.1, read on the forward strand.
CAAATTTCTATTTTTCCGTTTATATACAAAAATAGTTCATACTATATTTTCTGTTCACTCTTTTTTTCTTTGATCTAATTTTGGTTTCTGTTCATGCCCCTATATTTTTGGCCAAAAACCGTTCAACCAATTTTATGTTCGTATACAAAAATAGTTCTAACTACGTTTTCGATTTCAAAAATCGTTCAACCAAATTTCTGTTCATATATAGGTTTATGTTCACACCGCCGTGTGTTGGATTTCAGAAAATGTTTCAACCATAGTTTCTGTTCATATATATTTTCTATTCACACCCCTATATTTTTTTTTGGTTCATACTCCTATATTTTTTGGTTCATACTTTTTGGTTTCTGTTCATACCACTATATTTTTTTGGTTTTAAAAATTTGTTCAACCAATTTTCTGTTCACACCACTATCTGTTGGAATTCAAAAATCGTTCAACCATATTTTCTGTTCATAATAAAATGTATCAATGCGCATTTCTTTTTTCTGTTCACCACTATATGTTTCGCACCTTTTTTTGTTCAGCCTTTGTTTAAACCTATTTTTCCGTTCATATACAAAAATAGTTCATACTATATTTTCTGTTCACTCTTTCTTTTTTGCTCTAAATTTGGTTTCTGTTCATGCCCATATATTTTGGCAAAAAACCGTTCAACCAATTTTGTGTTCATATACAAAAATAGTTATAACTACGTTTTCGGATTTTAAAAATCGTTCAACCAAATTTCTGTTCATATATAGGTTTATGTTCACACACCCTATAGTTTTTTTGGTTCATACTTTTGGTTTTTGTTCACACCACTATCTGTTGGAATTCAAAAATCGTTCATTAACCATTTTTTCTGTTCATAATAAAATGTATAAATGCGCATTTCTTTTTCTGTTCACCAATATATGTTTGCACCTTTGTTTAAACCTATTTTTCCGTTCATATACAATAATAGTTCATACTATATTTTCTGTTCACTCCTTTTTTTTGTTGCTGTAAATTTGGTTTCTGTTCATGCCCCTATATTTTTGGCCAAAAACCGTTCAACCAATTTTATGTTCATATACAAAAATAGTTCTAACTACGTTTTGGATTTCAAAAATCGTTCAACCAAATTTCTGTTCATATATAGGTTTATGTTCGCACCGCCGTGTGTTGGATTTCAGAAAATCTTTCAACCATAGTTTCTGTTCATATATATTTTCTATTCACACCCCTATATTTTTTTTGGTTCATACCCCTATTTTTTTGGTTGATACTTTTGGTTTCTGTTCATACCACTATATTTTTGGGTCTTCAAAAATCGTTCAACCATATTTTTTGTTCATATATATTTTCTATTCACACCATATTTTTCACATCTTTTTCTTTTAAATTTTTTTCATACTTATTTTCTGTTTTGGATTTAAAGAAACGGTCAACCAATATTATGTTCATATACTAAATAGTTCATAATAAAAATGTATAAATGCACATTTATTTTTCTTTTATCACCACTATATGTTTGCACCTTTTTGTTAAACCTATTTTTCCATTCATATACAAAAATAGTTCATACTATATTTTCTGTTCACTTTTTTTTTCTCTAAATTTGGTTTCTGTTCATGCCCCTATATTTTTGGCCCAAAACCATTAAATTAATTTTATGTTCATATACAAAAATAGTTCTAACTACGTTTTGGGTTTCAAAAATCGTCCAACCAAATTTCTGTTCATATATAGGTTTATGTTCACACCGCCGTGTGTTGGATTTCAAAAATCGTTCAACCATAGTTTTTATTCATATATATTTTCTATTCACACCCTATTTTTTTTGGTTCCTACCCCTATTTTTTTGGTTCATATTCTTTGGTTTCTGTTCATACCACTATATTTTTTGGTTTTTAAAAATTTGTTCAACCAATTTTCTGTTCACACCACTATCTGTTGGAATTCAAAAATCGTTCAACCATATTTTCTGTTCATAATAAAATGTATAAATGTGTATTTCTTTTTCTGTTCAGCCTTTGTTAAACCTATTTTTCCGTTCATATACAAAAATAGTTCATACTATATTTTATGTTCACTCTTTTTTTTTGATCCAAATTTGGTTTCTGTTCATGCCCATATTTTTTTGGCCAAAAATTATTCAACCAATTTTATGTTCATATACAGAAATAGTTCTAACTACGTTTTTCGATTTCAAAATCGTTCAAACCAAATTTCTGTTCATATATAAGTTTATGTTCACACCCCTATATTGTTTGGTTCATACTTTTGGTTTCTATTCATACCACTATATTTTTTGGTTTTAAAAATTTGTTCAACCAATTTTCTTTTCACACCACTATCTGTTAGAATTCAAAAATCATTCAACCATATTTTCTGTTCATAATAAAATGTATAAATGCGCATTTCTTTTTCTGTTCACCACTATATGTTTGCACCTTTTTTGTTCAGCCTTTTATTAAACCTATTTTTCGTTCATATACAAAAATAGTTCATACTATATTTTTCTGTTCACCCTTTTTTTTTGCTCTAAATTTTGGTTTCTGTTCATGCCCCTATATTTTGGCCAAAAACCATTAAATTAATTTTATGTTCATATACAAAAATAGTTCTAACTACGTTTTGGGTTTCAAAAATCGTTCAACCAAATTTCTGTTCATATATAGGTTTATTTTCACACCGCCGTGTGTTGGATTTCAAAAAATCGTTCAACCATAGTTTTTATTCATATATATTTTCTATTCACACCCCTATTTTTTTGGTTCCTACCCCTATTTTTTGGTTCATATTCTTTGGTTTCTGTTCATACCACTATATTTTTTGGTTTTTAAAAATTTGTTCAACCAATTTTCTGTTCACACCACTATCTGTTGGAATTCAAAAATCGTTCAACCATATTTTCTGTTCATAATAAAATGTATAAATGTGTATTTCTTTTTCTGTTCAGCCTTTGTTAAACCTATTTTTCCGTTCATATACAAAAATAGTTCATACTATATTTTATGTTCACTCTTTTTTTTTGCTCCAAATTTGGTTTCTGTTCATGCCCATATTTTTTTGGCCAAAAATTATTCAACCAATTTTATGTTCATATACAGAAATAGTTCTAACTACGTTTTTCGATTTCAAAAATCGTTCAACCAAAATTCTGTTCATATATAAGTTTATGTTCACACCCCTATATTGTTTGGTTCATACTTTTGGTTTCTGTTCATACCACTATATTTTTTGGTTTTAAAAATTTGATCAACCAATTTTCTTTTCACACCACTATCTGTTAGAATTCAAAAATCATTCAACCATATTTTCTGTTCATAATAAAATGTATAAATGCGCATTTCTTTTTCTGTTCACCACTATATGTTTGCACCTTTTTTTGTTCAGCCTTTTATTAAACTTATTTTTCCGTTCATATACAAAAATAGTTCATACTATATTTTTCTGTTCACCCTTTTTTTTTGCTCTAAATTTTGGTTTCTGTTCATGCCCCTATATTTTGGCCAAAAACCGTTCAACTTATTTTATGTTCATATACAAAAATAGTTCTAACTACGTTTTTGGATTTCAAAAATCGTTCAACCAAATTTATGTTCATATATAGGTTTATGTTCACACCACTATTTGTTGGAATTCAAAAATCGTTCAACCATATTTTTCTGTTCATAATAAAATGTATAAATGCGCATTTCTTTTTCTGTTCACCAATATATGTTTGCACCTTTTTTTTTGTTCAGTCTTTGTTTAAACCTATTTTTCCATTCATATACAAAAATAGTTCATACTATATTTTCTGTTCACTCTTTTTTTTGCTGTAAATTTTGGTTTCTGTTCATGCCCCTATATTTTTGGCCAAAATCCGTTCAACCAATTTTATGTTCATATACAAAATAGTTCTAACTACGTTTTGGATTTCAAAAATTGTTCAACCAAATTTCTGTTCATATATAGGTTTATGTTCACACCGCAGTTTGTTGGATTTCAAAAATCTTTCAACCATAGTTTCTGTTCATATATATTTTCTATTCACACCCCTATATTTTTTTTGGTTCATACCCCTATTTTTTTGGTTGATACTTTTGGTTTCTGTTCATACCACTATATTTTTGGGTCTTCAAAAATCGTTCAACCATATTTTCTGTTCATATATATTTTCTATTCACACCATATTTTTCACATCTTTTTCTTTTAAATTTTTTTCATACTTATTTTCTGTTTGGATTTAAGAAACGTTCAACCAATATTATGTTCATATACTAAATAGTTCATAATAAAATGTATAAATGACATTTTTGTTATCACCACTATATGTTTGCACCTTTTTTTGTTCAACCTATGTTAAACCTATTTTTCCATTCATATACAAAAATAATTCATACTATATTTTCTGTTCACTTTTTTTCCTCTATTTTTGGTTTCCGTTCATGCCCCTATATTTTTGGCCAAAAATTGTTCACACCAATTTTATGTTCATATACAAAAATAGTTATAACAACGTTTTGGATTTCAAAAATCGTTACAACCAAATTTCTGTTCATATATAGGTTTATGTTCACACCGCCGTGTGTTGGATTTCAAAAAATCTTTCAACCATATTTTCTGTTCATATATATATTTTCTATTCACACCCCTATATTTTTTTTGGTTCATACCCCTATTTTTCTGGTTCATACTTTTGGTTCCTGTTCATACCACTATATTTTTTGGTCTTCAAAAAACGTTCAACCATTTTTTTGTTCATATATATTTTCTATTCACACCATATTTTTCACATCTTTTTTCTTTTTAAATTTGTTCATACTTATTTTCTGTTTTGGATTTAAAGAAACGTTCAACCAATATTTATGTTCATATGGTAAATAGTTCATAATAAAATGTATAAATGCACATTTATTTTTTCTTATCACCACTATATGTTTGCACCTTTTTTGTTCAACCTTTGTTAAACCTATTTTTCCATTCATATACAAAAATAGTTCGTACTATATTTTCTGTTCACTTTTTTTTGCTCTATTTTTTAGGTTTCTGTTCATACCCCTATATTTTTGGCCAAAAATCGTTCAACCAATTTTATGTTCATATACAAAAATAGTTCTAACTACGTATTGGATTTCAAAAATCGTTCGACCAAATTTCTGTTCATATACAAAAATAGTTCATACTATATTTTCTGTTCACTCTTTTTTTTTGCTCTAAATTTGGTTTCTGTTCATGCCCCTATATTTTTTGGCCAAAAACCGTTAAATTAATTTTATGTTCATATACAAAAATAGTTCTAACTACGTTTTGGGTTTCAAAAATTGTTCAACCAAATTTCTGTTCATATATATGTTTATGTTCACACCGCCGTGTGTTGGATTTCAAAAAATCGTTCAACAATAGTTTCTATTCATATATATTTTATATTCACACCCCTATATTTTTTTGGTTCGTACCCCTATTTTTTTCCTTCATATTCTTGGTTTCTGTTCATACCACTATATTTTTTGGTTTTAAAAAATTTGTTCAACCAATTTTCTGTTCACACCACTATCTGTTGGAATTCAAAAATCATTCAACTATTTTTTCTGTTCATAATAAAATGTATAAATGTGTATTTCTTTTTTGTTTCAGCCTTTATTAAACCTATTTTTCCGTTCATATACAAAAATAGTCCATACTATATTTTCTGTTCACTCTTTTTTTTTTGCTCTAAATTTGGTTTCTGTTCATACCCCTATTTTTTTTGGCCAAAATCTATTCAACCAATTTTATGTTCATATACAGAAATAGTTCTAACTACGTTTTTCGATTTCAAAAATCGTTCAACCAAAATTCTGTTCATATATAAGTTTATGTTCACACCCCTATATTGTTTGGTTCATACTTTTGGTTTCTGTTCATACCACTATATTTTTTGGTTTTAAAAATTTGATCAACCAATTTTCTGTTCACACCACTATCTGTTGGAATTCAAAAATCGTTCAACCATATTTTATGTTCATAATAAAATGTATAAATGCGCATTTCTTTTTTCTGTTCACCACTATATGTTTGCACCTTTTTTTGTTCAGCCTTTGTTTAAACCTATTTTTCCGTTCATATACAAAAATAGTTCATACTATATTTTCTGTTCACTCTTTTTTTTTTGCTCCAAATTTGGTTTCTGTTCATGCCCCTATATTTTGGCCAAAAACCGTTCAACTTATTTTATGTTCATATACAAAAATAGTTCTAACTACGTTTTTGGATTTCAAAAATCGTTCAACCAAATTTATGTTCATATATAGGTTTATGTTCACACCCCTATATTTTTTGGTTCATACTTTTGGTTTTTGTTCACACCACTATTTGTTGGAATTCAAAAATCGTTCAACCATATTTTTCTGTTCATAATAAAATGTATAAATGCGCATTTCTTTTTCTGTTCACCAATATATGTTTGCACCTTTTTTTTGTTCAGCCTTTGTTTAAACTTATTTTTCCGTTCATATACAAAAATAGTTCATACTATATTTTCTGTTCACTCTTTTTTTTTGCTGTAAATTTTGGTTTCTGTTCATGCCCCTATATTTTTGGCCAAAAACCGTTCAACCAATTTTATGTTCATATACAAAAATAGTTCTAAGTCCGTTTTGGATTTCAAAAATCGTTCAACCAAATTTCTGTTCATATATAGGTTTATGTTCACACCGCAGTTTGTTGGATTTCAAAAAATCTTTCAACCATAGTTTCTGTTCATATATATTTTCTGTTCACACCCCTATATTTTTTTTGGTTCATACCCCTATTTTTTTGGTTGATACTTTTGGTTTCTGTTCATACCACTATATTTTTGGGTCTTTCAAAAATCGTTCAACCATATTTTCTGTTCATATATATTTTCTATTCACACCATATTTTTCACATCTTTTTCTTTTAAATTTTTTTCATACTTATTTTTCTGTTTTCATTTTCAAAAATAGTTCTAACTACGTTTTGGATTTCAAAAATCGTTCAACCAAATTTCTGTTCATATATATTTTCTTTTCACACCCCTATATTTTTTTTTGGTTCATACCCCTTTTTTTTGGTTTCATACTTTTGGTTTCTGTTCATACCACTAAATAGTTCATAATAAAATGTATGAATGCGCATTTTTTTTATCACCACTATATGTTTTGCACCTTTTTTGTTCAACCTTTGTTAAACCTTGTTTTTCCGTTCATATATACAAAAATAGTTCATACTATATTTTCTGTTCACTCTTTTTTTTTTTGCTCTAATTTTTGGTTTCTGTTCATACCCCTATTTTTTTGGCCAAAAATCGTTCAACCAATTTTATTTTTCATATAGGTTTATGTTCACACCGCCATGTGTTGGATTTCAAAAAATCGTTCAACCATAGTTTCTGTTCGTATATATTTTCTATTCACACCCCTATATTTTTTGGTTCATACCCCTATTTTTTTTGGTTCATACGTTTTGGTTTTCTGTACATACACCTTTTTTCTGTTTTTCTATTCATACACCTTTTTATGTATATTTTCTGTTCACTCCTTTTTTTTGTTTTTTACTTTGGTTTATGTTCATACTCTTATATTTTGGTTTTCAAAAAATCATTCAACCAAATTTCTTTTTTTTTATTCTAACTTTTTGTTTATGTTCACACCCCTCCATTTTAGTTTTCCTATATATTATAAATCAATTTTCACAAAACACCCTATTTTCAACCAAAATAAAGTTCACACCCTATTCGTTACATTTTTCTTCAAAAAAATTTCATTCCTATTTTTCTCTTCACACCAGTAAGATTTTCGATTTAAAAAATCATTCCTATTTGTATATTCATATACAACAAAGTTCATATTAAGTTTCTGTGTCACACCACTACATTTTTTAATGCATAATAGAGCGTCAAGAGGACAATAATTGCAACATGGTAGTCAATCACCCAGAATATGACTAAGCATAAATGGTACATGTTTCATGTTCACTACAAATAATGGGATAAATGCTCAATCTATCAGTTCATTAACCCATAAAATACGAGTCGATAGAACTAATGTCTAAGTAACTCAATCAGCAGCCTTTTTTTGGCTGCACCTTTTTCTTCCTTGATTTTTTCTCCGATTGTGGTTTTATTCTCTTGCCTTTGTTCACTGATTTAGAACTTGAGACTGGAGGATCTTTCAAACTTGGATCTGGGCCATCTTCTCGCTGTTTTCCTTTTTTCTTCTTCTTCGACTTCAAATTTTCTTCCTCTGGTTTGGAAATGCTACCATCTTCATTAACCCAAAGGCTGACACTGTTGCCAGTAGGCACTGCTGATTCAGGGTTTCTATTTTCCTCACTGTTGTCTGTAGCTTTCTTCATTTTTGATGAACCTTTCTTTATCACTGGAGGATCTTTTAGTGTAACAGAATTCCCATAATTTTTGCTCACAGGAACTTCATCGTTCATCAACCTTTTATGAAGTTTCAACACTTCTTCAATGAATACTTCAGTTTTTGTTGCATCCCTGCTTATATCTGCACACACCTCATTTACAGTATCTATTAGCATAGCATGTCTCAGCGAATTCTCTGCGCTACTTGTCCCTTTAACAACTTTGGTTTCTTCTCTATGATTTACCAGTTCTTTTTCTCTATATTCATTTGTCCACCTGGCCATTATGTATTCTTCTGGTATTTTGACAACATCAAACTGCGTGAAAAGTCTCAAAATGTGGCAACACAAGATTCCATCTTTCTCAAACTTGCTGCACTCACATTCAAAACGCATCATCTTTCTGTCAACTGAAACTGCAAAAACATCTCTTCTGTACTCTGGTTTGTCATAGTGAAACAACTTTTTCAGTTCATACATCATGTCTTTGACAATTTCAGTGACTCCAAAAGCTGTCGAGTTAAGTAACTCTGTTGCAAATTTCAAGTAAATGCCGCGGGTATATACCCTAGCTGCATGTCTTTCAACTGGTTGATGCCCCCAAAACACAGGTGTCTGTTGTGTTGACTGAAATCGATCCTCATTCTCAATCTCCATCACATTCTCCTGGAAAAGTTCATATTGTTTGAGAAAAGTCTCAATTGTATCCTTCCGTTTCACATAATCTTTGAAGTTAGAGTTGAAACCTTCACTACGGCCTGTAGTGCGTGTGAATGGGCAGAAGGCGTCCCTGAAGTATGCAGGCACATACTTTTCCCTGGCATTCCACATCCTCTTGATGTGAGCAATCTGGCCACAATCATATGCTTCAACCATTTCTTGCCAGCCTACTTCAAATTCTTTGATGTGTAATGATTCCATGATTAGGCTAACTATTGTTTCTTCCATGCCTTCTTTTTCTGCCATGTAAGCACTTAAATTCTCTCTCAGGTTCTTCAAGATGTGCCATATGCAGAATCTGTGGAAAGCATCAGCAAAGACTAATGATATTGCGTTTTCAATAGCTTGATCCTGATCTGTTAAGATTAGTACAGGTTTTTTCCCATTCATCACCTCAACAAAGCTTCTGAACAACCACTCGAATGTGTCTGCTGTTTGATCTTTCAGCAAAGCCCAACCAAAAACTATGGTTCTGCCATGACCATTAATGCCAATGACTGGAGCAAATGGCATATTATACCTGTTCGTACTGTATGTTGTATCGAAACAAATTATCTCGCCGAACAACTTGTAATCCAGCCTCGATCTTCCATCTGTCCAGAAGATGCTTCTAACTGCTCCTGCTGCATCAACTTGCATCTTGCAACAAAAGCCTGGTTTAGCTAACTGTATCCTTTCAATGTACTTCAGTGTGCAAGCAATATCTGAATTCTTCTTCAATTTCCTATCGGCTTGCTTCAGGTTGTCCATTTTCTTCTTCCCAAACATTATATTTCCAAAGCTTCCTTTCAACCTTCTGAAAATTGTCATTATCCTCTGCGGCTTCACTCGTATTTCTTGTAGCAGTCTGGATAGCAATTTTTCCTCCTCAGTCATGTTTCTGTGGCTCAAGAAAAATTTAGTGAGTGACGGTGAAGACGCCAAATCATGGTTGTGTTCCAAGCTGCATGCAGTTATATGCCATTTGGTCTCTACTTCTTTCACTGTGACACTCATCTGACAATCCGTGTGTGGAATTACATTTTGCTTCCTCTTTCTGTTCGACAAGACCCTGCTTCTACTTTTCCTACTTCTGTTGCATTGAAGTGTTATTTTCTTCTGCTTGTAATTTCTTCCTTTTATTACTGCGAATCCTGCGAGCTTTCCAAAGACATTCACAAACCGGACAGCTTCTTCCAATGAGGAGAACACCATACCAACTTCTGGTGGTTTTGCATTTTTTACTTCATCAGGTGTGGGGAACAAGTACTCCTCTTCACCATCAGCATCATCTGCTGAAAAATTTCCATCTTCCGAAGTACCATCCTCTTGCATAACACTATCTTCTACCATCTCTAACACCTAGGTAAGTGGTCATTTTTTTTGTAATTCAATCTGTAATAACTAATGTTTTTCAGAGAAGCAATTCCAATATCAGTTATGATGGTTACATACCTCGTCAATTCCAATATCAGTTTCCTCATCTCCATCTGCAAGAATGATAGGCTCATCAACGTTTTCGGGAACCACATTTTCAGGCCCAGCTTTTTCAGGGTTAACTGAAACCGATTCTTCAGAAACCTGCAGGGGAAATAGTTGATTTTAGGTTTCTACAATTTACAGCTTCAACTATTTGATCTTGATGCTTCCATCAGTTTACTTATATTTTTATTCTACTACATCACCTGTTTTTGTTTTTTCAGCTCGCTATGTAGAACGTACTGGTCAAATTCCTCCATGCTATCCATTTTCTTGGTAACAGCAGCCATCCCCTGTTTCACAACAGGGTTTTTTCAAGAGAATTGGTATTCATGTCCACATAGATATTTGTTTTACAATGTGAAATGTCAGATAAAGCAAGAAATCTCACAGATGAAGAAGTGAAGGTGGCCTCACAAACAGGGGTTGTACATATGCTGTTTTTTGTTGCCTGCTTCTTTAACATGAAAACAAGATTTCTATTTTTAGTGCGTACACATGGGAAATGTAATTCTGATCACACCAAATAACTACTGAAATCTAACCTCACCTGTTTTTCATCTTCATTTAGTCTTCTTCTTTCTCTGAAACTGTTTATCACTGCTTCAATTCTTTCAACATTGTCCATGATATGCCTGTAACAGTAATAGATTTGAAGTTGTGCATGGCAGGGTACACGAGTTATATGCGTACATTAAGCAAGGAAAATCACTCCTAATTTTTCTAATTTATTATGAACAGAAGAAAATACATACACGGCTAATAAATTCTCAGAAACGTGTAAGAACAGACATGCTTCGGACACAGGTGTCGGGGGAATTCGCGCGTACATACCTAGTCCACCAAAGTTAATCGCCTTTTCTTTTTCTTCCCTGGAGCCCTGCTTTTTTCTCCTATTTTTCCAGATCTCTGGTTCTTCTTCTGTCAGAGCTCCGCTTCTCCAATTTCTTCAGATTGGTCTGCTATGCTTCTTCTCCCCACAGACCACACGAATTATGTGGTCTGGCTATGTCTCTGCTCACTTTTTTCTCACGGTAAGCCCTGGAAATCAATCGATCGAGATCCGCCCCATCTGTAGTTTTCAGTTGTAGAGCGGAGATGGGGGGAGAGATCGGGGTGAGGGGCAGGAGGGATGTGCTTCTCCTCCAAGTTGATCACGATGTGGGGAAGGAGAAACACCTTTTGCAGTTTAGTCCTCCGCTCGGTGGCATCCTATGCCCGCTAAAGCTACCGCTTACACGTGGGACCAAACATAAATCCCATTCACGACGTATTGCGCTTTCCCCTCTTCCAACTTTCCCCTCTCGCTTCTTCTTGTCTATTTCTTCTCGGATCCGGGATCCCCAAAATGTTGTAGTCTCCTCGTACAAGGAATCTGCAGCTGCAGGTGTGTTTCTCAGTCGTTTGATTCTGCTTCAGTTTTCCCGTGTTCGTGTTTGCGAGTCGGAGAAACTTCAAATCTGTATATGATTCTTCTGCTTTTTTCGATTCCCGTGTTCGCGCTGGGGAGTAGGAGGTACAAACTCTAATCTGCGCACAACATGTTCACCTTAGTTCGTTGCATAGTTCAATCATACGATTCTGCTTCAGTTTTCCCGTGTTCGTGTTTGGGAGTTGGAGAAACTCAAATCTGTATATGATTCTTCTGTTTTTTCGATTCTCGTGTTCGTGTTGGGGAGTAGGAGGTACAAACTCTAATCTGTGCACAACAGGTTCACCACAGTTCGATCGATAGTTCAACCATACTGTAGGTGCGGTAGATGTACGGGGATATGCCAGGGGCGATATGTGAATTCTTTCACATATGTGAATTCAATTCCTTCTTTTTGTTAGTAAGCAGATATATGTGAATTCTTATGGCTTTTCAAGTTACATACACTATTCTAGTTACATACATGATTCTTCTTGCAGCTGTGGAAGACTAATGGATTCATCTTTTTCAAAGAAGAGGGGTGGTCGTACTGTTCGTTTCAAAGAAGATACAAATCAGACTAAACGGTTTAAGGTCAGAGATATTAGTTCAAAACACAATTTATTATTCATTCATCACAATATTTTTTGCAAAGATTAAATAAGTAGACTGATTAATGATCATCATTTTTCCAGAGGAAACAAGCAGACTATGTTTCCATGCTTCTTGTAGTGATTTCACAACTGTCACCTGAGAAGAAAAAATTGATTAGGAAAATTGGGTTTGGTTCCATTCTGGATTTAAATTGTTCAAGCAATATCAACGACATATTTGTTTGGCTAATTGACCAACTAGATACAACCTCTGGCACTATAACCTTTCAGAATGGATTCAGTTTTACCATAACTCCTATGTTCGTTTTCAAGATTCTTGGTATTCCTTTTGGGTCGAAACCAGTGGTCGTCATTGAATCTAATGAAGCTTCTAAGTTCATTCATGGAGTTGTTCATATGGAGTCACCTACAGTTGAGCACCTATGTGCTATGTTAACTAAAGATCTAGATGAGGAATCATTCACACGCGTTTTCATGCTTCTCCTGCTGGATGCATTCTTAGCTCCTGATGGGTCCAGTGTTCCAAGTTCTGCTTACTTCAACAATTTGATACATATTGATGAGATCCCCCAACTAGACTGGTGTTCATTTACATTGAATTGGTTAATGTTACAAATCAAGAAATTCCAACTTAGGAGGTCGCAAGGCATCGATGAAGAGATTGGGGGATGCAAATTTATCTTAGTGGTATGATGCAGTTTTGTTTTTCATATTTTTTTTCGGATTTAATGACCTCCAATCTAATTTGTGTTTCTTTTTTGACAGATATCTTACTTCGAATTTCTCATAACTTCAGAATTTATATTTGGCCATACTATTCCGAGGATTGAGCTATGGTCAACTTTTGTAGTTAACACATACATTGCTCTTGATTAACTGGATGGGTCAACGAAACAATTTGGAAGACTTTCTGTAAGTTTCTTCATGCATTCTCTATAGCATTTTTTGTTTATGTTCAAACTGAGATCATTCATGGGTTGAAGCATTCTCTGAAGCATTTTTTGCATTCTCTAATTTCTTACTATTTTTACTTTGTAATGCTGTAGAGAAAACATATTTCATCAACAGCATTCAGGGGAATTAACCAGCAAATTGAACTACCAACAGAAATAAGGGAGTACATCAACCTAAAGTTTCAAGGAAAAGAGCTTAACGAGGTATGTTGATGATTTTTTCCTTATACTTTTTTTATCATTGCTGCTAACCTTTCTTCTGAATGATTTTTTGCTTTTTACTATGTAGGATAAGAAGAAAATTGAGTCCCTTTCATTCAATTTCTTTCAGAAATTGGTGAACAACTCAATTCCTACTATCCAAAGCTATATTGACGATGTCATTCAAATCTCCGGGGCAACACCTTCAACCATAATGGAGAAGAGTCAATCTCAATTTCTTCAACCATCAGAAGTATACTTCCAGAATATTGTCGAACCAATTGACAATATTTCGACAGGAATTATACTTCAAGATTTAGTAAAACAATTCTCAAAGGGGTGTAATGTCATTGATAGGTCAGCAGAAGATATAATGCAGGAATTAGGGCAGGTTCTCCCAAGGTGCAATTATGATATTGAAGATTTAACGAAACCTGATTGTCTGACAGTACAAACTGTTAGTTCTATCTCCATCTCTCAGTTTTTGAAACAGGAATTCGAAGGTTAAGTCTGATTATTTTTCTGGTTTTACTTCCTGTCACTGTTTTTTTAGTTATCATCTGTTTCTTCCACTTTTATGATTCCTACAATCTCGTTTTCCATTTTTCTTTCAGCAATCGCAGAAGATGCTCGAAAAAAGAACATTGGTTTTTCTAACAAAATTTACAATGCCAAATTTAATCTTCAGAATTTTAGTTTCCTTAGTCCAGGGCAAGAAACTGTAGGTACGTAGTTTCTGTGTTTTATGTATATGAAGAACCTGAATTCGATTTCACATTGTTTTCTAATAACCTTATGTAATTGTTGCACAAGTAGGAAATGAGGCAGAATTTCATATCACAATGAAAATAGCACATAAAGAACCCAGGAAAGATAACATGTTCCTATTCTCTTGTAAATTTGGACAAGGTGTAGAACAGTCTCCATCATCAGCGGTTCATTTCAGTTCACCCTCGTTTCAAGCTGCTTCTTCAGGAAATCTTTACTCATCTCAGCATATGAAGTATCTTCCAGTTCAACAAAGTCTCCCTCCAAAAATCATGGAAGCGAATGAGCAGAATCTTTCGAAGAGTAATTGGGGACTGTCCCTCAACGAAAGAATTGCCGGTAAAAGATTATCACCTATTCATGATGATTTCCGATGCTCCCCTTCATTTGAGCTACGTGAAACAAGTGATGCTACCATTTCAACGGTTAGTCAATGCCACAATCAAATAATTTCTTTTTTCAGTCGGTTCCATGTGTTTCCTAAATTAATACAGACAACAAAAATGATGCAGGCAGTGGAGCAAGTTGGGCCTGAGACTGGAGCCAACATTATTGGATGCAGACCACAAAATGTCAGCCCTCGGCGCCTTTCAGGTGATTTCAAAGGAAGTGCCTCTCTGGCCATGGGTGATGACTTATATTCACATCAGGTGGTTTTCGCAAATTCATTCGAACATGAGTTCTATGTTGTTTTGACAACTTCTAAACAGGACTACAGGTTTTATACCTTATCATATTCGTTTTATGTACTAATCTTCTAATGAATTGTACTAATCTTCTACTTATTTTTTTGTGTTCATTTTTGTTATTCACAGCCCAAGGATTTTTCAAATAGAGAGAATATGGGTTGATCAAAGAACGCTTGCTTTGTCCATGAGTCCAGGTGGATGGACACACCAACACGTGATGGATTGCTTTGCTGCTCTCACTATGGCAGACCAGCACAACCGCAACAGGGAAGGAACATTGAGCAAACAACATATCCTGAAACATATAACCATTAAAGCTGAAACTGTCAGTAACTCTCTTCTAAACATTCTGCACTCTGCTTATTTTTGTGCCCAAATAAAGAAATTTACATTATATTTCTACATTATGTTTCTACATTTTTCTTTTTTGGTTCACAGAAAATACTGATGGACCCCATGTTGAAACATTCTGATCCAATACATAAGAATTTATTCTGCCCAAATAACATCGGCTTTAGACTCGAGAATGCAGGACTGGTATTTTTATTTTTGGTCTTCCACATTTTTCAGCTTCGGCATAATCAAAACAATTATTAATCCACTCATTTTTTATGATGTTCCTATTATGGCAGGTGCATATCCCATGTCCGAATGAAAAGCAATGGATCTTAATTGTTGCAAATTTTATAGACAAGTCTTTCGATGTACTAAATCCTGACCCCTCAAATGAAAAATTCTCATCAATAGTGGCCACAGTTACTTCCAATTTCAAGAACCTATTCTTGTCTTCTTACCCTGGTTCTCGCTACTTCAACATAAGAGAGTTTGGAGTCAGATACATTGATGTTCCCAAATTTAACTTCAGGTTATTTCATAATCGAAACAGTTGCCACACATAATCAAAATATGCTCTGTACAGGTATATAATAATGCTTTTTTTCGGTACAGGTATGATTCTGGCATTTTCGTAATGCAGTTCATAAGATGGTTCGATGGTTTGGTAGTTAAAAATTTCTCTAATGTACGAGTACACCCTATACATCATTAAATCATTTAGTAATTTTCCACTTTTTTTTTTGTTATATCCTGTATAATATCTTATATTGTATTCCCTTATTTTCTTACCATGCACAATTTAGGTGGATGTGCAGCCGATTCGTGAAAAAATTACATGCCAGATGGTAATTAGCAAATATAATGAGCATCAAGTCCCATTAACAAAACAGTTCCTCGCTATTCATGTAAGTCTCCGTTCTTTTTGTACATGACAATTTAAATAATTTTTCTACTTGCTTTAACAAAACAGTTCACATTTCCCTTTTCTTTGAAATCAGGCACCCCAGCTTCTACGATGATTTTTTATGCAGTAGACATGATTGGTAAGATGCAAAATATTTTTTTAATCTGCATGGTTCATCTTGTTACTTCCAACAAAGACTTTATTTTTCTCATTTCATATTGATAATTATTCTTGTATCCTTTTGTCAAACAGGTAGAAGAAATTCTGGAAGCAGAAAGTTGATCTTCTTCCTTCATGAAATTCTGGAAGCAGAAAGTTGAACTGCAATACGAAACAGAGATGAGAGAATTGTGACCTTTCAGATTTCAGATGCATCTTTTAGACATTTAGCAGTAAAAATGTTTTGTAAAGTAAATCTTTTTCGTGTGTCTCCACTAAGTTATCACATTCAACAAGATTTGGTTCTTGTTTTATTTTACTAGTCTGTCAGATGTTAAATTTCTAGTACATTAGAAGTCAAGGTGGTAACTGAAATCTGGAACTGAAACAAAAGAATCA
Source organism: Puccinellia tenuiflora (assembly GCA_012064385.1). NCBI lineage: Eukaryota > Viridiplantae > Streptophyta > Magnoliopsida > Poales > Poaceae > Puccinellia > Puccinellia tenuiflora. The sequence continues at coordinate 621,872 of QRDG01000116.1, forward strand.
GATCTTTTCTTTTCTAGCTAAAAATCAAACGTAACTGAAATCGACCGAATGAAGTCAGAAACGAATGAAGTAACGAACGAACGAACCAATGAAGTAACGAACAGGTAGCAATGAACCAATCGACCGAATGAAAATGACCGAATGAAGCAACGAACGAACGAACCAATGAAGTAACGAACAGGTAGCAATGAACCAATCGACCGAATGAAAATGACCGAATGAAGCAACGAACGAACGAAAAAAACGTACGAAGCAGTGAATCAGACGAAAAACGTACGAATAGAAAGGAACCAATTATGGGCCGGCCCACGAAAAACCCGAACGAAGAAAATCATGCGCGGCAAAACTTTCTTTTGCCGCTGAAGGCGGCAAAAAGCGGCTCCCCCAGCAATCTCAGCTGCGAGTTCCCGAGACATAGTACTAGTTTTGAGCGGGATGAGAAGATACAATTGATACTCTTATATACAAAATAACCAGGCAAAAATTCGATCGAAAGCATTCTCACAACCCAAAACCTTCATTATTATTTCTACAAGTGGTACGACGAACAAACATACACATACATACATCAAATTCAAATACAAGTGGAAATAAGTGAAAGTATGAAACTCATGCTCACACAGCCCGATGACGCCACAACACAGACCCATTGTTCCATCCAGCCTACATCTTCTGTACACTAATATCAAATGAATGAGGTACGACGAACAAACAGCATGTGGAACAATCTCAGTTCAGAATGGCGAATGCGACGAGCGCAACGATGACGACGAGGGGCAGGATTGACAACCAGAGGATTGTCTTCCCAGCGGCACGCCGTCCGATCACGTCGCCTGACACCCAGAATCCGACTGAAGCCTCCACAAGCCCGAATATGACTATGACAACGAGAATGCCGAAGTACAGGTAGAAGGGCGCCTTGCCGTGGTGAAGAAATATGCCTCCTGGAGCTCCGGAGATGATGAGGCAGAGCGCCGCGGCGGCCTCGACGACGCCGCACGAGATTAGAGCACGTGGCAGCTTCTCCACGTCGCGGCAGGCGTCGGAAATCAAGCTCACCATTTTGATCAGGATCGTCAGGGGCTCCATTGATTGCTTCTCTGTACGTGCGGCGGTGAAATGGGGTTTAGCTTTGAGGCTCTGAGCTTGGAGATCTCGTCTGGTGGAGGGTAATATATAGTTTTATTCCCAGCAACATTATGTGATTATCTTACTCGGCAAAGCCGCAGAGGGTAATATATAGTTTTATTCTCAGCAACATTATGTGATTATCTTACTCGGAGAGACAAGCTCTCAAGGCTTGGGGACGACGACCTGAGCGCGTCCGGAACCACAAGTCCAGAACCGAACTAAAACCGAGCAATGCACTGTCGGGTCTATGCAGAGGTTTTAGAACCGAACTAAAACCGAGCCCACTACTAGGAGAGAAACGAGAGAGTCAAAGGCACCATCGTCCAGCACACGCACGCAAGTGGGATAATAATAAAGGATGGACGGCAATATATGATTCGAATCCTGCCCGACCGCATTTTCTCGGGCTCCCATTTTGCCCTCGAGGTCGTGTCGTGTGGAAGAGAAATGTTCCGTTGGCCACGCGCGACCTTCGATGGTGGCGTTGATGGTGCTCTGCTACCTCATGGGGATACTGTGTGGCGTCCGCTACCACCCCATGCTGTTACATGTTAGCCAATAAACCGCGACAGGTCCGTGCGTGCGTGCTGCGGTAGTGGGTGTGCGTAGGGATGTAAATGGATCGGATCGGATTGGTTTTACCTTTATCATATTCTATGCTATATTTTTTCATTGGATTCGAAGCGGAACGGATAATGACCGGTTGCGGATTCGGAGTCGGATATATAATATCACGGATTCGGGGACGGAAACGGAGCGGATTCGGGGCGGAGAAAATTAATCGGATATATACTCGTATAAATATATCGGCGAAGCATACAACCAAAAATAAGAGTTCAATATACTAATTGCCTAACAAGGTTGTAATCCCCAGTCGTAGCAATCACTATGTAAGTGAGTTTTTATTTAACGGGCGAACTTTGCAACTTAGTAACTACTAATTATGTTCTATGTGGTTAGACGTTTCGGTAGAAAATCTGATTATTCGGATTAAAATAATCAGATAATCCTATTTAATTTTCGGATAATCCATATTCGGGGCTATTTTTCATACCATATTCGGGGCTATTTAAATATTTTTTCATTGCTGCGAACGAACGGACAAACAACGACAATGATCACCGGTTTACATCCAAAATACGCCGCCGATGATCAGCGGAGATGAAAAAGCGACTAGCTAGTCCTGTGCTAGACCTACGCTAGCCCTAACCCTAGCCCTAACCCTACCCGAGGCGCTACGGCGTCACAGATCTCGCAGTGGCGCGGCGGCGGAGCGGCACCGCTCTTCATTCGTCGTCGGAGGAGACGACGAGGGCGGGCTCCGCGAGCGAGTCTGTGAGGGCCTTCTTGAGGAGCGCATCGTTGACCGCCGCGGCGCGGCCGCGCTCAGCCTAGACCTCCGGTGCCTCCGCCGCCGACCGCTCACAGATGGTCGCCACGATGGCGTCGAGTGCGTTGTCGGGGACGAAGTCGAGGGAGGATAGCGACTGCCCAAATACCTCGGCATCGTACCCCTCGACCCCCTCCTCCTCCTCCTTCGGCAGCGCCGCCCTCCTCACCATCGCGCGGGAACAGCTTCCCGTGCCGGATGAGCTCCCCTCGCCGGCGCCGCTCGAGCTCCCCTGGCCGCTCCTGGCGGCGGTGCGGAGGCGGTCGAACTCCGGCACCGCACGGAACTGGAGCCTTTCCGGCACCGGCGAGCCGAAGTTGGTGAAGGCTCTCGCCGCCCGCTTCCGCACGCCGTCGGACCTGACGAGGCGCCGCCTCGCCTCGTCGGAGAGATCCGACGGGCCGATGACGGGGCGGGAGGAGGCCTCGCGCTTCGACGTGACCTTCTTCGGCGGCATCGCGTGGCGGCGGTGGTGGATCTGGTGGCGGGGGTGTGGGGATTGCTCGCTGGAGCGCGGGCGGCGGAGGAGAGATTTCTCGTCGACGCGTGACGGAGCGAATGGGGGCGTGGACTGAAAAGCCCCCTCCGGGCCCTATTTATCTGGTTCGGCTACTCGGTTTCTCGGGCGCCCGAAAAGCTTTTTCGGGCCGAGCCGGCTTTACGGACTCTGTTCTGGCCCAAAAAAACGGTCTGACCCCGTAAAGCCGTAGAAATTTTTCAGTTCCGGACGTTTTTCAGTCACTACTAGAGATGCTCTACGCCACTTATGCTTTTAGGACTTCACAGGGAAATATAGCGGTTTACCAGTCGAGCAGCTTGAATGCCTGCAGAGACAGTTCGTTCTTGAATGAGCAGAGTGCGCATCTGTGAGGGATATCTCAACTCCGAGTCTCTGAGTCTGAGTATATATGGCAACAATCTAACAATATCCTCAAAAGCAACCCGGCGATACATGTTGTGTGAGTAGAAACTTGGGTTTAACATGGCTTCCAGTAATCACTTCAGTCGCAGCGACTAATTATGACATTTAGCTTGCTCGTTGCTAGAGCCCTGCATTGGTCAGCTAGTGCTGCAAAACTCGATTTCCAGTTCTTCCAGCGAAAGTGGTAGGCCTGTTTCCGGCAGCCTTGAGATGCGGCGACAAGATCAAACAGTGTCCAACTTACTATTTTTGGGCAGGCACAAATTATCTTTTGAGTCGATATTGTAGGTAACCGCTAGCGCTACAGTAGACTCGATGGGGATTGGATTTCTCTTGAAGTTACTCCTTCATTCCTCCACATACAGAGATATACAGGTGAGTTTGATACTTTTATATTTTTGACCTCTCTTTCTTTCCTATCCTCAACTAAGCTCCTACAACACTCCCCCTCAAGATGGGGCGAAAATATCCACAAGCCCCATCTTGCTATATAATTTCATGAAAGTTACATTATAGACGGAAATCCATTTCGGGTCATGGGTGCATCTGCACCCATGACCCAAAAACACCATTTTCCAAATGTCAAAAAATTCCAAAAATAAATATGGAGATAGTTTAACATATTTCATGTTAGCACAAATAAATCCGCGGTGAAAAGACATTTTGTGCGACCTGTGCAAAAAAGACAAATCCGGATTGCTACAAAAGACTTTTGTACGAGACATGGTTTTGTCTTTTTTGCACAGGTCACACAAAATGTCTTTTCACAGCGAAATTTTTTGTGCTAGCACTAAAAATGTTGATGCATATCCAAAAAAAATTTCGGAATTTTTTGACACATTAAAAAAAAACTAAAAATGTTTTACCTAACGGGTGCAGATGCACCTACGACCCAAAACGCCGTGTCCCATTATAGACACCTTTTGTTAATACATCAGCTAGTTGTTCCCCAGATCTAACATAACAAACCTGAATTACCCCTTCATCTAATTTCTCTTTGATAAAGTGCCGATCTATTTCAATGTGTTTTGTCCTGTCATGGTATACAGGATTGTTCACAATTTTGATTGTAGCTTGGTTATCACAAGAAGAGGTGTATTGTCAAACAATTTAAGCTCCTTTAGCAACAACTTCAGCCATATTAATTCACAGAATCCTGAGGCCATAGACCTAAATTCCGGTTCCGCTGTTGACCTTGCAACAACACTTTGCTTTTTACTCCTCCAGCTCACTAAATTAGCACTAATGAACATACAGTACCCAGAGGTAGATTTTCTATCATCCAAACACCCAGCCCAATCTGCATCTGTGTACCCTTCTATTTTTAGATGCCCGTTCTTGGAAAACAGAATTCCCTTCCCAGGGCAGCTTTTAAGATATCTCAAGATTCGTTTTACAATATCCATATGACTGGTTCTGGGATCATGCATATATCGACTGACAATACTAACAGCATATGCAATATCTGGTCTAGTATGTGATAAATAAATCAAGCGCCCCACAAGTCTCTGGTAATTTTGTTTATCTAGTGTGTCACCCAGGTCAGCACGAGTACGATGATTCAGCTCTATAGGTGTGGAAGCTGGTTTACACCCTAGCATCCCAGTCTCAGCAAGTAAATCGAGCACATATTTTCGTTGGGATAGATAAATACCTTGTGGTCCATATACAACCTCAATGCCTAGGAAATAATGAAGAAAACCCAGATCCTTGACTTCAAATGATTTTGCCAACATCTTCTTCAAGCATGCTATCCCATCATCATCATTACCTGTGATCACAATATCATCAACATACACAATAAGAATAGCAATCTTGCCACCTCGGTGTTTAAAGAAGAGGGTGTGATCTGCATTGCTTTGTCGATAGCCCATAGAGCATATTTCCTTCCTAAACCTCCCAAACCAAGCTCTAGGAGATTGTTTCAGCCCATAAAGAGATTTTCTTAACCTGCACACTTTACCAACAGTTTCTCTGCTATTAAAACCTGGAGGAATCTCCATGTAAACTTCTTCATGTAGATCGCCATGAAGGAAGGCATTCTTTACATCCATTTGAAACACTTTCCACTCATTGTTTGCTGCAATAGATATAACGGCCCTAATAGTGTTCATTTTTGCCACTGGTGCGAAAGTCTCATCATAATCCACTCCATAAGTTTGGCTATAGCCCTTTGCCACCAATCTAGCTCTATATCTTTCCACTTTACCATCTGGATTTTGTTTTACGGTAAATACCCATTTACAACCAACAATCTTTTTATTAGGAGGAAGAGTAGTAAGTACCCAAGTATTGTTTTTGTCAAGTGCCTCCATCTCCTCCATCATAGCTTTCCTCCATTCCGGGTATTGTTTTGCTTCCTGCCAGTTATGTGGTATAGGTAAAGTAGAGTCCATTGCAGCTATGAATGCTTTGTATTGGGGGCCCATAGATGAATATGAAACGTAATTAGAGACATCATATTGGGACAGATTTGATGGTAATTTACCAGCAGTAGTGCGAGATTGTTTTCTTAGAGCTATAGGGAGATCTAAATCATCATGTGGAGGAGAGATTATACCATCACTTGCAGAAGGACTTGAACTTGAGTCATGCAAATCTGGCTGTACTTGGGCTTCAGGATTTTGGCTCAATGTGATTTCTTCCTCCCTTTGCACTTGATCATTCTCAGCTCTCTGTCTCCGTGTGTACACCTTAAGGTTTTGTGGCCACCTTGATCCTTTATTTTGATACTCTTGCTGCTCCCCCTGAGTGTGATCTTGTTCAGCATTTGATGTATCTTCATCTCTACCATCAGGCTCATCTTCATCTCTACCATCAGGCTCATCTCTAGTTGGAATTACTCCAACAATCATCTTCTGTGAAGTTGCATCATTGTCTTCTCTTCTCTCATCTCCCCCTGTCCTCAAGACTCCATCTGAGCTATCATCATTGAACAAATCAGGAAACACATCAGTCAAGTCAGTTGGTTCCCCATAAAAGGGTGCATTCTCTCTAAAAGTAACATCCATGCTGATAAACATTCTCCTCTCTGACGAACACAAGCATTTATACCCCTTTTGCTTACCAGAATACCCAACAAATACACATTTTAAAGCCCTTGGGTCTAACTTACCCATAGACGGCCTATGATCTCTTACAAAGCATACACACCCAAACACCTTTGGTGGAACCACATAAGTTGTTTTACCAGTTAAACATTCTAAAGGTGTTTTATCACCAAGTACTCTTGTTGGCATCCTATTGATCAGATATGCAGCAGTCATCACAGCTTCACCCCATAGGAATTTGGGAACATTCATTTCCATCATTAAACAACGAGTAACTTCTAATAAATGTCTGTTCTTTCGTTCAGCTAGACCATTCTGTTCAGAGGCACCTGGACAAGTAGTTTGATGAATAATACCAAAGCTTGACAAATACTCATCAAAGAGCTTGTTCACATATTCTGTGCCATTATCAGTACGAAAGATCTGCAGCTGAGCATTGTACTGATTCATAACCAAATTATGAAAGTCTCTAAAGCATTCAAAAACATCATTTTTGTTCCTTAAGACATATAACCAGGTTGTTCTGGTGCAGCAATCAATGAAAGTCACAAAATAACGATACCCATTGATCGACACAACTCCACCAGGACCCCAAACATCAGAATGTATAGTTTGGAAGGGTTCTGCACTTATATTATCAGACAACAGGTAGGAGCTTCTAATATGTTTGCCAAATTCACAGGCATCACATACTAACTTCCCCTTATCAACCTTGCCATAAAGACTAGGATACAGCTGACCCAACTTCATAAAAGGTATATGCCCTAATCGACGATGAAGTATGAGAAACTCATCTGTAGGGGACATCGACAAGGTAGCAGCCGCTGCAATTGACCTGCAACCATCTAAGTAATATAAACCTTCACGTATAGTGCCTGTCCCCAATATCTTTCCAGTTCCAAGTTCCTGAAATATACATCCATAAGGGAGAAATATGACTACACAATTTAGCTCATTAGTTATACAACCAACGGACATGAGATTAATAGGGAATGAAGGAACATGCATCACTGATGAAAGAGTCATGTGTGGAGTACACTTAACGCCTCCTGACCCTTTAATACATTGGATGGAACCATCAGCAAGTTTGACATGTTGATTTGCACAGTCAAGAATATAATTGTAGAAGTCTTTATAAGAGCCAGCCATGTGCCGAGATGCCCCTGAATCAATCAACCATGGTTTATCACTGCAATTACCTTCACCAGAAGCTGAATTATTACCAAAAAGATCAGCCGAGACAGTAGCTGCTTCCTGAGATCTCTTATCACTTTGTTTCATTCCCTTGAACTTGTACCATTTTCTTAACTCATCAGCAATCATCTGAACAATGATAGTTGGAGATTCTCCACCATTTTCAGCTATCAACGTTCTACTAGTACGGATAGGACGTGCAACTCTACACCAATTACAGAATTTGCGAAACCCAAAATTCACATTTCTGCAGCCTGAGTTTGGACATAGCCAATCACCATCTCGTTGCCAAGATTTTAAAGCACCACCACCGAGTTTTTTACCTCTACCTAATCCATTATCCAATATCATTCCCTGCTTACCAAACCCACTAAACACAACTCGGGATTTTCCATCCATAGCTCACAACATAATTGCAAAAACTCCAATCAGAATGTTAGTACCACTAGTTCCTTGGTCGAACCACCTGTGATCTTCCCCACAGCACAAGTACACTCCGATTTTATTTACCTTTGCAATTTTTTAGCTGCACGGATCAATTTTGCCTCGAAGCAAACACCAGCAGCACCTCCAGCCGGAAGTCACAGTCCCCTTATCTCCTCTATCTGCTCGCACACACAGCAAGCACCAATCTTATTCTTACCTCTTTATCTGCAGTGCCTCGTTCAGTTCCGGCCGCGCTTTTCCTTGCTGCAGCCTTCCTGTACGAGCACTTCTCCTCTGCTCTTGCTCTCAGCTACTCGCCTGCAGCTCCTCCTAACGACTCACCTCCACAACCAGGAGCTCCACCAACTGATACTACACCTCCCCACAATGACGGACACCGCCGTTCTTCTCGCCACCGGCCGCTGCCGCACCTAGGATTTCTACAGCTAGCCGGCCACGTCCGCCTCCCTCCTGCTACTGCTCCCAATCAGCACAAGCCACAGCTGCATCGGCCGCCGATTCACCGCCGGCAGCCACCCAGCGTTGTCTGCTCTGATACCATGTAGGTAACCGCTAGCGCTACAGTAGACTCGATGGGGATTGGATATCTCTGGAAGTTACTCCTTCATTCCTCCACATACAGAGATATACAGGTGAGTTTGATACTTTTACATTTTTGACCTCTCTTTCTTTCCTATCCTCAACTAAGCCCCTACAACAGATATCAAACAGCATGGCCAGTATATTCTTGGTGGTAGCCATCCTTATATGGCTTTTTGTGTCCCAATGAAATACTGTCCGTGATAGCTGCCTGAAAACTAGCTGCATACTATGATTTTGTTTGTTGACCCTATGCCTACTGTTTAAACGTGCGATGATTTAAAATGTCTAGTGACACTGATAGTAATAAATGATCTTCTCAAATAGCCTTTCCAAATTCAAGTTTACAAGTTCTATTTCCTGGAATTTTCTTGTGCACATATTCTCCCTAACAGCATCAATTAACAGGTAGTGTCGAGGTTTGCCACAAGAATACGACCGGCTCTTATTGAAATCTCATACTTGTCCTATAATTGTACTATCTATACCTTTTCATAAATACATTACAATAAAAGATAACGACAAAAGTTGTAGTTACATAGTAGCACCGGAAGTAAGTTTTAACTTAAAAGCCTGTAGTTCTACTATCTGAATAGGCTATGGCCTGGACATGGCCTATTTTCCTAAGATAACATGTTCGAGTTTGGATTGTTCATTTGGATAGTTCTACATTCTGTTCCACGGCCGTGTGATGTGGTTCCTGTGCAAGTTGTTAAGAAAATTTCTCATTCATTTTATTATTTTGTTTTTTGAGGGAAGATTTTCCTATTGAAAAGAACATCTTTTTATCATTATATGCATGATAATTTGTAATTACAGTCTTTATTAGGCACGATCTTGTTCTTTCCACTCACTGGTGCCTGGCTACCTTCTACCTAGTACACCAAATGAAATTGACACGGATATTATACCATGATAATACTTAATCAAGGATCCTCAAGGATATTGTATTAATTTCTTGGGCAGTTACATATAAAAACTTGATGCAAGAATATTATTACGGGTCAAGGAAGAATCCAAGGATGGAACCGGCAACTATTGGAGATGGTTCTGATCCAGAAAGGCGACGGGCCACTCTGGTAAGATACTGAATTTTGGTGCTCATTCTGTTAGTAAAATATCACAGTTAGCAATGCAACCTTGTATACTATGGTAAAAAACTTGGATCCTATAGATGATATACAGTAACCCAAGATGGGGTCAGGTGGTAAACTTGCTTAAGTATTTCACGTTACAGGAATTTTGTAAGTTTCTTCGCGTGAAGTGCCAAATTTGATTATATACATTGATATATTTTGTTGTGGATTGGTCCCCCATAAGTGTTGAAACATATGTACATCGGTTTTGGCTGATAATTAGGCTAGTTAATATGCAAGCATGACTTTACTTTCAAGCTTTTTCAACTATATGGATTTACTCTAAGTTTGATTTCTAATGAAGCCACGCCACCAATAAAATTTTAGCCATTAGAAAAAATCTCAATGAAACACTAATCCTTGTATCTTAATACACAGGATTGTTTGATTAGAAACTAGAAGTGTATAACACATTAATTGTGTCTAAAAGTACACACTAATTGGACAACACATCGTAGCAAAACGCTGTTGGTAATACGAGTTTTATGTATCTTTTGATAATTTTGGGACCCTCTAAAAGCACCATGTTCACACATTACGTAGCACGAGGCACGCACTTTTAAGAAGTAAATAGCAAGCAATGTTTCTCTATTGGACAAAGTCATAAGAGTCAGACTATATCATCAGGTTTATGTAGCCTTATTAGCATATATATGGTGCTTGTGCTGTGAGCTGAATTCATTCAAATTCATGGACTGGCAAAGAAAAGAGGAAGGTGATACTAGTTTAACAAAAGCATAACATCTTGTCCATTACAACATAAGGCCATATAATGATGCGTCATTTAGTTACTTGGCACATGATCAACGACTTTATGGTTTTGCAGACTGCTCCGACTAAGGAGATTGTTGAGCTTGCTCTTGCTCTTTAGTGACATTATCAGCTTCTTGCTCCATGTCATCCCAAAAGTAATCGTAATTGGTAGGACATGAAATTGTCGCCCTTTGTTGTGTTTGAGGTCACTCTTGTCGATGTTGAACAACACTTCAGGATCAGCGCAACTTCAACTTTGTGGGATGTGCATCACATTGGTCTGATGGAAGAGGAGTAGGTTGCTGCAGCGACTGAGAGATGATGTTGTCGAAGTAATTGCTTAATCCCATGCAAAGATCTTTTGGTACATCAGTAGACAGAAGAATGTCTAGGAGAACTCCTCTTGCCTTCATTGCCTGCAACAGGGTGCATATTGGGTTAGACTTCGGGTTTCCTCTTTGTATATAAAAACTAGAAAACGTCCATTATTACATCCAAGCAGTAAATATAGATTGAAGACCATCAATGTCATAGCAGCATGAGACAATTTGGAACTTTTGGTGCTAAACAACTGAAACAGTTACTGACTTTCACAACCAGTAAACCATGATTAAGAGCAAGCTCTTGCTGGTTGAGCAAAGAGAACAGAGATAAGAATAGGCATCAACACTTAGAGAGTAGTACCTCCTAGGTTCTCATTTCAGTACAATTCATCATAAGCACCAAAAAATATAAATTGCATAAGCACTAGACAAACAAATGCAGAATAGACTCTCACCTCTACAAGTTTCTGCACAATAATTTGGTGCCTACAAATTTCCAAACTCAGAGGTTACACTTGTTAAATAAACTGTGCTTGAACATGTTAAGCATCAACATTTCCAAACTAGATGAATCAACCAGCACATAAGTTAAGGCCATCGATGATGCGAATATATGCTAACAAAGTAACAATAGCTGACTAATATACACGACGAAATACATAGTTTTTTCTGACCCACTTTCTAGTATTGCAAAACTAGATTATTTGGATGCCACAATGAGGATTTCTCGCGTAATAGTAGATTACCTCTTTCCATTTGACTTCTTGAGATGTGGTAGTATTGATGATGGCCAGACATGTTTCCAATTTTTGAGAAAACGTTAGAGAGAGAACTAACGCGAGGCTCCAGCAATGCATATCCTAAATCAGCCTCTTAAGGAACATTAATATTATATATATATCACTGTGATGGTCCCTTATACCATAGAGATAAAAGATGAACTACGTACAATGCTTGTCTCAGTGCCACTGGAATCAACAACTCTTGTTTCTAGACGAGCTTCAGTTCTTGAGACACTTGTACACTTGTACCAATAGGCTCAGTCTTGGTAACTTTGGTGGGCCTTGAGTGGGATTTTGATATTAGCATGGTACTTGTAGATCTCTTATGAGCTGATCCCCTATTGTTTTGAGCAGAGTCTTTGCTTTCTTGAATAGCGCTGGCTTTTCCGATCTCCCTCAACAAATCAAAGGCATGAGCTGTCATACCCTGCAGTCACCATTTAAGTGCTTTTGCATCCTATCTTATAGTGAGACCTTCTCAAACACAACTTGACATAGAAGGCACCGAAAGCTAGGATGTCGATTTGGCTGTTGACCAAGTCTAATGGCAAAAGGCCAAAAGGAACTAACATCAAATCACCTACTTACTAGCAAGTGAGGAGCAGGGCTGGTCCAAGAAAAAATTGGCCCGAGGCAAATCAAAATAAATAAAATTTATAATAAACTTTTATACTTCTCTAAATCTTATTTTTAGCATATTATATTATTCCAAGCATAATTTTATGTTTTCGCATAAGTCATCCACATAACTGGCAATATAACTAAATATTAATTGGTTTTTTTGTTTGTACTGAGTATTATTAAAAGATACAAAAGTATGTTCTAAATTATTGTTCGTAGAACGCATAATCTATATAATTTATATGTGTTTATGGTGAAGATAAGTAAAGAGTACGATCTAACAAATATCTGAATAGGCCTTTCTAGTGTATGATCAAGTAAGCATAATTATAAAAACTTTTACAGTATAACCTAAACCAATGACATTACTTTTACATGATAAAATAGCAAGTTAGAATTTAACAAAGTGTGCATATGTATATTTGCATTACTTTGTACATAATATTAAAACGACATTGCTTAGAATAATCACCAATGAATATAAAATAGAGTGGATTATAGTATATTTGCATACGTAAATTTTATTATTTTATATGCCATGTGCTTCCACCACTATACGCTGTCGGAGAACTGTCCCAGGAACTGGGGGTGTCTCGAGAAGGATCGAGTAAGGGGCTGAACACGGAATCAAACAACCCTCAACGTGCTCCGGCGACGGTGCTCGTCGGACTCGCTGCGGGACAGCACTGCAAAAAGAGAAACACCCAGTCTTACCCAGGTTCAGGGCCCTCTTGTGGAGGTAAAACCCCTACGTCCTGCTTTGGTGTATTGCACTGCTTGGAGAGTTCACAGTACAAGGTGGAGCTTGTCGAGCTCGAGGTGACTAACAATGGCTACTTGCTAGGCTTCAGATCTAGGGTTAGGGTTTGCTAGAGCTGGACCAACCGAAGATCGAACCTAGCCAAGAGTCGAACCCTTTGCTTGGGCGTGCTCCTCCCCCTTTTATAGGCGTCCTGGACCTCTTCCGCCCAAACATTTGGGCGGGAAGGGCTACCACATGGCGACGAAGGGGGAGGCGCGGTGCACCGTAAAGGTGAAGTCCACCATAAAGGTAAAGCTCGTGGACGCGGTCCACGGCAGGGGAACGGCGTCACCAAAGCTGAAAAGGGGCACCGACCAGCCGGACAGCGGGTTGGCGCTTGCCGAGGTGGGAGGTGACCCACGGTGACGTCGTCCTTGGAGCGTAGCTGCAGACTGTTCCCTTGTCACCAAAGAGGCAATACTCGTTGTCCGCTTTGCTTGGCTCCGCTTTGTTGACTGCTTTATACACGGAAACGGCAACTGCGGCGTCGTCGTCATCGCGCGTAGGCACGCGCGTCACTCTGCACATGGCGCAGAGCCCATGTGCGCTCTGCCGCGGGGGCAGAGATGGCTTCACGAGGAAGGCGCTTCGCGAGGCAAAAAGCCTCGCCGAGCCCTTCAGCTTGGTCCTTAGCAGAATTGCGGGCGGCGTCGGAGACACCTTGTCGAGGAGCGATCCCTCGCCAAGGGAGAAAATCCTTGGCGAGGAGGAAAACCCTTCGCGAGGGGGAAATCCTCGCGAGGCTCACCAGGCTTGGAGAACCTGGTCCTTAGCAGAAAATCATCCGGAGAATCTTGTGGGCCCTACCAGGCCGGCCCGTGGTACCCTGGTTTCCACTGTGCCGACAGTAGCCCCCGGGCCCGCGACGGGCACGCCGAGGCCCATGACGAAGGCGAAGCGTCGAGGGGCCAAAGATGCCTGACAGGGCCGCGACACGTGGCACGCAGCGGTTGCACCCGCGGCCACGATCTCCTCGGCTCCGACGGGCGACGTGGCGGGGCCCGCCATGACTCGGGGGCCGGTCAATAAAGCCTGGGCGCGCAGGCGGCGCCCGTCACTTCTCCCATTACTCCTGCGCAAACTTCTCCAAAAAACCTTTTCTTCCTCCCAGAGCTCGCCGCCTCCGAGGTCTCCGTCTTCGAGTTTTTCTTCCGGCGGCCATGGCTCCCAAGAGGGCAACCGACGGCCAGAAGGGCAAGGCCGCGATGCAGACCGGCACGTCTGCGGCGGTGGTGGGGGGCGCCGCGCCCCAGGGGACGATGCCAGAATCCCTCGTCGGCGCAGCGGCGGTTTCCAGGGTGCAGCACCTGGTGGCCGCCAACACCCACGAGCTCGGCGCCACCAGCATAGCGCCCGGCGGCAGCAAGGTCGGCGTGGGGTACTACCCCGTCTTCCTTCACACACTCTACGCCGGCCTCGTTCCTCCCTTCTCCAGCTTCCTCCTGGCGATCCTTGAAGCGTACCGGATCCAGCTCCTTCATCTCCACCCCAACTCCGTGCTCATTCTCGTCATCTTTGCCTACCTCTGCGAGGCATACGTCGGTGTCCACCCCTCGGTGGCCCTCTTCCGCAGCTTCTACTCCCTCAGGAGCACCAAGTCGAACGAGCGGCTTGGATGCGTCTCCTTCCGCATCGCCGCCGCCAGAAGTGAGGAATACATTCCCATCGCGTGGCAGGGTGAGAATGCCATCACCGAGGTGACGAAGAAGGTGGAGAAGTTCCGCGAGAAGTGGCTCTTCGTTCGCACCAAGTCATCGAACCGCAACCTGGAGGTACCCGCGGCGCCGCCGAGGAAGTGGGCGCGTTGGGCGAGTGGTGACTTCGAGGGCCCTAAGCTCATGGCGGTATATGAGCGTATTCAGGTGCTCCGTGAGGCCGGGCTCACCGGCCGGATGGTGGCGAATGATTTTGTTGCACGCCGCATTGCTCCCCTTCAATGGCATTCGGCGCCGATGTGGACCTACTCAGGCCCGGATGACAGGATGCGCCTCAGCCCCGATGATCTCTCCCCGGAAGAGCTGAAGCAGATCATGAGGGCCCTCTTTGCCACGACGTCCATTTCACCCCCAAGCGACGACGACGCCCTGCCGCTGTTCGTATATATGGATGAGAACGTGCGCGAGGCCCGTAGGCTCCTACCCCTCTTTGACGAGTGGGGCATCAGGCCCGCGAGGCTCGTCGGGTCCTACCGCAACCCGTGGGCGGCGGAGCAGGAACAGGCGGGCGACGCGCTGGAGCCGGACGAGGATGAAGAGTCCGGCGAGGATGAGGCTTCCCGAGGCGCCAACCCCTCGGGCGAGGAGGAGGCTTCCCGAGGTGCCAACCCCTCCGGCGAGGATGCAGGTTCAAGGAACGTGCCGCCCGGCGCGGACCTCTAGGAGATTTCCTCTAGCGGCGACGAGGACGCCTTCCGCGTGGTCCGTTCCCATCGCCCTACGGAGGAGGGCAGCAGCAGGAGAGGGCGTCACGAGCCCCGCACCAAGGCCCTCCACGACAAGGACGCCGGGGCCGCCTCAAGGGATGCTCCTCCCGAGGAGGCAGCGGCGCCTCCCGAAGAGGCCGGAGCGAGCACCCTCCAGCCGCCCAGGGGGAAGAAAAGGGTGTGGAGAGCGGCCGACGAGTAAGTTTGGTCCTTTCTTTTCTTTCAGCATTTGCTCCAGAGAAACTCCTCCTGAGGGGTCTATGCTTTGCTTGTGTTTCTTCAGGGTACCCACGGCGCCGAGGAAACGGCGTCTCCGCAAGCTTGGGGAGATCGCCAGCGCCGCCGAGGAGGCGCCTGTGGCCGACGAGCCGCAGCAGGCGGCCGTCGAGCCGCGGCAAGCGGCTGACGAGCCGAGGCTGGCGACTGGCGAGTCGCAGCAAGCGGCTGTGGAGTCGCAGCAGGAGACAGTCCCTCCCGCGGGTGAGCACCGCGCGGAGGTGGTGGTGGTCGAGGAGGCGACGACGTCCCCACCTAGGGGAGCTTCTCCCCCCGTGGTTGAACACCGCGAGGAGGAGGTGATTGAGCTGGCGACGCCTCCGCCAACTCGGGCTGCTACTCCTCCTGGGGCCGAGCACCGCGAGGAAGAGGAAGCGGTTGACGAGGAGATCGTCCTGGAGCCGCCCCCAGAGACGGAGGAGGCTCCAACAGGAGGGGCGGACACGCCCGAGGCCGCGGCTGGCGCGGCCACCGTTGAAGGGGCGGGGAGCGCCCCTGAAGAGCAAGAGGTGGTGGTGCCTCTGGAGCCCCCAAGCGGCGGGGCCGGGGGCGAGAGGACGCCCAGTCCCCTGAGGGCTCTCGACGCGGGCTGCGAGGGGGAAGCCCCCACGAGCCCCCAAGCCGCGACGGGGGCCGCTACAAGCTCGGGGCAAGGTGCCCTAGGCTCTTCGACGAGCGCCGAGGCCTCTGCGCCCCACAACGACGCAGGGGCCCTGGCGCTGGGTGAGCCGCGCCCTCGCGCGGTTCGCCGCGACGTTGTCTTCCGCCAATCGCGGCAGGCACTTGACGAGCTGGCGGCGCAGCTCGCCAAGGAAGATCTCGCCAGGGAGAAGGAGCGGGCGAGGCTTGCCGACGCCTGGGCCCTTCTCCACGAGCGGGTGGAAATGTGTCGCCGACAGGACGCGGCGGCAAGGGCGGCGCGCGAAGAAGCACTGCGCTTCGCGAAGGAGACCCGCGACAGCGTCAAGCGGGAGGCGGCTGAGGTCATGGGCCAGCTGGACGCCGCCCGGGAGGCGCTGGAGACGGAGACCACCGCCAAGCACCAGGAGCTGGCGGCCGCAGAGGAAAAGTTCGCCAACGAGTCCGAGGCCACGAGGACCAGCTTGAAGGAGTTGCGCGAGCAACTGGGTACCCGCGAGGGGCAGCTAGCGCCTCGCGAGACCGAGCTGAAACGGCGCGAGGAGGAGCTCTCCCTCCAGGAGAACGAGCTGCATCAACGCGAGGAGCAAATCCAACTGCTCGAGGCGGCCCAGGCCATCCGCGAGGGGCAACTGCAAGAGCGCGAGAATTCGGTGGCCAGGAGCGAGGACACCCGCAAGGAGCGCCACGACAAGGCCAACGCCGACCTTGCGGCGAAGCAGAAGCGGACCCAGGATGAGGCCGACGCCAGGGTTGAGCGCATCCGCGAGAGCCTCGCCAACGACTACGACGCCAAGGCCAAGATGCAGGAAGAGCGCTTCACAAAGAAACGCAACGAGTTCCTGCATCAGGTCGAGGGGCTCGAGAAGTCGGAGAAGGAGATAGTGGCCCTGAAGGCGGACCTGAGCGACCTCCAGCAGCAGGTGGGACCGGCCGCGGACCGCGCGGAGCAACCGCAAGACTCCGCGCGGCACAGCCGGGCCATGACGCGCCAGCGCCAGCTCATGCTCCACGAGTTGGTTCGCCGCGCGAACGCCATCGGGGATGACCTGAGGATTGAGGTCCCCCACCTTCCCTCCGGAGGGATCGACGACAAGGCAGCACACACGCAATTCTTCGGGCAATTTTTCCTCGGGGAGATTGAAAAGGTCGTGAAACGCTTCGACGAGCGCGTTGTGGCGGAGAGCCGCGATCTCCTCGTCCTTGCCACCAGCCGCGTCTTCAGCAACCTTCTGAAGCTCTGTCCCTCATTCAACCTCAAGGCCGTGATGGAGCCGGTCGAGATCCGCAGCAAGGCGGGGGAGGCCGCTGAGGTGCTTGCCAAGAAGTACGACCAGGTCTTGGTCAACGAGGACGAAGGCGATGGCGAGGAAGGCGCCCTGGAAGCGGGAGCTGCCGCGGATGGAGCGGGGTCCTCAGGAGGCGCGACGGCCTGAACTCCTTCCTGTAGCTGGTCGTGCATGAGGCACATTATCGTGGTATTTTGGTTGTAATAACTTTTGTAAAGACTTGCTTTTAGCTTTGGAACGTGCTTGTGAATGTCCCTCGGGTGGCTTTTGTCTTTTCCCTTCATGTCTTTTTCGCTCTACGTCTTAGGACCCTCTCTTAGCGCTACACCACCGCCGCTTCGGTATGTGCGAGTCAGTGCTCCACAAGTCCGGGGGGTGCGTGAGGCCTCAAGAAGTAAGAGCTCCGCGAAGCGCGATGCTTGGGGCTCCCCTTTGACGTGCAAGCAGCCCATGGGGCGTGGGAGAGAGAAAAGAGACTCGAGGGGCAAAAACCAGCAAGAGGAAATTCGACCAAGTTCTTGTACTTAGCTTGAAGAGGCGTTTCCGCCTTGGAGAGGGTGTTGGTTCCCTGGCGAGGCGTTGTTGCCTTGGAGAGGGTGCCTGATGCTTGTTACCTGCACTTGGACAGATAGGCATACCCACAAGCAATAGATAGCTATATAACTTGAGCCCGTAGGTTCCTTCATGTGTGTCTCACGAGGAGAACAAGCACCAAGGTTTTGGTGATCCTTGGTGAGTTGACGTGCGCGGGAGCTGACCCATGAGTTCAGAGCTCCTTGGGAGTTGACATGCATGAGAGCTGACCCGCAGGTTCAGAGCTCGGATCCCTTGGGTTTTAGGTGCTGCCGGGATGCTCCCGTGGCATGGCACCCTGCTAGCCCCCGCTCGTGAGATACACAGGAGGGATCATACGAGCAAGAATAAATAGCAATAACAGCTTTGCCGAAGTCGCAAAATACGTTGGCGCGATGCGCAAGAGTTCAAATTGACCTGAAATATAGGTTTATTACACTGGCGTGGCCAGAAGCACAAAAAATCCGCCATGCTCTTGGCATGGGGTCCACATTCTGTGGCTGAGACTCTCGAGAGGCGTGCCCGAGGCAGACGCATGTAGAGAGAGCTCAGGGGGCCCCTATGCGGGGGTGGCTTTTAGCCTGCGTTCCACCATGACCGGCATGGGGATCCACCTTGCCAAGACATGGTGCCTGAAGAGGTTACCATGCCGAGGCTTGGTGGCTTGGGAGTCTTCTCGAACGGCCCGCGGCAACGTATAGTAGAGAGGGGAGCCCGAAGTTTTTTCCTCGTGGAGGATGACGGCGCGTGGTTCTTCCTTGATGCAAAAAGTTGCTCGCCGGTGGCGATCAGGGGTAGAACTTGCGCAGGTGCTGGATGTTCCAGGGGTTGGCGACAGGAACGCCGTCCTCCGTCTCGAGCCGCGCGGAGCCAGGCCTGGCGATGTGCACGACTCTGTAGGGGCCTTCCCACATTGGCGAGAGCTTGTGGAGGCCTGCCCTGGAGAGGATTCTCCTCAGGACAAGGTCTCCTGCTTCGAGAGTGCACGGCCGGATGTGGCGGCTGTGGTAGCGACGAAGGTCTTGCTGGTACCTTGCCGCTCTCAGGGCCGCATTGCGGCGGAGCCCTTCAAGTAGCAGCAGGTCGTCGTTGCGGAGTTCGTCCACCTCAGCCTCCTTGAAGGCCAAGACTCGTGGAGAGCCATGAGTGATCTCGCTGGGGAGAACGGCTTCAGCGCCATAGACGAGGGAGAACGGCGTCTCACCAGTTGGCTTTGTTGGCGTGGTGCGGATGGACCAGAGCACCGAGGGGAGCTCATCGATCCAATGCTTGCCGCTGGCCTTGAGGCGGTTGAAGCTTCTCGTCTTGAGGCCCTTGAGCACCTCGGCGTTGGCTCGTTCGGCCTGCCCGTTGCTTCGTGGATGCGCCACCGAGGCGTAGCAGATTTGGGCGCCGATGCTGCCGCAGTAGGACTTGAAGGCGCCACTGATGAATTGTGAGCCGTTGTCGGTGATGATGCGATTGGGCACGCCGAAGCGGCAGACCAGGCTCCTTATGAATTTTACCGCTGACTTCGCCGGAATGGTGCGCACGGGCTCCACCTCAGGCCACTTGGTGAATTTGTCGATGGCGACGTAGAGGTAGCGGTAGCCCCCGAGCGCTCGCGGGAAGGGTCCCAGCAGGTCCAGCCCCCAGACCGCGAACGGCCAGGAGAGCGGGATCGTCTGGAGTCCTTGCGCGGGCTGGTGTATTTGCTTGGCGTGGAATTGGCATGCGTCACAGGACTGGACGATTTCAGCAGCATCTTGAAGCACTGAAGGCCAGTAGAAGCCACTCCGGAAGACTTTGCCTGCAATGGTGCGCGAGGAAGAGTGGTGGCCGCACTCGCCGCTGTGTATGTCGTTGATGAGCTGGCGGCCTTCCTCGGCAGGGACACATCGCAGCGCAACCCCATTGGGTCTCTTGCGGTATAGGTCTCTGTCGTGGAGGCAATAGGACTTGGCCTGGCGAGCGATTCTCTCGGCCTCTGCGTCGTCCTCGGGGAGGGCTTGGTTCTGCAGGTAGTTCTTGATCTCGTCGATCCAACCAGAGTCCTGTCGTACCAGAGTCAGCAGCAAGCGATCGCCCGAGGGCAACCCACAATTTGGTGCTCCGCTTGGTGGGGCAGGTGGGAGCTCCTCGTCGATGCTGATGTTGACCACAGGTTGCTTGACCGAGGCCTTGGTGAGCCTTTCCTCGAATACTCCAGGCTTTGGGCTTCTCTTCTTGCTCTCGCCGAGCAATTTCATCTGCCTCTTGGTTTTCTGCCCGCGGGATGTGCTTGAGCTCCATGCCCCTGAAGTGTTTCTCCAGCTTGCGTACCTCTTCAAGGTAGGCCACCATGTAGGTGTCCTTAGGAGTGTAGCTTTTGTTGGAGAAGTTGACAAGGAGCTGGGAGTCGCCCTTGATGAGGATGTACTTGATGCCGAGGGCGATGGCGGCTCTGAGCCCGGCGAGGAGGCCTTCATACTCGGCGATGTTGTTGGAGACCTTGTCGTTGTCCTTGAAGCACAGCTGGACGGCGTAGTAGAGCTTGTCGCCTGTCGGTGAGGTGAGGACGGCACCAGCCCCTGCACTCCTGGCCGCAAAGGCGCCGTCGAAGTGCATGGTCCAGTGGCTTGATGTCGTTCCTCCTGAGGCTGTAGCCTCCTCCTCTGGAAGCTCTTCTTCTTTGCGCGTGTCCGTCCATTCGGCCATGAAATCAGCCAGCACTCTGCCCTTGATGACCCTGGTGGTGTCAAACTCCAGCTCGAAAGGTTGTAGCTCAATGCCCCAGCCTGCGACGCGATCTGTCGCGTTCGGGTTGCGCAGGACCTGCTCCAGGGGATATGAGGTGACCACCTTGATGGGGTGACCCTGGAAGTAGTGGCGCAGCTTCCTGGAGGCGATGAGGAGCGAGAAGAGGAGCTTTTGCTGCATGGGGTAGCGCTCGCGAGCATCCCGCAGCACTATGCTGACGAAGTACACGGGGTGCTCGACGAGGGTAGTCGTTGGTGAGGCAGCGGCTGGCTCCTCCCCAGGCTCGGTGGAGTCCTTGGCGAGGTTTTCTTGGGGCTGGAGGCTTGACGAGGCTGCTTCCTTGTCGGGGGGTTCTGGGCTTGGCGAGGCGGAGTTCTGCTTGTCGAGGACTGGCTCTTCTCTTTCAGCCACCAAGACCGCGTTTGCTGTCTGAGGAGTGGCTGCAAGGTACAGCTTCAGAGGCTCGCGAGGGCGTGGGGCGACCATGATGGGTGGGCTCGCCAGGTATTTCTTCAAGTCCTCAAAGGCCTTTGCTGCTTCGGGGGTCCACTTGAAAGGACCGGACCTCTTCATGATCTTGAAAAATGGCAGCGCCCTCTCGCCGAACTTGGAGATGAAACGGCCAAGGCTGGCCATACATCCCGCTAAGCGTTGCATGTCCTTGAGGCGACGAGGGGGCTGCATCTGCTCTATGGCCTTGATCTTGTCGGGGTTGGCCTCAATGCCGCGGTGGGATACCAGGAACCCGAGGAGCTTGCCTGAAGGGACCCCGAAGACGCACTTGGCGGGGTTCAGCTTGATGTTGACCTTGCGCAGGTTGGCAAAGGTCTCCTCGAGGTCCTGGATGAGCGTGTCCTTCTCGCGAGTCTTGACGACGATGTCGTCGACGTAGGCCTCTGCATTCCTCCCCATTTGAGCTCCCAAGGCGATCCTCATGAGGCGCTGGAAAGTGGCGCCAGCGTTCTTCAGACCGAAGGGCATGCAGACGTAGCAAAACACACCGCAAGGGGTGAGAAATGCTGTCTTCTCCTCGTCCTCCTTCGCCATCTTGATCTGGTGATAACCAGAGAAGGCATCCAGAAAACAGAGGAGTGCGCAGCCGGCGGTGGAGTCTATGATCTGGTCGATCCTCGGGAGGGGATAGGGGTCCTTGGGGCAGGCCTTGTTGAGGTCGGTGAAGTCGATGCAGAGGCGGCTCCCTCCGGTGTGCTTGGGGACGACCACACCGTTGGCGAGCCAAGTGGGGTGGACCACTTCCTTGATGATGCTGGCCTTCTTCAGCTTGTCTACTTCCTTGACGATGAAGTCTTGCTTCTCTGGCGCTTGGCGCCGCGCTTTTTGCTTGACGGGGCGTGCGTTTGGGCACACGGCTAAGTGGTGCTCGATCACCTCCCTCGGTACTCCGGACATATCTGACGGTGTCCAGGCGAACATGTCAGAGTTTGCCCTGAGGAAGGCGACGAGCGCGCTTTCCTATTTGGGAGGCAGGTTGGCGCCGATGGTGACGCAAGCCCCCGAGCCGCTTGCCTCCAGAGACACTTGCTTTGTCGCGGCCTTCTCCTGGGAGAACAGCTGCTTCTTCTTCGCGGGGGGCCTCGGGAGGGGTTCCTCGTCCTCGTCAGCGGGTGACGCCACCGCGGCAGCCTTGTAGGCCGCTTGCGCAGCGTACAGGGCGTCCGAGACCACGCCGCGGATGACAATGGTGCCACCCGAGCCAGGGAGCTTGACGAGGTTGTAGGCGTGGTGGGTCACCGCCATGAACTTGGCGAGGGCGGGGTAGCCGAGTCTGGCGTTGTAGGGTAGGCCGATGTGCGCGACGTCGAAGTCGATCAGCTCGGTGCGGTAGTTGGCCTGGGTGCCGAAAGTGACGGCGAGCCTCACCTGCCCCAAAGGGGTGGTGAGACCCTCTGTCACTCCCGAGAAGGGCCTGGTAGGCATGAGCCGCTCGTAGGGCACCTGCAGCTTCTCGAATGTCTCGACGGAGATGACGTTGAGGCCAGCACCCCCATCAATGAGCGTCTTAGAGACGGCGATGTTGTTGATGGTGGGGGTGCAGACCAGCGAGATGGTGCCAACGGTTGAAGTAGACTTGGGGTGGTCGCCGGAGTCGAATGTAATGGGGCACTGGGACCACTTGAGGGGCCTGGAGGCCTCGACTCCAGGGAGGGCTGCTGCGACCTCGCGAGCGAGTTGCTTGAAGTGGCGGTTGGAGCGAGGGCCTGAGCCCCGCCAAGGATGCAAGCGGCTCCGCGAGGCACCTGGTAGCCCTCGTCAGCCTCGGCAGGCAGGTTGTCGTTTGCGGGCTGGGCAGCGTTGGCCTGACGGTTCTGCTGGTAGTTGTCGTTGTAGTTGTTGTTCCAGCGTCGCCCCCCGCAGCTGCCGCGGCCTCCGCTTGCCTCGCGAGCCTCGCGAAGCCTCTTGATGT
This sequence comes from Puccinellia tenuiflora, assembly GCA_012064385.1. Classification (NCBI taxonomy): domain Eukaryota; kingdom Viridiplantae; phylum Streptophyta; class Magnoliopsida; order Poales; family Poaceae; genus Puccinellia; species Puccinellia tenuiflora. The sequence goes on from QRDG01000116.1 coordinate 645,344, forward strand.
CGAAGCAGTCCTCGGTGGCGTGAGAGTGCCTGTTGTGGTAGATGCAGAATGGACGATCGTCCTTCTCCTCAGGTCATGCGGCTGAAGTGGCAGCTTGGCGAGGCTGCTTGGCGTCGGGCTCTGCCGCGAGGACCGCAGTAGTCTTGCGCTTCTTGGAGGATTTCTTCTTCTTGGACCCCTCGGTGGGGTCCCCTGGCTCGTTCTTGACGAACAAGCGGCCCTCTTCAGCCTTGGCGCACTTGTCCGCCAAGTCGAAAAGCTTGACGACGGTGGTGATGTTGTCGTGGATGCCGAGCTTCTCGAGCATCCGCACATTTGTGACCCCAGCCTGGAAGGCCGAAATGACCTGTGCATCGGTGGCGTTGGGGATCTTGTTGCGCACTTGGCTGAAGCGCTGGATGTACTTGCGGAGGGTCTCGCCGGGCTTCTGACGCACGGCGCGGAGGTCGTTGTAGGTGAGGCCGCGCTCGTACGTGCCCTTGAAGTTGGCGATGAAGCACCGGCAGAGCTCCTCCCAAGTGTTGATGGACTCGGCGGGGAGGTTGGTGAGCCATGAGGACGCAGAGTCCTTGAGAGCCATGGGGAACCAGTTCACCATGACCTTGTCGTCGCCCCCGGCGGCCTGGATGGCCAGGGAGTAGAGCTGCAGGAACTCCAGGGGGTTGTTCTTGCCGTCGTAGCGCGGAGGAAGGTCCGGCCTGAACTTGACCGGCCATACGACGCGACGGAGGCTGCGAGTAAACGCGGCCGTCGTGCCGTAGGTGACCATGCCGTTGGCGAGGGTGGCATGGAGGTGACGCCCGGTGGTGGCGACGTCCTGGACGGCGCGGTTGCGGCGTTCCTGCCCGCGCTCGATGCTCACGCGTGCGTCCTCAGGGGCTCGCTGCACGATTTGGCAGTCATGTGGCGACGACGCGTGCGATGCAGCGCGGCCGTCGCGAGGAGGAGCCCCCGCTAGAGCAGGTTGCGGCGGAACCGGTGGAGCTGGAGCGGGCGCGGGCTGATGAGGAGGCGCGGGAGGTGCGCCGTGCGCCACGTCCCCCACGAGCGCAGAAGGGACCAGGGAGCGAGACGGTGCGGGTGCCGCGGCGCGAGCGGCGCCGATGAGCTCGGCAACGCGGTTGAGCCAGGCCTCCTGAGCCGCCGGCGTGGGGCGGTACTGCAGCAGCTCCTGCGCCATGAGAAGCGCAGTCGCCGGGCTGGGCGCAGGGCGGCCCAGCGAGGAGGCAGCACGGTCCCGCGACGGGTGCAGGGAGGAGGCCTCCTCTTCGCCGAGGTCGTCCTCAGCGTGGTCGATGTCGTCGTCCGGGTGCTCGACGCGGGGCTCGGGGTCGACACGGCGCTCCGGAGCAGAGCTCCCACGCGGGCGGCCGCGCGGGCGGCCTGCGGGAGCGGTGGCGGCGCTAGCCGTCCGGCGAGCGAGACGTTCGGCACGAGAACCGGCCATGGCTGTGTCGAGGATGAAGACGCGCCTCAGCCCCCTACCTGGCGCGCCAAATGTCGGAGAACTGTCCCAGGAACTGGGGTGTCTCGAGAAGGATCGAGTAAGGGGCTGAACACGGAATCAAACAACCCTCAACGTGCTCCGGCGACGGTGCTCGTCGGACTCGCTGCGGGACAGCACTGCAGAAAGAGAACACCCAGTCTTACCCAGGTTCAGGGCCCTCTTGTGGAGGTAAAACCCCTACGTCCTGCTTTGGTGTATTGCACTACTTGGAGAGTTCACAGTACAAGGTGGAGCTTGTCGAGCTCGAGGTGACTAACAATGGCTACTTGCTAGGCTTCAGATCTAGGGTTAGGGTTTGCTAGAGCTGCACCAACCGAAGATCCAACCTAGCCAAGAGTCGAACCCTTTGCTTGGGCGTGCTCCTCCCCCTTTTATAGGCGTCCTGGACCTCTTCCGCCCAAACATTTGGGCGGGAAGGGCTACCACATGGCGACGAAGGGGGAGGCGCGGTGCACCATAAAGGTGAAGTCCACCATAAAGGTAAAGCTCGTGGACGCGGTCCACGGCAGGGGAACGGCGTCACCAAAGCTGAAAAGGGGCACCGACCAGCTGGACAGCGGGCTGGCGCTTGCCGAGGTGGGAGGTGACCCACGGTGACGTCGTCCTTGGAGCGTAGCTGCAGACTGTTCCCTTGTCACCAAAGAGGCAATACTCGTTGTCCGCTTTGCTTGGCTCCGCTTTGTTGACTGCTTTATACACGGAAACGGCAACTGCGGCGTCGTCGTCATCGCGCGTAGGCACGCGCGTCACTCTGCACATGGCGCAGAGCCCATGTGCGCTCTGCCGCGGGGGCAGAGATGGCTTCACGAGGAAGGCGCTTCGCGAGGCAAAAAGCCTCGCCGAGCCCTTCAGCTTGGTCCTTAGCAGAATTGCGGGCGGCGTCGGAGACACCTTGTCGAGGAGCGATCCCTCGCCAAGGGAGAAAATCCTTGGCGAGGAGGAAAACCCTTCGCGAGGGGGAAATCCTCGCGAGGCTCGCCAGGCTTGGAGAGCCTGGTCCTTAGCAGAAAATCATCCGGAGAATCTTGTGGGCCCTGGCAGGCCGGCCCGTGGTACCCTGGTTTCCACTGTGCCGACATACGCAAATTCCTAAAATTTGCAGTCCTTCCATCAGAATGAGAATATCATGTTAACTGAATTTGTTGTTACTGATCATATTAGTTTGTTCATGTTAACTGAAGTGTATGGATTGCATTAATAAATGGTATAGTTATATTTTGTCTTGTGAAATATTTTATAATATTATTTGTTAGATAATATAAGTAAAAATCATAGTCAAAGTTATACGTTGTTAATTAGAAAAAGACATATGTACTTTCATTTTTTACATTGATTATTAATTGTTTGTTGGGTGTAACGTCATAAATTTTATCATTTTAGTCCCGTTCCTTTTCGGGGTTCTGAGCGGTCGCACTTCTTGCCCGGCCTATGGGTCCGCCCTGAAAGGAAGAGATTAATGCTGTATGTATGCTCTACTTGTATTAATTTCACGGTTGATATTTAGTTAGTGCTATGTACGTACTCTCGTTGCATGTTGTTAAAATGTTGTGTTGCATGTCATCCCATGCTTACAGATGACACAGCTAGCTACCCCATGCTTCTCGTGCTACCTGTCCATAGAATCGGTGCGTGTAGTGCAGCTGTTGTGGGAGCCCTATCCTGTTCGAACAAGCTAAAAAACTAATCTGAAAACTTGGACCTTATAAATGATATACAACAACCCCAAGATGGGGTCAGGCGGTAAACTTGCTCAAGTACTTCATGTTACATGAATTTTGTAATTTTTCTTCATGAAATGTGTGAAGTGCCAAATTTGATTAAATTCCTTGATATACTTTGTTGTGGAGTGGTCCTTTAGAAGTGTTCAGACATATGTACATCGATTTTGGGTGATACATATGCCAATTAATATGTATGATTTTACTTTCAAACCTTTTCTACTATAAGGATTTATCATAAATTTGGCTTCTAATGGATCATGCCACCATTAAAGGCCGTTAGTAGAAAAAACTCATTAAAACACTAATCCTTGTATCTTAAACACGGAAAGGATTATTTGATTAGAACCTAGAAGTGTATAACTGTGTGCGCGTAGGAAAATGCAGGTGGTAATACTAGTTGTATGTAAGTATATTTTGATAACTTTTGGGACCCTCTGAAACCACCAAATTCACACATTTCACAACACGAGGTATGCACTTGAGAAGTAAATAGCAGGCAATGTTTCTCTACTGGACACTACTAACAGGTGGAATACTGGTTGGATTGCAGATGTCGCAGGTTGAAACTGGATTTGAAGATCAGCTAGCAGCATGAGTGCCATCTCGGCTGCATCTGCATTTGTGAAGACAGTCAAATAGCTACCGATTGCACTTAACCTGGCTCGCAGCCTTTTATATATCCTATTGTTACCATGCAACTCTTCCTCCTAGAGCCTACTGTCATCATCGGTCAAACCTGAGTAATGTTTCAGACTAATCTCTGAGTTTAGTTACCTCCGCTCCTACCAATTGCGCACACACTATTGTATCTACCTCAGACATCTGAGTTGCACTCCTCCGGCCGGTAGAGCATACAACGGCGTGCACACAGGCGTGGGCGTGGTAGCGAGAAGCCTCCTTGCCGGGGTGCGTATGGGCTGGTATGAAGCTGGAGGTTCCAGGATCTTGTACCCCTTCTGCGGGAACATGGCGTCGAGCTCGTCGTCGGTGAGAGGCCGGCTGCGCTCCTCCGTGTCTCGCTCCCACGGCAGGTGCTGGTACAGTTCCGGATTCGTCGGGACACATGCAGCAATCTCGCAGGTTGTTGGCGTGGCAAGATACTCTGCTCCAAGCGGTGTCTCATCATCATCCCATCTCGACCACTGCTTCTTGGGTGTCTGAAAATCATCCCATCTCGACCTCTGCTTCTTGGGTGGTGCAGCATCAGCGGCATCGTCGTCGTCCCAACCTGAGCTAGTGTTATTGGCCCTGATGGCGGTGGTGGCGTCCCACCTGTCGCGCCGCTTCACCGGCTGCTTCTGCTCCTCCTTAATTTTAGCGATCTCGCGCAGCAACTCTTCCTTGCGGTGCTGGAGCCTGTTCTCGCGCATGGCGTCGGCGTAGGTCCGCACGGAGGGGTCCGGGGTGGCCTCCCCCGCGGCGAAGGCGTCGTGGCGGTCCGGCGATAGGTAGCGGTGGAGGCGGCGGCGGCGATACTCGTCCTCGCGGTCGATGATGCGCCGGGACTTGCCGGCGGTGGTGGCGTGGTCTTCGTTGTCGGCCTCGGCGCCGGGGAGGGCGGCGTCGTAGCCCGTGTATGACGCGAGGCGGGGAGCCAAGGTGGGGCCGGCGGCGGCGGATAGATCGTCCTCGTCCGTGGATGCAGGGATGGAGGTGTGGTAGCCCTCGAAGCGGCTGCCGGCGGCGCCGTAGAGGTCGGTGTCGAAGGCGACCATTAGCTTGCGGCGCTCCTCCTGCGCCCGTGCGAGCGCCAGGTCGATCCCGTCCATGGCGCTCGGGAATCGGGAGAGGCGATTCCTCATCAGGGTTCGGCGAGATTTTTTTAGATGCGTTCGGTGAGATTGGGGAGCGCCCCGTGGACCGTGGTAGTTTGGCCTGCCCGAGAGATTAGTTAGTTGATGAGAGGAAGGGGTGATCAATACCGTTGATACGTACGTAGCCGACTTGCCGGGATGACTTTGACCATTGATCTCTAAGATGATCATGCTTAGAATCATCTTGAGTAAAGTCTGTAAAAAACCTTAAACTCGTAGGGGGTGTCGGAATCGGAACTATCGAACCCTGAAATCACCACCCTGAACTAATAAATCCTGGTCTAGTCTTGTGTGATGATCGTTTGCAGCCCAAAATTGCTGATGTGGCAGGGTCAATGCTGGGATTCTTGACTGACCGGTCTAGTGGCGTACACGTAGTCAAGGGTCATCGTTCTAACCGTTGTCTCTCGCTTGTTCCAATTAGAAAGGGGAACAAAATTAGGGTTGGGCAGGGGATTGAGTGAGGAGATTGGGGAGGGGAAGCGAGGGCGGCGGCGGCAGCAGCGCTCGAGGACGACCATGCACACTGGGAGTCTTGACGTCGTCGTCTTTCCTCTGTAGCATCTTCGTCGCGAGGCGGACGCGGCTGGTCGTCACCGTCACCGGTGCTATACCGGGAGAATCCCATGTCATACGAGCCAGCTAAGCACTACAGATGCAGGAAGAAGGCTCCGCGATGGATTTCATGGAGTCCAAACAATCCAGGAAGAAGGCTCCGCAGTGGATGCAATGGTCAGCTTGCCGATTTCTATGTGTCAAATTTGCACTTTTTGCCGCTTTCTCTTCATATTAATTTTCTGAATTCTGCAGACTTGGGAATGTGGGTCGTTGAGTGGCATCATGATGCCACAACGTTGCAGCGCCAAGTGATCTGTGTGATGCAGTATGGAGGCTGCAGGGGCAAGTTGCATGTCGAACTGAACCAAATGGGCATGCAGTTAGGATATTCAGATATGAGATTATCCTACTTTACCGAAAAAGAAACCTTAAATTCTGCCTATCTATAAGTGACATCTGAACCAATGCGAACTAGTAGCGGTGGAGGAGTTACCTTCTCTCCTTCGTGATCGATATCCTTCATCACACGGCGGCGATCAGCCCCTCGTCACCATGCCGTCGCCGCGGAAGGGTTGAAGCGGACGAGGAAAAGCGGACTGGTCGAAGCCAGCACCAGGTTGCACGAACATGTATAGGCCGCGACTAAATGGGCTGACCAAACAGTCTTTAGGCCCAATTCCACTCCCAGCACAACGTTCCCTGCCTGTAGTTCGCCACATCACCGATCCAGGCGTTTGGTTACGATCTGAATGTCACCTTAGACTAGGATTTGTTAGTTAAGGGTGCTGATTTCGGGGTTTGACAGTTCAGGGTTCGATTCCGACACCGCCTACGAGTTCAAGGTTTTTTACAGACTTTACTCAATCATCTTCGATATTTTACTCCCTCCGATCCCTTTGAAGTGTCGGAGAAACGATGCATACTAGGCAAAACTTTTTTTTTTGACAAAATACTAGGCAAAACTTTATACATGTACTAGCGACACTCTTAGCTATTTGTAGTCCTCGTAGCTAAAATATCATATATTTTAATACGGAGAAAATATGTAAAGATGAAGAATCACCGTCATGGTGACATTGCGTCCAGTAAATACAAAAACACCAAACAAAAGTTAATTATAAAAATGGGTCCCACTCCTCAGGTTGGGCCACAAAACCCTAGAAAAAAGAAATGGTCGCTGCATGCAATGTCGCGGGTCCACGTCGCACCCAGGACATGCGCCGGGCACGACGCTGCAGATCCAGCGCGACCTGCGTGCCAGACCTAAGCGGGAGCCTACTAGGGAGGCCCAGATCCGGCGGTACCCTCATTGTACTGAGACCGTAGCGCCAGCAGTGGCACGACGACACCTACTGAGGAAAACCAATTTGTTTGAGGCCTTGCTGGGTTTTGCGCAAGCAAGGCCAGAAGGCCTGCTGCTTGTTGACGTACCAAGCCACATGAATCACCTTACCCTTCAGGCTTAGATGCAGTTACTGCCGAATCTTGCTTCTCTGTCTCCAAGTTCTCCTCAGCCTTTTGAAAATTGACATAATCATTCTTATGTCACATCTCAATGTTTCGGCACGACCGTTGAACATATGATCCTTGAAATCATGCTTTTGAAAAAACGTAGGAAACCATGATCGGCATTGCAGTATGCCACATATTGGCCTTCAGAGTTGGCGGAGCCGAACTTGTGCCACCGAGGTTGATCTCCTTGCTACAACATCAACAACTCGTCTTGAAGACAAACTCTTGGTATTACTTAGTTGATGAATGATGACTATCTATGTTCATATCTTCCTTTTTTTAAGAGTAATAATGCAACACCTACGGACCAGCTTACAGACTAATCTTACGGAATTAGGTGGTTTAGTTAGGGGTTGGGCCACCCAGAGTATCAAGGGTGGGGGTGCGAGGTGAGGAGCCAATTTAATCGGGACACGTACGTCCGTAGGGCTTCATCCGTAAGCAATCGTCCGCAAGTGTACGATTTTTGTTTTTCAAATATGTGAGCAATATAATTCTATAAGCCGGTGCCTTTCATTGATTTGTTCCAGAATTTTTAAACACTGACACCACTCAAGGCCCTGTGTCAAGGTATACTTAGCTAACAACTTTTACTTTTTTTGGCAGGATCTAGTTTTTATACAACAGAAGTGTTAGCTTCTTCATATAAATCTGAAATTTATTTTGGTCCGTTGGTTATGTATCCGTTAGTTTGTCTGAATATCAATGGCTCTATTCGGCCTTAGTTATCTGATGTACCATTCCTTCCATTATTACTTTTTTTTCATTTTTAAACTAGTTTATATGATCTTGTGGAACATCCTAGATCAAGAAGGCCTTATTATAAAGGTGGAAATACTCATCATGGCAACATAAAGCGAAAATACCAAAATATATCTCGGAAATTAACTGCTGCTCCCGAGCTCATATGCTCCTGGTCATTTTTAAAATTCAAAAATAAATAGTAAAACATGTCAAAAAAAATCTGCAAAAAAAGGAAAACAAACATGTGAAATGTTCTACATACGTGTAAAATTTAGTGATTAAATAACATTTTTGATGGTCCGTGCAAAAAAAAATATCACTAGCTAGCATGAGATATAATTTTGTTTTGTTTTAGATCACTGATTTTGTTTTTCAGCACACAACAACACAAATGTCATTTCACCACGAAGCTTTGCACGTATTTAGAACATCTGCATATATTTGTTGTCTAGTTTTTTTTTAAACTGCATCCTGAATATATCTTAACATCTAGGGAAATCAGGATCTAAGGTACATGTTCTCTTGATGCGTTGTGATAACACTCATACTATTCATGTCAACGGTGTTCTTTTGCACACTTTCTCTGTCGATCAGGATCCTAGAGTGTAGTCTGTTGTACAATGTATTCAAGACTCAAGAGGCGGGGCTCTCACTTTATCCTCTCCTCTCTCTCTCTCCTCCTCGCCACTTGAGAGTCTCCACCGCCACCCCGGCTCCTCTCGCCCTCCTCTCCTTGAGGGTGGAGGTGGATCAGCTGCTTCCTGATGCTGGCCATCGTGGAGATGGCGGAAAAGGAATATGTCACGATTTGCTTCATGCTGGAAGTTTCCTATAGATAGCCCATCTTCCTGATGCTGGCCATTGGGGAGCAGGGAATTGGCGCTACGACTGTAGCAATCTTCGGGAGTTTCCTATAGATAGCCCATCTTCAAATGTCGCAGACAGTTTGGCTGTTGAATCTTATGGCCGTCTGACGGCCACTCCCCTCCCCCCCCCCCCCCCCCCCACACCCCCTATTCAGCCGCAGTTGTGTCCCTAGGGATGTACACAATCTCGAGGCCGTCGTGCCTACATGGAGGCCCTCTTGCTCCTATGCGGTGTGCTCCCTCTACAGTGCCCCAAGTGGCCATGTCCCAGCGGTGCTGTAGTTGACCGTGCTCGGAAGCATGCAAATATCGGTAGAAAAGGGGTTGGGAGAAGCCCTGGACTTGATTGCTTTTCTTGTTTTTGTTTCAGGTTCTTTAGTGCAAAATCAAAGGACCCATTCATAATTTTTCTGTTCTTTTTGAGTCCTCCATGTAATCTGTAATACACCGACGGCAGATTAATGCAGCATATGGGGGGTCCTTCTGGACCCTATTCCCGTTAAAAAAAAAGACTCAAGAGCCATATCCCCTGCCTACAAGTTGGCAATCAGTAGTGTCCAAATTACTTTCCCATGAAGGTAAGCTAGTAACAAGCCCGGAGATTTTTCTTTTCTTTTATGTAGTATAGTTAAGATCTATAATGTTATTCTATTATGAGGTAATTGCACCACTCATACAAAAACTTGTCCACAATGTGCAGATTCATACAAAAACTTACAACATGTGGTGCGGTAGTACAAAACCTTTCATCCTACGTGCAAATTCATACAAAAACGACGAGGGGACGACACTTGTCCCGTCCAGCGTGGAAAATGGCATGGGCCCAACGCGTGGCAGCTTTGCGGAAACCCCCTCCGGTCTTTCTCTCTTTCTATTTCCTACTAGACCTCCATCGATCACACAAAGTCTGTAGTTGCCTTTCTCGCGACCTCGAATAGGCCGGGGAGGATGCAGGCGAGAAGGACGGAGGTGGAGCTCGTCGTAGGTGACGATGGCATCTGATCCGCGCCGTTGGAACTGGGATGAGGAACCTCCGCTCTACCGTGAGTACCGTCTCCCCTCGCAATACTCTCCTCGATGATCTCTGGTCCGCTCATGGCATGTGTGCGGTGAGGGGTTTAGTTAGGGTTTGCCCGTCTACGATCAGTTGGAAAACGAGATGGTGTGCGTAGTGTTAGTGTGTAGGAATGATTTCCCCGCAAGGAATCTACAAAAAATCTGGATTATGATCTTATTCTGTTTCGTATGGTTGCATGCCTGAAGCTGTAAAATTTCAAGGTCTGAATATGTCGATTGAGATGTTTTTGTGGTGGAGTAGTATCAGAGTATGTCAGATTGAACGGCCGAGACAAATACAACTGATCGATGGACCGGTTGTGTGCTGTACGTATCAGAGTATGCGGTATACAACAGCTAGCTAGTTGGGCTAGAGCCCCAAATAACTAATTCCTCCCTCCTTGTACTGTAATATGGCGCTGATGTGCATTTTTTTTTGGCTTCTTTTTCCATCAGAAATAGACTCAAGTGTATATACTGAAAATATTTTATAAATCAGAGGGTAGGCTTCAGACTGTTGGAGCCTCCCTACTGGATTCTTTGAAGAAATTGAGCTGCATCATCACAGTTCTACGGATTAGACAAGATGTCTTGTTTCTGTACTTGTTAGATCTGAAAGTATGACACAATGTTCTTTTTCTGAATTTTGAAATAGGAAGTAAAATTGCATGAACTGGTTATCTCAGTTAACACTTCTGCAATGTGAAAATTCAGTTAACATTAACACTTGAGGCCTCATTTTTTATCTGAATGTTAACTTCTTTTACTACATGAATTAGCTTGAGGCTTCAATTCCATGCCCTGTTTCCTGTACATGTTAGAACTGAATTTTAGGACTGAATTTTCCTTACATGTTAGCACTGAATTTTAATGTATAGGTTAGCACTGAATTTTGAAATACTGCAGTTTGTACATGAACTGAAATACTCTATTTGAATGGTTTGCTTGTTATAAAGCTTGGCTTGGGGGAAGACTTGCTTACCTGATAGAGTGGTTTGCTTGTTAGCACTGAATTTTTCTGTATAGGCTAGCTCCTGTTAGCTTTATTTTTTGTCGATTTAGCCTATTTTCTTGCGGGGCGAGTTAGTGTTGCAAAATGGCTGACAGCATTATTTTGGTTCATATGTGTAGTTGGCAGAGTTTGATTCTGGTATTTTAGTTCATAGGTGTACTGCCACAATTTTATTTCAATTTGGATCAGCTACCAAATCTCTGTCTATTGCTTGTACTGATGTGTGTACAGCAATGTCAAACTCATACATTTCTTGTTGGCCTGAATATTACTTGTTTTAATCTAAATTTGGGTGCTTGATCTGATGCAAGTATATTTTGGGGTCAATTGAGAACTCAGCTTCAGATTTTACTTAGTTGCTGCCTTTCTAAATTTCATTTCTTTTCATCACATGATACAGCTAAAATTCGGTGTGCACATTCCATTCATTAAGAAAGAGGCCGTCCCTTCGATAAACTACTTGTCTCATTGGGAATACCCTCTTGTGGAGGGCTAGATTCCGTAGTGGAGTCATGACGCAGCTCAAATTCAGAATGCACAATACTTCACACATTTTCTAAACTTCATTTCATTTTCATAATTCAATTCTTACAAAGTAGCACACACACTAATACACACTAACAGATAGCAAGCATGTAAAGTTCTTGCTGCTGCCTATCTACTTCTCCAGCTAACAGAAACACACTACTCTTCACATACACACACTAAATTGCTTCAGCTTGCATCACCCACAGCTTGCTTCAGCTCTGCATTGCTCAAGCTCAAATGCCACTCTTGCGCATCTCAAATGCATCACCCACAACTAGCTTTAGGCTACACAACATCCATTGCTTCAGGCTTCACAACATCCATTGCATCAACATCTCAAATGCATCACCCACAGTTTGCTTGAATGCGCGACCTTTCTCTCGTTGTTCTTTCATCCAGTCCTCCTACTCAGCAACAGGTGGTGGATTAGAAGATGTCTCAACAGCAAGTGCCAGAGCAAGGAAAGCCCCAGCAGCAGGTTGCGGAGTAAGGGAAGCCCGATGGCGCTCAACGGCGGCGAGAGCTTCACCAAGACCTTGAAACGAGCCAGCAATGTCAGGACTCAGGAGGAGGATGCACATCAAAGAGGCCACGTTTCAAGGTTAAATGGTACTTCCCACCGGACCTACATCAATCGATCATAAATTCAGAACAGAACATGGAATTCAATCAAGGACATGACAGCAAAAACCTAGATCAATCAATCAGAAATTCAGAACAGAACATGGAGTTAAATCATGGACATGAAAGCAAAAAAGAAAATTAAATCTGCTTCGTGAAAAGAAAGGAAACTTAATACGATGTAAACACATGGGAATAGAGGTGGCTCTGAGAGAGGTACATGACGACGCTCCCCTTGCGGGGCGTGGGCGCGATGGGCCCCGCGCAGGCGTGCCACAGCTCGAGGCACACCCCGCCGCCAAGCCTCGCGTGTTGCTGCTTCTGCTGCCGCTGCGTCGGCGGCGGAGGCGTGGCCGTCGCCGGATAGCTGGCCTGGAGCAGTCGCCGCCTCCCCACATGCCGCGGCCAAGACCGATCCATCGGTGGAGTAGCAAATCGCCTGCAGGGAGGGGTGGAGCGGAAGTGCGCGTGCGGAACGGAGGTCGCCGGTAGGGAGGGATTAGGCGCGGCGGCGGGGACCGTGCGAGAGGTCGCCAGTTTTGGTCGTACGGATGAGGTCTAGCGGACTTCACCGACAGAGAGAAAGGTGAGAGGGTTTTTTTACAAATATGCCATGCGCTGGACCCTTACCATTTTCCACGCTGGACGGAGACACGTGTCGATTCCAGGCCGATTTTGTATGAATTTGCACGTGTTAGACAACTTCTTGTACCACAGCACCACACGTTGCAAGTTTTTGTATGAAAGTGCACATGATGGACAAGTTCTTGTATGTCAGGTGCAATTACCTCTTCTATTATCTTTCTCAGCTTTTTGCCCCCAGCACCGACAGTATTATTTCTTACTCATGGTTGAAAATATGTTCGGAGTACATATTTATTTTAGGCATGCGAATAGTGGAGAGCTAGAGGTACTCCAAGAAAAGAGTGAATTTCAATTTTACCCCTTAGTTTAACACTTTTGACACTAGTTACCCCATTTAACAATTTTTTTTCAAGAACCACAATTTAACAATTTTTCATCTGCCTTACCCCATTTAGCAAAAGTGTAGCCAGTTTTTACCCTCCTTGAGACTTTGCACACGATCTGTGACCTGTGTACGAGAGTCGGCAGTTTTCCTCCAGGTCTGTTACCGTATAGAAAAATACCTTGAATCCAGTAAGATCTTGATTTGAAATAAAAGTTGCCCTTTACCACCCTGTTGCATGTGTGTGTAATCGCGTGTCTGAGTTGAGTAAAGGTTTCATCACCAAGTAGTATTGCATCACTCGGCTTTGCCGTGTATATAATCATGTGTACCAGTCACATAATCTTGATACATCACATGAAGTGCGAAGCACGCACGTTACATGTTTGTGGCTAATCAACTACCGTCGTCTCCCGTGGTTTGTTTGCGAGCTAGCACGAAAACTAAATTTCACTTGAGCCAACAGCTTTATATGTATTGTTGCTATCGGCTAAACGTACCGTCTGACAGTATGGGATTGTTGTCTCCGACTTTGAGATCGCCGGCGATCACCTCGGACGAGTCGTCTGCTGTCATCGATTGCTGCTCCAAGTAGTACGTATATATATACGCGGACGACCGTGGAAAAAATTGAGATATCGGCCGACTGAGCGTGGGCAAAACTCCTAGAGAAAAACAGTGATGTCCAGCGTCAGGTCTACCTAACCGGGCAGATCGTTTCTCAGATTTATCAAAGGGGTAAAAACCGGCAAAACACTGGGATAATACGGATAAAAACCAGTTAAATGGGGTAATTAGTGTCAAAAATATCAAATTATGGGGTAAAATATGGAATTTACTCCCAAGAAAATTAACCGACTTAGGATAAGATTTAGACATGTGAGTACGAACATGAGACCGGGAGGCGCGATGTAATTCAGGCGCGATATGGCATATCGTCAACCTATGAAAAAACACCCAGGAACTATGAAAAAACACTCAGGAACTATTGATCAAGACTCAAGAGAGCCTTACTTTCAAAATCCCCAATATTTATCCTTGACGTGCCATTTTCAAAGAGGAGATAACTTGGTTAAAGTTGAGAGCTACAAGAAATTCCTATTCGGACTTTGCTGTGCGGGTGGATAGTGAAGGAGCTGAATCGCTCAGCTCTATGGAACTCTCTCTCCCGTCTGTTTCACACAGCTCGAACAAGAAGAAACACACAATCTTTTGGGGCGTGTTTGGTAGCCCACCAGGTCCTTAACCAGTCCCAGCGCATGTAAAACTCGGGCGTTTGGTGGTTTGGCCCAGTCCGCGTTCCTGCATGCACATGAACCTTAAAGCACGCTGGGTCTGGTTGCGGGGGGAACGGCCGAATCGGCCGTTTTTTCCAGGGGAAGACTCTGGAGAGCCACGCGTGCCGCTCCCTCGCACACGTTGGGAAGCGCGGGAGACGGGACGTTTCGGCATAACTCCCCACTCCCCTCACCGTCCAACCCCATTAGCTCCACCGCTCTTCACCGCCGCACCACCGAAGGGCATGGCGGGTCCTCGTCCAGCGCCGCCCCCGCCCACGCCCCCGCCCCCGGCAACGGCCTGCACTCCCGCTAGGTGTCCAGCATTATTGTCAGGGACATTTCAATGTCGGAGCTTAGCCGCATTTTCAACTCCCCTTCGTCCATCTGCTGGCGGGGACCATCGTCCGCCGGGCCATCAATGCCCGGTCCTTCGGCTCCGACGATGCGGGCGGACGCGCCGATTGGCCTGATGGAGCCGACGGTTGCGTCCTTTGTGGGGATTTCGATCCCCGGTTCGTCCAGTGGGCGGCCTTCGTCTTCAAGCCCGGCGCCGCCTCCTCCTCGTTCAGCACCTCCAGGACCTCCACCGCCGCCACCGCCTCCACCTCCTTCGGCGTCTTCACGAGCTCGTCCGGTAAGAACATTATCCCAGATTTGGTTAGGGTTTCGTCTGCCGTGTCTTGAATAATTAGCATGCTCTACTCTTGGATTAGCGTAGTAGATGGTAGTTTCGCATGTACGAATGTAGTACTTCGTCCGATCTGTAGTTTAGATTCGCATGCAATGCGTGATTTGGGGTATTTTTCCCCAAATGCACATATCCTTGATTGCGGATATTGATGAGTACTGCCAGAGTTGGGTTGTGCCCAAGCGAAGGCGTGGATGTAGCAAGTAGCAGTTTTCCCTCGTTAACGAACCAAGGTTTATAGAACCAGTAGGACTTTGAAATCAACAACAAAGTGAATGTTGAAGATCTCTGGCGCTTAATCTTCAACAGACGTGGACCTGCACACACTCAACCAAATACTTTGCCCCAACGACGGAAAGGTTGTCAATTTTTCCGGTCTCGCAGAAAACAAAGCGGTTAATTGTATAGTGAAATAGATGAAATATGAAAATGGACCAGTGGAGTAATGATGATGAAAAGTGATGAATAAAGGTTGCAATCAATGTAAAAAGATGGACCGGGGGCCATGGGTTCACTAGTGGAGTCTCTCAAGTAAATAGAACATTCATATGATGGGTAAACAAATTACAGCTGGGCAATTGACAAGATTATAATACAAACTTAATCTAGCTATGACAAAGAGAACATGATAATATTTATGGAGGCATCACGACAATGAACAAAGACCGTTGAGTCCAACTGCATCTTTGTCTAAAAAGTCCACCGTGGGATCGCTACCCAGCCTGTCACCCATCGGTATTGAGTTGCAAGCAACAGACAATTGCACTAAGTAAAGCGCATGAAGTAAGCAATACTAATATCAAAAGAGACATTAACACCACTGTTTTACCCTTAGTAGCAACAGCACACCCTCGCCGTTAGACGTTTCTGTCACTCGTGCCCAGGAACAAAAGGGGGCATGAACCCACTATCTAGCATAAATACTCTCTCTTGGAGATACACACAATCACTTGGCCAAAGTAACTACGCACATCGGAGAGCATGCAAAAACATAAATCAACATATAAGAATCATGCACAATCTGATCATAACTTCATAATCCATCGGATCCCAACAAACACATCACATAACATTACAATAATCGATCTTGATCATGTTAGGCAGCTCACAAGATCATAAGACATGAAGCACAAGAGAGAGAGACTACCATCTAGCTACTACCATGGACCCATGGTCCAAGGTGGGACTACTCACAAATCATCCCGGAGGAAGGCATGGCGATGAAGAGCCCTCCGGGATCGATCTCCCCTCCGGCAGGGTGCCGGGATCAGCTTCAGAATCACCCCCGAACTAGGGTTTACGGTGACGGCGCGTCGGGGTGACTTCTCTGGAAAATAATGGCTGTCCTTTCGTTTTTAGGGTTAAAGGGATTTTATAGGCGTCGGAGGGGGCCGAGGCGGGTCCCACCCGCGGGTCTAGGTGGGGTCGCGGCCGCCACCCGCCTCTGGCCCCTGGGTGGCCCCCCAGGCCGCCCTTTGGTCCTCAGGTGCCTTCCGTCACATAAAAAATCTCCGTAAATTTTCAGCGGAATCCGACGATATTTCATGTGGTGGACTTTTTGAAATACAAAAACAGCAAAAAACAGGAAACTGGCACTAGGCATCTTGTCAATAGGTTAGTCCGACAAAATGCATAAAAATGATGTAATATGATAGTAGAAAACATGTGACAATATCACAAAACTAGCATGGATCAATCAAAAATTATAGATACATTTGACACGTATCAATCCTCGATTTGGGGGTTTTCTTGCTAGTTCATTCTTTGTCCATGCACTTGCAGTGCCTCCGTGCGATGATTTGGGGTTCTTTGTCCATGGTATGCATGTTCATTCTTCATCGTCGGGGGTTTTCTTGCTTGTCCATTCTTTGTCCATGCACTGCTATATTTGGGGCACATATGCAGTGCCTCCGTGCGATGATTTGGGGTTCTTTGTCCATGGTATGCATGTTCATTCTTCATCGTCGGGGGTTTTCTTGCTTTTTCATTCTTTGTCCATGCACTACTACATTTGGGGTACATATGCAGTGCCTCCGTGCGATGATTTGGGGGTTTTTGTCCATGCTATGCATGTTCATTCTTATCCTGCTTCATCGTCCGTTGCTAATAAATGTCATCCTTCATGACAAGGTACCCAAGGCGGAGCAAGACATTCCCGACGTGCCTCCTGGGTTTGAGCCACTTGTGCCCAAGCACGGGATCATCTCGTTCAACAGCAGGCTTCAGAAGCCACTACTGCGTGGGAGAGAGGAGGAGGCCTTGGAGCTCCTGAGGATGACGAAGGGGAAGAGGCCGAGGATCGGCCACATGCCAAGACCTGGACTGCCGCACAGCTGGATCGGGGTGACCTGAATATGCTCGTCATCCCAAGGTCCTTCCATGCTGCATTGAAGGCGTGGCTGGCGACCCCCCTTCCCCGGTGCATTCCGATCAGCGCCTACAAGTTCTGCGACGAGCATGTTCAGGTAAGCTACTACAAAAACACCGATGAGATAGTGCTGGGGAGGCACTGGCCAGAGGTCGTCTACTGCTACAGTCTGGAGCAGGACAATGTCATAGTCTTCAAGCTCACCGCTATAGGCTTCAAGATCGACATCTACAAGAGCATGAACTCCATGGCCAGGGAGTACACTTGTCTTGACTACGGCTAGTACCAGCGTGCTCGTCAGTGTTTAGTAGCTGCATTTTGATCAGGGGCATGGGATGCCCATGTTTAGTGTTCATCAGGGGCATATGGGATGCCCCTGCTAGATGTTAACCAGGGCTTAGAATGCCCAAAACTTGTTTTGATCAGGTCCCTGTTAACTTTGATCAGGGTGTGTGCTTTCCCCTGATGTGATGTAGTTAAAGTGCACTGATCCTAGTTAAGTAGTACCAGGTTATGATCCCCTATTGTGTGTGATCCTGATTGTGTTTGATCCCTATTATGTGCATGTGTGTTATGAGGTGGTAAGATCACCATGTTTGAAAGTGGTGAGAACATCTCTAAACCCAGCCGGCAACCAAACATGTGTGTTTTGCATGCAAACAGCCACAACTCAAGTTTGTAGGACACCAAACACGAAAATGCAAAATAAATAGGAAAAAAGAAAAACGATATGCAGGGTACCAAACGGGCTGCATAACATGGTTCTGGCCTCATTTTTCTGGGGCCAGGCCCGTCAGGGCCAAGGAGACGGGAAGGCCGATTTTGGCCCGAGCAACCAAACACGCCCTTGGTGCCCTCACGGCCTTTCTGTCTCTGTATTTCTTAATCAAAGGAAACATGCTTACACTGTCTTAAATATGCCACACACACACGCACCCATTAACTCCACTAATCCATATATGCATGACTTAAACGCCCCTTAGAATCACTCTAGGCAGCACACGACCCGGCTAACAAACTTGATCTTCTCCTAGATTCTCTCTAGGCACCACGACCAGGCTACACTAACCACCTAGACTCCATGACTTATTCCTGATAACTAGTGCAGCCCGTTGGGTTAAGTCTTGCATGCAGCACCAGCTTCACGCGGCACCCGGAGTCTCTCCATGCATGCTCTTCAGACTAAACCATCAGCGTGTATGCATCACACGTACATCTGCACATACAAACTACTACATGAAAATACAGAAATAAGCATGCAGATACAAATATCAAGATTAGTGCCAACATATAGTTTCATCTAAATTTCAAAAAAAAAATTGTTCCCACTCTGAAACAACTCTTATGTGCCTTGTAGCTTACTTTTCTTGTAAAAAAACCCAAAATCAATAAAATCTACAACATGAGCGTTGTTTCTCTTAAAAAAGATCTTTCCTGCTCATATACATTTTCCTTCCCAGAAAATGGACAGTGTTGCTTTTGGATTGCATATGGAAAGTTTGGCTCAATCCAACACCCATTTTTTTTTGGAAAACCGCCGCCGCCATCTCCTTCCTTCCTCCCCTCCTCTCCCCCCCCCCCCCCCCCCCCCCCCCCCGCGCTCCCCTCACATATAACGTCGTGACGCCTTTCCTTTTCGCTCATTGTCATCAGCCCCACATAATCGATCAGAGAGATGACAGGAAACCATGTCAGGAAGAGAGAGAGAGCAATGTCATCTCGGACCTCACAGCAAAGAAGGCTGGGGGAGGGGGAGGCTCGCCGTGTCCGCGACCATGCACGACCTTGCCGACCCGAAGAAAAAGGAAGACCTCCCCGCCTCTGCCACACCAACCCCGCTTGCCACAAAGAAGGTGGAGGAGGGCGCCGCGTAAGGAGTAGGGAAGAGCTCGTCCGAGGGCGCCGATGGGAAGCGGGAAGTCTGCATGTACAACATCGATCCTGACTCGCTTGCGGTCAAGTTTCTACCTGTCGACCGTTCTGACAAAGGACCAACCAAACTCATCTCTACGAATACGTCAAGGAGGAAGTCCATGAGGCCGCGACCTGCCTCTTGGTCGTCCACTTTCTCGGCTCTCGCCACACCCCACTCGTAGCGGCCAAGTAGAAGGGGAAGGCCCCGCTGTAGCCGACCCGGACAAGGGGGATGTCCCTGACGAGCAGAAGGGCAAGGGGAAGCCCCCTGCCGCAGCCGACGCGAAGAAGGGCAGGGCTATGGCCAGTCCTTGTCCAGCGCCTTTGTTGCCTCCTCCGTCGTGCGCAGCTCCTGGTGAACCATGGCCTACAATCATCTTGATGGGACATTTTTCTCTCGCGATTGGGTGCCATCAGCTATGGACATGGTGCTGGAGGGAATTATCATCAGCCCAAACTTTCCTACAACCTTGTCGGAACCACTGACGTGCCCCGCTCTACAGGGTTAGTCTGGGCCCGGGGCAAATAAAAATAAAATTTATACTAAACTTTCATACTTCTCTAAATCTTATTCTTTAGCATATTATATTATTACAAGCATAATTTTATGTTTTCGCATAAGTTATCCACATAATTAGAAATGTAACTAAATATTAATTGGTGTTTTCTTGTTTGTACTAATATTATTAAAAGATACGGAAGTTTGTTCTAAATTATTGTTCCTAGAATGCATAATCTATATAATTTATGTGTGCTTATGGTGAAGATAAGTGAAGAGTACGATCTAACAATATCTCAATAACGCTTTCTAGTGTATGATTAAGTAAGCATATTTATGTGAACTTCTATACTATAACCTGAACCAATGGCATTACTTTTACATCGTAAAAATTGTCTAGCAAGTTAGAATTTTAAAAAAATGTGTATGTTTTGTACCTAATATTAAAGCAACATTGCTTAGAATAATTACCAATGAATATAAAATAGAGTGGATTATATTATGTTTGCATATGTAAATTTATTATTATCCCATATGTCATGTGCTTCCACCAGTTTACACAGATTCCGAATTTGCAGTCCTTCCACCAGAAAAAGAACATCACATAAATTGAACTTGTTCTTATTGGTCATATTAGTCTGTTCATATTAACTGAAGTCTATGGATTACCTGGTATAAATGATATAGCTATATTTTGTCTTGCGTATTTTATAATATTATTTATATTTGTTAGATAATATAAGTGAAAATCATAGTCAAAGTTATACTTTGTTAATTAGAAAAAGTCATATGTACTTTAATTTTTACATGGAGTATTAATTGTCCGTTGGGTGTAACGGATATTATCATAAATATTACCAGTTTTGGTCCCTTCCCTTCTTGGGCCCTGGGCGGTCGCACTTTTTGCCCGGCCTATGCGCCGGACCTGCCCCTCCGACTTCGACGAGGAGATAGCTTAGGTTCTTGATCCTACACATCGTATTGTATGAGTGATGCTTTAAAACCCGTTGTAGGAACATGTAGACACCGTATATGTGGATCTTTCTCTACAGCTTTGCCGGAGCCAAACATCCATTGGCTGAATGTTATATGCATAAAATATGCAGGGTCTCCATTATAGCATTTGTGTCATTTTTCTGAATATGCAAAAGTACACTAGCTAGTCGTTTCTCTGTGCATTGTGTCTTATATTATTGTTTTGTATATTCCCCTGTCATGTAAATCCTTTTGCTAGTTGCTATCAACTAGAACTATGCAGATGTTTTATGGAAGGCATGTTTTAACCTGAATTTAGGGGGGTCCCACGGCTGTAGGTCGACTAGTTTGTGGGATGGTTTTAAAACCTGAATTTAGGGGGTTTCGAATTGTTAAAGTTTTCTTGGTTTATTTGATCTGTCACCATAGATGTTGAGTATGTGATTATTTTTTGGTTACTGTTATTGATGTGATTACCTCTTATAAACATGCATGCTTGGTAATTTGGTTTTTGTGGTGCTGGTAGATAAGATCTAGTAATTCTAGAGAATCATCTGTAATCTAGTGTTATCTTCCCGTTTTTCTGTTAGATTCTCTTAAATTTTACATCCAGCTGAAGATAAATTTCATATTACTTCCCTGTAACAAGTTTTTCTTTTGAAATTTCTCGTCACATTCTCTCAAACTTTACATCATGTTTGTTCTAAACTAGAAAAAAAGTTATGCTCTTCTCTGCCACTATAAGTTTCTTTCAGTTCAACAATCCTAGACTAGTATATTCAATGCTTTTTAGTATGATATAGGTCAACCTGGAAATATGGAAAATTTGTTTGTCCATGAGAAGAAAGGAACTTGCTTGCCTGCCTGTTTTAGGATGTTGTCAAAGGAATATGAAGAACATATGTACACCAGTTTTAGCAACATTTTGTGCTCCATTTGTAGTTTGCACAGATCATGGGGACGAGGGTATACTAATCTGCTATTGTCATTTTCACCAAAGATCTTTTATACATTTCCTCAATTTTAACTCACTCATATCTCGTTCCGCAGAATCCTCTTCGTTTTCTCCATAGGTGCTTTTCTTCTCATATAAGTAGATGCAAAGAAATGGTGCGACCATTATACCGCTTTTTCTCAAAAAAGGGCTGACGTAAAATTAGTCAACCCTCAATGAAAGCTTCCAGTTTGCTGAAACTAGGAAGAAAGCTTCCAACTAGTTATGTTTCTTTAAGAAAATGTTACATCGAAATTCTAACAGCTATTGTCACACCAACATACATCACAAACGACATTTCGGATATCCATGTACAAGATGATAAAATTTTGTTGAACCTGCTTCACCTTAAAATAAATTGATGCAACGGCTCATGTTGACGTTTACAACAACTCCTATTTTTTAACAAAAATATCGTATCCCTTCAAGTGCATTTTACAAGGAGAAACGTGAATGGAGCCACGCTGAGAACAGAGAGTACATCTCTGCGAGGACAATGTCCTATATCTGAGCACAAACAGAGAAAATGAGATTGAATACTAAGCGCAAGTCTAGCTAGAGGATGTGCCTTCACATTATTACTCCTGTTGATGTGAGAAACTGCAGTAGGACTGAAGGAGGGGCTGGCATGTATCTGATCAAGGAGAGGCCTATGCTGCCGGTGACCTGGAGCCGAGAAGATATAGTCGCCACCGTCACAGAAGCACACAAAACAAACCTCACACTAAGAACCTATATATTACCTTTTCTTTTACTACTTGCACTAGCATTCAACATATAGACAGGTTCTTAAGTTCAGAATACCACTGTTGAAACATTACTTCTGAAAATTATCTGCGCTGAGGATGAGACCCTGTTGTCCCTGAGTTGCTTGACTATTGTTTCTTGCTCATCTTTGCCTCTTGGAAACATGTCTCCTACTCGAGGAGGTAGTGCAGCCATTTCATCACAATCCTTGCATTGCTCTACTTCATTCAGAAGGACCGTCTTCAAGTTTGGCGCGTGATTCATCACCGCCCGTACAAATGAAATATGATGCCCCACCAGGGGACTAAAGTTAACAGTGTGGAGCTCTCTCAGTTGCCACTTAATACAGCTTGTGGACCCAGGCATCTTCCATGAAGGTTGCACTCTTTGAGCGCCAACACTTAACCAATATGGTTTCACACATGGATGTTCAAACATCTGTATTCAAGAAACCAAGACCTAGTTGTATAAGAGATCCTATTCTAAATTCTACCATGAGATGCCAGAAAATGCTTATATCTGTTCAAATAACAATCGAGAAAGGAATGAGTAAAAGTACCTGAATATCAAATATCTCGACACTTGGAGCAGCTTCAAGGAGATTTAGTGTCCATAACAGGTCAAATTCAACATATACACCACAAATAGACAACTTCCTTAGTTTGTTAAATGCAGAGCATAGTTGCTCTCTTTCTGGCTGAATCCAAAGCTAAGGGGGGAAATGTAATAGTTTGTTAACTTTAGTCCTTTCCAAAGAAATAAGGTTATTCATTTGCTATTATTAATAAATGCTATCTGGGAATAATAAATAAAAGCAAATATCTTGATCAAGACATGAAACTAATATTATGCAAGTTTAAAATCCCCAGTTACGGTGTTAGAAGCACATGCCACAATATGTATTGAAATATGAAATTACCTTTTCTCCTTGGAAGTTTAAAGTGAGAGTATGTATGTCCGTGGCACCATTTCGCTTAAACTGAACTCCGACTGTTCAAGGGGACATAACCAAAACGCGGGGGGGGGGGGGAGACGTCCCAACAGAGCTTCTCTAGTTCAGAAAGGATGTGATGTATAAAGATGTAGCCTCGTAAGGCAAGGAAGCATGTTAGGATAGGTAACGAAAAACCCATCCAGCTTCCGAGCTTTCTGCAGCATATCTACTTCTCTGCAGGTATTGGGAGCCTTGTCGTCCGCAATGGTGAGGTCCAATTCTTTTACCATGTCACTGTCAATGGCGTCGCGGACCAACGGGCCAATGTCGTGCGAGTAGTTGCCGCCCAGGTACATCTCAAGGGACATCCTTGTGACGGTGTCGCTGTGTTTGATGCACAAGAAACTCCTAGCAGCTCTTGCCATGGATGCCATTGATTGATCTATGTGCTGTGCTGGTACTCGAGAGTAAAAATCTATCCGATGAGTGACATCGGTAGGGTAGTCTGGTCGTGGGGTGGGGTGGGCAGGAAATCCCTGACATGGAGGTTGAGCTCGGGCTGAGAAACCTCACCGTCGATCAGGCGGCGGCCCTGCATGACAACTGGTACCGTCGATGTCGTAAGGGTAGAGGTTAGTTATGTGCATTGTGAAAATAAGGTAAATTAAAAAAACTGTTTGATCATCGATTTGAGTGCGATAAATTTTGATATGACCTTTATGCAATTACTTTGGGAGGGAAGAGTTAAAATTAAATTTTTAATAATTTAAACATGACATGAGGTCATGATGACATTATCAAATACAAACTTGAACACATAATTCAAATGGATATCAAATCTTGTTTGATTTACAAATATCTCAAAGTATTACACAATAACTCATAAAATTCACAAAAGTCATAAAAGAATAGAATTCTTATTTCTGAAATATTCTTTACATAGGAATATTACAATTGTTCAAAATGGAAAATTACAAAAATAATGTAAGAGAAAAGACCTAACACTAGATGATCTTGAGACTGTACCTGCAAAACAAACACAGAAAAAGCAAATTTCAGTTAAACAAACAACCAAGGCAACTATGGTGATCATTTAAAAAACCATTCAAATATGTTTTCCCTCTAAATTCATAGCTAGAAACTGTATTAGCAGTTCACAAATGAAAAGTATGATCTATATTGTCATAGCAGGTCAATAAGACCAAAAAACAACAAGAATTCAAAACCTATCTCCAAAATTCAGTCCAATTGGACAAGCCTAATTAGAAATACCACTTGGCAGCCAAAAAAATGGAAAACCTGAAGTTTATCCATAGCAGCCCGAGGCTTGCACAGGGAAAGGACCCTAGGCTTGGTAACTTGAAGCTGAAAAGAGGGAGACACCACAAAAGTGACTACAAGATTCACTAGCTCATGTGTCAATCAAGCAAGGATCAATCAGCAGCAGGGGTATAAGAAGGAGGCAGCCACACCAAACTGCCTACACACAATCAGATCATGAATCACAAATAAAAATCCACCAAAATGGCTACCATTTCAAGCAGCTAGGAGGAGCAGGTTGTCCACAAGACACTGCCAGGAGCTAGAAACCAACTAGCAATAGCTCGATCAATCATAGTGTCTGTTCTTATCAGGAAATATCCATAGATATAGCAGCAGTGCATATAAACAAGTTTAAAAATTATTCCAATAGATATGACCAATTTTAGACAAGGATCTTGGCATATGATCAAACCCCAAAAAGAGATAGAAATGCAAGACAGAAGCAAAAGTATACATTACCAGTTCAGAACACTTCAAAGAACTACAAAGGTTCAGACGAGAACCTGACATAGCCAATAGTAACATTTACCAAGAAAACAGTGGATAGATAAGATGATAATTTCACCAGAGCCACCAGAGCATGCTAGATCATCTGCAATAATAGCAAATGATATTATTTTCATTTAAAAATTCCATCAAAAGGGTCTATTACTCTGTTAAGCTCCAGTTCAACTAAACCAAATCTTAATCGAAGTAATATAGCTCAACTGAAACCTAAACAAAGAAATCATGTACCAGTAAGGAATTCTATTGAATTAAATTCAAATTCATCTAAATTTCAAATCATGGTAGAATTGTTCTATCAGTTCAGCTTACACAACAATTAACCAGAGCAAAGGGTAATGGGGAGTCAAATCCCTGTTACCAGTACAACATTTTGGCGATAATTCCACAACAATAGCATATAGTACCAGCACGTCGCAAGAAACACGGCTAGAGCTAAGCCATTACAGAGCGGAGGAGAGGGAGCAGAGAGGAACCGAGGCTCGGGATCGAGGAGGCGTACCAGAAGCACCACCACGACGTGGCACGGCGGGGAGTGCGCTGCTGCGGCGGGAGCCCAGGTGGCGATGGCGACGACGGGAGCACAGCGGCAGGGCTACACGTCACCACCACACCAAACAACACCGTACGAGCACCACCAGCACCAGGACCACCAACGCAGCACCAGCGCAACGCCGAGGACACCACCGGAGCCGAAGGGGGCGAACCGAGGAATTAGGGTTAGGGTTCCTGGAGAGCGGGGTGAAGAACTGGGGGCGAATCAGAGAGGACGAGTGGAGCACGGCAGAGCGATTGTGACCACAGGCGCCAAGCCGGAGACCACGGCAGCAGCCGGAATCTCGATGGCAACCACGGTCGCGAGGGGAATCGCGAGAGGGGAGAGAAGCGAGTGACAGAGACGAGTGCGGGGCGGTTGGGTCGGACTCTGGTCCTGGTCCAACCTAAGAGCAACTCCAGCCGTTGCCCCCCACCACCACCCCCACACCACCACCACCACACACACACACACCCCAGGGTATTCCGGTGATGGCTTTTTCGCCCTTCTGCCGGCACCCCCAAGCCTTGGGGAGGACACGGTTCCCACTCACCCCTTAGTTTTTGCCTAATCAACATGTTCCCGCTACACAAATCGGCGATCACAAGTCCGGATCCAGCAACAAATCGGCGATCACAAGTTCGGATCCAGCCACAAATCGACGATCAAACAAAAAACACACAATTCGGCGATCAATCGGCCGCCGAACTCAAACAGCCGGCTCGTCGTCCTCCACTTGCACCACGAGGGGGTCGGCCGATGGTGGTGCAGGGCTCGACGACGATGATGCCGGCGTGGCGACGGAGCTCGGCGTCGATTCCGTGGCAGAGCCTTCCGTTGGCGGAGTCGGGGTCGGGGTCGGGGTCAGAGTGGGTGTCGGCGTCGGTGCTGGCATCTCATTCAGGATGAGGTCGCGCTGGCTCATATACCACGCCTTGACCTTGTCGTCCATCATCGCCGGGTCGGCTCTCAGGAGGAACGCAAGATCCATGTTCCTCTTCTTGGCCGCGACATTGGTCTTGAGGAGCTCGATCTTCACGTCATGTTTCTCCATCATCTGCGTCCACCTCGCCTCGCACCTCTCCTCCCTCTGGACGGCGTGAGTCTTGGCGTCGGCGATGTACTTCTCGATCGACGTGTGCAGCCTTTCTGTCGCCGGTGTACTCGCCTTCGCTTTCTTGTTTCCTTCTGGGTGTCCATCCGAGGCTGCCGTTCCCGACGCATCGGGGTTGTAGGGTTCTTTCCCCTTGCCGAGGTTCAGGCGAACCTCGGCCCACTTCTCGCACTTCTCGATCCTGGTGAACACATGGTGGAACTTGAATTCGGCGCCTTTGCTGTCCTGCCGGTACAGCTCGAACATCCGGATCATCTGCCGGTGCAACAAAAGAAAAAATATGTCAACAAACGAAAAACGAGCGAACAGTCGGTGCCGAAAACGGGGTACCTGACGCTCGACGTCGGCGCCGCTCTCCGGGCGATGCTCGACCTCCTCGACGATCCCGTGCCATTTGCTACAGGCCGCCTGGACGATCGCCCAGTGGTTCGCCATCGCTTTCTCGCCGCGCTCCATGTAAATTGTCTTGAACTCGGGGTCGCAAAGCTTGCGCTCGTCGAACGATCTCTTGACCCTCTTCCAATAGTTGTCCGAATTCTGATTCGCGCCGGTAATTGGGTCAATGCTCACCATCTTCCAGGCTTCGGCCAGGCACTCGTCTTCTTTGGAGGCCCACTTGATGCGAGGTTCGGCTTTGTCGGCGGCAACCTTCTTCTTCTTGTTCTTCCCCTTGACCGCGGCGACAGGCTGTTCTTGTTCCTCCTCGAGATCGACGTATTCTTCCTCCTCCCCGGCGAACTCATCCCCGGTGAACTCTCCCCTGGTGAAATCATCTTCAGCCTCATCTTCCACCCGCGGGTATGACGCCGTCGCCGCTGAACCGGTCGCGATGATGTCGTCCATGCAGGCTTCCTGCGGGTTGTCACCGGTCATTTGGCCGAACACGTTGTGGGCGCCGCCGCTGACCTCGACCGGATTCGTCACCAGAGGGGGAACAGAGGGCCGTGGTAGGGCATGGCTGGCGAGCTTGCGCAGGCAGACGAGCCCCCGGCGCTCAGCGAGGAAGGGCCGCGCGGGAAGGCGACGTTGGGGTTGAATCCGTCGTGCGGGTTGAAGTCTCCGTAGTCGGGCGAGCCCCTCCATTGGGGTGTGGCCGGCGACGCCGGCGAGAAGGTGGAGGGCGACGGCGAGAAGGCCGATGGTGACGGTGACGCCATGCTTGCTTGGCTTCCTTGTGTTCCCCAAGCGTCGGGCGGCAAGTAGAGGCCGTGTGGCGCAGGAAAGCACGGTTTCCCCCGCTCGGCCGCCGCCGAGACCGCCGCTCGTCGTGCCTCCATCGCCTCCTCCGCCTCCTTGGCCCTCTTCCTCTCGCCCCTAGCCTTGCGGTCGGCGGTGATCGTCCTCCTTCGACCGAGTTCGTCCGCCCACTCTTTGTTGCTAACGCCATCCGGCCGCCCCCTCCCCCTCCCCCTCCCGGCGGTCGCCCCCGTCCTCTTCGCCGCCGGTGGTTCTTCGCCGATGGCTCATGGGTTGTTGAATTTCTTCGGCGCCATTTGGTGGTGATTCTGGCGCGCACGGCGGGAAATGGCGGGTGCTACGGGTTATGGAGAAGGAGAAATGGAGGGAGCCGGAAAAAAAACCGGCGGGAATCAGTGTTGTCTCGCCGACAGGGCTGGCCCGCGTGGCTTTTCCCTTATACCGGCGCCCCCAGGCCGAACCCAGTGCGCCGGGTTCGGCCTGGGTACGCCGGATAACTTTTGGGCCAAATCCGACGAAAAATGAGACCCTAGGGGGGCGACTGGGAGGAAAATCGCCCGCCGGCGTCCAAAAGGTGGTCCTAGGGGGGCTCTTGGGGGGGGGGGGGGGGGCTGGAGTTGCTCTAAGCCCAACATGGCCGAATTGGGCTGGTTTGAACGGATCGAAGCCCAAACCAGCCCAATGGATGACTTCAAATTTTTCTTTTTTAATAAATGATTATAAGAGTTTCTCAAAAGAAAAATGATTATAAGAAACGGAATTTCTATTTGGAGAACGTTCTGAGTTTGTGCTTACGTGCGAACGCACTCCGCGCCATCCGATGCTCTACGAACTGCCTAGATGTGAAGATCGGGATTAAATTTTGCAAAGCGCGACGCGTTATAATATCCTCATTGACCGCGCTACGCGTTAAAAATATCCTACATTGACGGGATTCGAACCTAATTAGCTAGCCCATGCTAGCCATACTTGTGATAGAAGATTGAGATAATGCAATTAAAACAGTTGGTTCCCTTGCTCAGCTAATTTCCTAGCTAATTAGGTTCGGCTAGTTTCGAGAACCAACCTTGGTTGGATGGTTAGGGAGTGGTTGTATCCCAGCACATCAGAGTTCAAACCCCAGGTTTGGTACTGGTGTTTCTCATTTAGACGTAATATTACTTCAGTAAGGCAACGTTCCCGTCGATAGCGAGGCGCTTGTGGTGACTTCATCAATCTCGATATTCAATTCACCGACTCAATCTTTCGCAGGTGCTCATAGGGGTAGGGTGTGTATGTACGCATTCATAGGGGTGAATGTACGTCTGTGTAGTGAGTGCCTATGTTGTACTAATAAGATTCAACTGGTTTCTTTGCTTGGCTAGCCCAGCTAATTAGGTTCGGCTATGCCAGCCTGGCCTCGAATGTTTGGTTGTTTTTAATGCCATAAGTAAGTGGAAAATCGTTTGGTTAGACACGTTTTCTTTTGAGCACAAATCTGAGTGTTTCACACTATAACAACCATTTGTAAAATTAATAAATGTGATATAAGTATTAAAAACATGACGAAAGATTGGTTTCAAACAAAGAAACCGTCAATCACAGATTAGATATTTTGCAAGGATTCATATCTAATTTATGAACATGTTACTTGGGTGTTGGGTGAAAAATTACCAACATGACGCTAATGTGTTACCAAGGTGTCAAGCGAAAAGTCACATGCATAGTGTTGATCTAGTTACCAGAGTGTCGAGTGAAAAGTTACCAAGATTTTGTTAATTCTAGTGATGATGTAATTAAAAGGATGTTGATTGAAAAGTTATCACCATGATGATGATGTATGAATCATGATGTCGAGAGAAAAGTTACCACTATGGTGGTGATATGCTTAATGTGTCTAGTAAATAGTTATGAACAACACAATTGCTATAATTCATGAGTGCGAAAATGTCTACAAAACATTCTAGGTTGTGGAAACCGTTTTTATGCTCGATAACTTATGCGTAGGTAGTACGGTAACTTACGTACCACATGTCTGATAACTTATGTGTCACGGTTTGATAACCGTTCACAAAAAACTAGTCAAAATATGCCAACAAAGGATCAAGTCGAAGCTCTTGTCGAGCTCGATTCAATGGTGAAATGGATTTTGAATTGGAAAGACGGCTTGAGCTAGAAAACATTTTGATTTTTCAAAATCGGAAGAATCTAGGATGGCATGCATAAAATTTTTATCCTCAGTGCAAGTATGTACGTGCATGTGGTGGGAAGGTCGGAGAAACCATTTTTATGCCCGATAACTTATGTGTAAACAACATGGTAACTTACATGCCATACGGGTGATAACTTATGTGCCACGAACTTTTGACTCGATAAAAATATTTTCAAAACATACCAACATGGGATCTAGTTCGGAAGGTCTCGTAAAGTTGGATTCAGTGGTTAAAACAGATGTCAAATCAGACCGACAGTTTGAGGTACAAAACATTTTAAATTTTCGAAATGGAAAAAATTGTAGAATGCCATCAATGTTTTGTCCTATAGTGCATGTGCATGTGAGCAGAATATTAAGGGAACTATTTTTGTGCCCCCATAATTTATGGGTAAACACCATGGCAATTTACGTATCACAAGCCAAGCTTCTGTGCAGTGGCCTGATAACTTTTAACCTGAAAACAAAGTCGATCGTAACATACCAATATGGGATCTGGTTTCTAAAATATCGTTGGGTTAAATTTAGTGGTGAAAACATATTTTGAATCGGAACAACAGTTTGAGCTACAAAAGATTTTGAATTTCGAAATGCAAAAGTCTAGAATGACATCAACATTTTTGTCTTCTAGTGCATGTGCATGTGATGAGAATATTGAGTGAACCATTTTGGTGCCCGATAACTTATGTGTAAACACCATTGTAATGTATATATCACAGACCAGGTAACTTTTGTGTCGTGGCTTGGAAACGTTTGGTCCAAAAAAAAGTCGTCAGAACAAGGCAAAATGAGATCTAGTTTCGAAGATCTCGTCGAGCTAGATTTAATAGTGAAAACGGATTTTGAAGCGGACCAATTGTAGCTACAAAACATTTGAATTTTTGAAATGGAAAAGTCTAGAATGACATCAGCCTTTTTTGTCTTCTAGTGCATGTGCATGTGAAGAGGAGATTGAGCGAACCAATTTTGTGTCGATAACATATGTGTAAACACCATGGTAATGTACATATCACATACCTGGTAAGTTCTGTGTCGTGGCCTGGTATCTATTGGTCCAAAAAAAAGTCGTCGGAACATACCAACATGGTATCTAGTTTCGAAGATCTTATCGCGTTAGATTAAATATTGAAAACAGATTTTTAATCGGACCAACGATTTGAGCTACAAAACATTTTGAATTTTCAAAATGAGAAAGTCTAGAATGACATCATCCTTTTTTGTCTTCTAGTGAATGCATGCATGTGCATGAAACATTCGATACTTAACCCTACATACATAACATTCTACATATAGCAAAGTCGCAAAATTTTGGGAACTACGCTGATTTGTCGTCTCTCTCTCTCTCTCCACCCCCACCCTGTTTCCCGTTCTTGTCCCCACCAATTTCTCCTGGGCGGTTCCGCCACGAGAGCTTCTCCCCGCTTCCTCTCTCGCACCTCCCCTACAAAATCCTTCGCCAGTGCCAGATCATCATCAACTCGGGTGGGGAGAGGGTGTGATCTTCAGGTGGTCAGTCAAGCCCAGTGTTGTTGCCTCATACCGCAGGAGCGGGGAGCAGTGGAGCACCATCATTTTTTTGTTGCTCCAGTGAGAACACATCAACCCCTCATCCCTTGCTGCATTTCGTAAATCTAGCCTTTGGTTCAGACTACTGCCAATTGATGCACCAGATCATATTGATGTACTTCGTACTGTATGATCTTTGATGTAGTTCATACTATTTTCCTGCCTTTTCCCAGTTCATAAACCTAGAAATCTGTAGATTAATTGCATATCCAATTTCTAATTCGTCAGATATATATCTGATCAGAACATCTATCCCCTGGATGGGACAAAAATTACATGCATTTGGCATGCGGATCACGAGGCAATGGCACAATAGCTACTCAAGGAGTTTGAGTAGACCGCGTTCAAGGACGGTGAGACCCTCGACGCGTTTGGCATGCGGATCACGAACCTCGCCAACAATGTGCGCTCATGGGGCGACATGGTGGAGAAGGTAAAAATGTTCAAACATTCTTGCGTCAAGTTCCTAGTCAGTACTCGCAGATCGCCTGCTCGATCGAGACACTCCTCGATCTCAACTGATCGGTCACCTGTGCTCTGCTGCAGAGCGGTGCTCGATCGGGAACGCATATGGCTCGGGAAGCCAGTTGCTCCTCACGGAGGAGGAGTGGCTGGCGCGCGGGAAGAAGAAGGAGCTCATGCAAGGCTCTGGCTCCAACGGCAGCGTACAACAAGAGCAAGAACCGCAACAACGCACACTTTTTTGGGCTTATGTTTATGCATAAGCCTACTTATAGATTCCGGTGGGGAGAAACCGTGATGGGTAGAATCTCCCAGAAACTAAGGGGAGACTTCTTTTGGGCTTATGCTGTTTTGGCTTATTTGCTATGAGGAGTTGTGAGATGTCTATTATGCCCCCGAATTTGATAGTGCACTAAATAAAGCGATGTATATGATGCATATGCTAGTTTTTAGTATAAATTGAACTAGAGATAAAATCCTCAGTTTCAACATCATCCTATTTAAGAATTCCTACTCGAAACCACAACATATAATCTGATAAACACATTCTATATTGCAAGATACACTACACAATTATACTCCATACCACAATATGGAGTAGATTCAATTTTCCCTAAATTGCATCAAGAGTACAAAAGAGTATATAAAAACAGAGTAATCGAAGAATCGGGGGCCATTGCCCACCATGTTTGTATATTGCACTAATACCATCTTCAGAACTAATTTTACAACCAATTTTTTCAGTACTAGCCGAGCATCATCCACAACATCATAGTACACATTTAGAAAAATTTCAGATGGGATCGAGCTTGTTAGCTGCGAGGTCGACATCGTCAGTAGGGAGGCCAAGCTTCAGATCCTCACTAGGATTCATGGCCGGCGGTGGGGTGTGCGTGGGGAGGCTGAGCTTTAGGTCCTCGTTGCTAGGGAGGCCCAGTTCGTCACTAGTCGTTGCCGGTCGTCTCTGGGGAGGCTGAGGCGGCAGCGGGTGGAGAGGAGGGCGGCAGAGGCTGGAGAGGGCGGGGCGAAGCGGAAACCCTAGCAGAGGACGGCGGCGGGTGGAGGGGAAGGCTCCGACGGGTCGGGAGCTCTGCTTGGATCGGGGCTCGGGTGGGTAGGGGTCGCGCGAGAGACGGGTGAGTGAGAGTGTTTTCCTTTTTTTTACTTCCGAAGCATTCCTCTGCGGTGGCATTCCGACCATAAATACCGGGAAAGATAAGGCCAAACCTTAATATCGCTTCGTTCCTTTGCGGGAAGCCATCCAGAAACACCTCCGGAGCAGATTCTGGGTTTACACAAGATTTGGGCTTCGCGGTGGGGGAAAGCTGTGCAAAAATTGGAGACTTCTTTTGGGCTTGTGAGGTTTGCCATTGATAAGCAGCTCTAGAAGCCCAAAAGAAGTGTCCCCAAGAAGCGCGGAAACGACCTGTCACAAACCGTGACCGCGAAACGGTGACCGCGAAATGTCACATATCAAATGCCGCGAAATGTCACATATCAAAGATATCCATGTCCAAGATAATTAAATTTTGCTTGACCTGACTCACCGTAAAATAAATTTATGTAACTTCTCGTGTTGGCGTTTACATCAATTCTTAAATTTAAACAATACAGAATAAAACAAACCTCACATTAAAGCCTGTATATTATTCCCTTTTCTTTTACTACTTGCACTTGCACTTGCATTCAACATACATACGAGTTCAGAATACAGTTGTTGAAACATTACTTATGAAAATTATCTGCGCTGAAGATGAGACCATATTGTCCCTAAGTTGCTTGGCTATTGTTTCTTGCTCATCTTTGCCTCTTGGAAACATGCCTCCTACTCGAGGAGGTAGTGTGGCCATTTCATCACAATCCTTGCATTGCTTTGCTTCTTTCGGAAGAACCATCTTCAAGTTTGGTGCATGATTCATCACTACCCGTACAAATGAAATATGATGCTCCATCACGGGACTAAACTTAGCAATGTGGAGCTCACTCAGTTGCCACTTACTAAGAGCATCTCTAGTAGAGCCCTTAAATCCCCAAACCTATAAATTTAACCGCTTTTTTACGGGCTGAAACGAAAAAAACAGAAAGACTAGAACTCCTAAAACTGTAAAACGCTAAAAATTTTTACAGGGCGAACCTGAGAACCTCCTGCTAGCCTGTAGAAACACAGGTTGGAGGGGTCAACCCTTGCCAACCCGGATCCATCCTCTCCCCACGCGCGGGAGGGAAAAATCCCAACCGCTGCGGCCGCCTTGCGCATCTCCCGCCTCCGCCCTCCATGGCCGCCGTCCCCGGCGAGGCCGCGGCCGCCCCGGCCCCTCCCGCCCTGTCCCCGACCCCTGCCGCACCCGTCCCCGCCCTGTCCCCGACCCCGGCCGCTCCCGCCATGGCCGCCCCGTCCGCCTCCGCCTCCCCTTCCGTCGCGGCCGTGGTGGCGGCAACGCACCTCGTCGGCGCCAAGCGGAGGCGCGCGGGGACGCACCTCGTCGCGTCCGCGGCCGCCGCCCTCGCCCCGGCCGCCCAGCCTCCGCCCGCACCGCCCGCCCCGGCCGTCGCGGCCGCACCTCGGGCCCGGGCCAAGGTGGCCTCGGGTGGGCCGCGTGCTGCAGCGGCGAAGGTGAAGGCGTCCTCCCCGAGCCGCGAGGAAGGCGCAACCAAAGCGTAGGGCGCCGAAGAAGAAGGATGTGGCCGCCGCCGCGCCCGTCGCCGCCGCCCCGGAGGTGCTCGATGAAATGGCCACCCCGTCCACATCGTTCATGGACATGCTCAATGAAGCGGAGGTGAACATTGGCCCTCCACCGGTCGATCCCTACAGGGTTGATGATGATCTAGAGGGAGGAGATGATGCGGAGGAGGAAGGGGAGGATGATGATGAGGAGGAGGATATCACCGAGATAGAGGAGGAGGCGTTCTCCGCCGTTGCTTGCCCCGTCGTCCGCTCGTCGAACTACACCGAAGCAAAAGATGTGCTCTTGGTTCGAGCATGGGCGTCGGTGGGGATGGATGCGGGCACCGGTAACGACCAAACCGCAAGGCGGTATTGGCAGCGCATCGAGGACGCCTATCTCAAGATGAAGCCGAAGACGAGTGGGTTCGCCTCTCGTTCATTCCGGTCGCTTCAAGGCCGGTGGGACTTTATGAAGCCGGCTTGTTCGCGTTGGAGTGCGGCCATGGATCAAGTGATGGATGCCCCCAACGGCCACATTTTAAGGCCCCATATAAAAAGGGCTTCTTCCCCATTGTTTCAACTAGTTTTTTCCCCTCTCTCTCCTCCATTGTTGCAAAACTTGAGAGCTCGATTCCTCCTAATCCCTCCGATGATTCTTGCCCAAATTTAGGGAGACAAGAGAGGAGATCTAGATCCACTACTCCATCAAACAAAATCTCCTCTAAGTGAGGGGAACTCGTTGGATCTAGATTTTGGAGTTCTTGGTGTTTCTGCTTCGTTCTTCCTCCTAAATCACTCCATAGCATTAGTTGCTTCGGTTGGATTTTGGGGAGAAGGATTTGACCACTTGGTGTGATCTTCCCCTTTTGCATTAGTTGCATCGGGTTGTGCTCCCCACGGTGATTCGTGGGATTGACGGTTGGGAGCTTGTTACTCTTGGGTCATTGGACCCTAGACGGTGTTGTGGTGATTCTTGGGAGCCTCCAATTCGGTTGTGGATGCGTGCCCCAAGCTTTGTGGTGTAAAGGCTCCGGATTCCGCCTCGAAGGATTCCGATAGTGGAAGGTGAACCAAACCTTTGGGTGCGGTTCATCGGAGAATAGGGTGAGGCCTTTGTGGCATCTTGAGTAGGCCTCTTGTGGTGAGCTCACACCCCTCCAACGAGACGTACTCCCTTAACAAGGAGGAACTCGGGAATAAATCCTCATCTCCGCGTGCCTCGGTTATTTCTATACCCGAGCTTTTACTTATGCAAATTTACATTGTGATAGCCATCGTGCTTGAAGTCTATATCTTGCTATCACCTTGTTGCTTGCCTTGCTTAGCATAAGTTGTTGGTGCACATAGGTAAACCTAGTAATTTAGGTTGTTGGCTTGTTAATTTAAACACATAGTTTTATTCCGCAATTATCAAGCCCCTAAATAGAAAAAGTGTTAATCGCCTATTCACCCCCCCCCCCCCCTCTAGGCGACATTCGGAACATCGTTTGTTCTTTCAAACGACGCCTTCAAGAAGGGGACGACGTCAATGGACGTCACCGCCGTGGCCCGAGAAGATCTCGGGCAAGGATTTCCCCTCGGCCAAGTCTCTCTGCCTTCGACACAGGGCACCGAGCATCGCCAGAGGGACACTAGGTCCATCAACACAGCATGCCGCTTGCCGCCCCCACGCCGCCCACATAGCCGTGGTCACCGGCCAGCACCAGAGTCGCTGGCACGCCCGCCAACCAAGAAAACTCCCACCTTTCAGGGCCGCCGCCCCCGTATTCAAGCCCAACGCACAATTGAACTGAGCAGAGAAGAAGAGAGAGGACACCACCACCAGATCGGCGACCAACAACCACCATGGCTACCGGCGACACCAAATCTGGGGTGAAGGGGGAAGGACTCGAAGCGGGTGCGGAGCCCCCTGCCCTGTCCCAAGCTCGAGGCGGCCAAAACCGTCGCCGCACTGCCCTGCCGACGTCGCACGGGCCCCTCCTCGCAGATCCAGCAGGGCGCAACGCCGGAGACGGCCACAACCGCTGTGCTCGCATGGGACCTCTGCTGCCACCAGAGCGCTCCCAACCTTCCCAAGCCAACAAAACCACCAAACTTTGTCACCCGCAGAGGCGGCCGTCGCCGCGAGCATGCCACCACCGCGAAGCCACCACACCGCCGCTCATGTTGTTAATGTTTTGTTGGTTGGAGGTTTAGTGCTCCCATCAGTCTGTGAAAGAGGGCATACAAATTTCCCCCAAAATAAGATGCAAGGTTCTATTTAGTTGCTACTTCAATCACTATTTTCTCGTGTCGGTATGCTTGCGTTGACTTTTATAACTGACGACATGATTCACACAACGCCATCACACTTGTTCTTCATAATGCAAAGCAAACACACCCTTCGTACGTCCCATATTAATTGTCGCTAAAATTAATGTATCTAATACTAAAATACGTCAGATACATTTAATTTCAACCCAGAATTGAAGCAATTTAGGAAAATAATGAGATAATTTAATTTGGACTCTCAAAAGCGAAGAAGAGCTACAGACGTTTTTGAAGGCTTAGTGCTAATGAAACCTGAGCAGTTTTCACTGCATCGGCACCATGTTAGTAGTAATTGTAAAAGTTCTGAACACAATCCATGCACTAAGCAAAATTGTGATCAATAAATTCATGGTATGCTGATTACATAATGAACACCTTGCTATATATTATTAATCTAATTTAGCAAAAATTATCCGAGCACACACGACTATTTTGCACATTTGTGAACTGAGCAAAAATATAAGGCTATATTATACAATAATGAAGGATTTAGTAAATCGAGATCCGTGGCTGAATATACTAATCTTAATCTTCTTCTGAACCAAAGTATATAATTTATCTCAAGAAACTTACACTTGACACAGAAACTTTCCCATTGGGTTGTAGTCAATCCAACAGGTGCTGCTAGAAATAATCATGAACATAAGGAGAAGACTGAAACATCATTGTGTCATAGCCATACTATCTGCAGCCCGAATGGTCTAATCTACCTGAAGACTAACTCTGAAGCCTCTTTAAAAGCCGTCGATCATGCATGGGGTGTATGGAAATAATTCGTCTATGTCAAGTGTGTACACTTTTCGGTGTAGTCTGCCCATATACTGAATTCTAGAGCTATTCAAATGATAAGCCACTCCAAGTCCTATAGCCGATGCTAATCCCAAGAAAACAACCTCTTTGTAGGGGTGAAACCCAAGAAAGCTAACATAGCTGCAGAATCTTGAATGACCATATCTAGTGTCCACAACATTATCATCGTCCGAGTCCC
The DNA here is from genome assembly GCA_012064385.1 of Puccinellia tenuiflora. NCBI lineage: Eukaryota > Viridiplantae > Streptophyta > Magnoliopsida > Poales > Poaceae > Puccinellia > Puccinellia tenuiflora. Next base: position 683,504 of record QRDG01000116.1, read on the forward strand.
AGCCAAAATTTTCTCCCCTTAGCAGTCGGACATCATTGTTATCATCGTCTAAAATCCAAGTTTTCCCGACTCTCTCAAGATGGCGCAGCCGCACTGTTACTGTTGCACATGGCTCAAGATCAATATGATGATTCAACACCCAATCAGCATCTCCGCTTGATTCCACAAAATTCCAAACCCGGAGTTGATATTTATCATGTATTGCTGCAAAGTACACCCCTTTTTCAGATTTTCCAACATAAGTTTGCGCTTGACTGTATTCCTTAATATCTATTGGCACTTTTATTACTCGGTACTTACCATCCAAAGAGGATAACCTGCAAAAATGTCAATCCATTCATAAAAGTTGTTAAGAAAACTTTCAATGCTAAAGAGATAACTACTAGCGGAACGATTGAAAAAGTGAATTTGTAAATGTGCCACTATGTATACCTCACAATAAAAGCACCACGAAAATGCACGTAGAGTGAACCTTGCCAATAGACACTCGATCTTGGATCTAGTGGATCGAGTGGCACACTAGTCACTGTTACAAACGTCTTCTTCTTCCATTCCTTTGTACAGGATGAGAAAACATTTAACGTCCACGAGAATGGTGGGCATTCCATTAAATCGTGCGGGTCCTGATTCTCGCCTCTTGCCTGAATCGGCTGTGACGCTAAATTGGTTGACAGGTCAACTGCTTCCTCGTACTGTTGCGGCGATAATCTCACTTTCTTTTTGATGTGTAGCGATCCATCTTCAGAGTCTTGTTCTGTGTCTAGTACAGTTGTTGACTCGTCGTTTGGCACCGATGGATTCAAGACCACCTTCTTCTCAGGCTCGGGCTCCCAGTCCCATGGCCATGGGATGGAGAACACCTCATAGCCCAGTGAGACGGCAGGGTCAAACACTAGGTACGCGTTGCAGTCGTCATCTTCCCTGCAGGGAAGACGTTCCCAGCGTCTCGTGGCGGGGTTGACGACGCAGAGAGCGTCCCCGTCACGGTACAGCAATAGGCCGTTGCAGTGATCCAAGATCAGTCTAGAACCGCTGCTGTAACGAGGCAAAAAGTCCAGGCTCCCGTCGATCGCGGGCTCCGTCGACGGCGTTGGGCGGGCGAAGAAGCGCGAGCGTGGGCAGTCGCTGTAGTTGACGAAGAGGCCGCGCACCGCGTGCGGTAGGACGTAGGGGAGCAGCAAGCCGTGGGCGTCCACGACGGCGCGCCACGCCTTCCGGACGCAGCGAGAGGCGGCGAGGTCGCGTGGCGGGAGGCGGCGGAGGATTTCGGCGAGCGCGTCCTCCGCCAGGGCTCCTGTCTCATCCATGGGTGTGCCTCCTCGAGGTTTCTGTTAGGGGAGATACGCTTGTGCATGTATGGGCAATAGATCGAGTCGGCACGGTGGAAACGCTGGTGTCGTTACCGATCCGGATGTAGTCCGTGTCTGTCTCTGCCAAGGACGCAGGGGAAGGCAGCGTGCGACCTTTTTTTTCTGTTTTTGATTTTTTTTAACACAACAGCCTGCGACATGTTGCGCGTCAGCGTGTGACGCAAATTGAATAACAACGTCACGTCAACATTGTTTGACACTGCAGTTTTAGCCTGCAAATCCTGTCCTCCCTGGTCGAATTTCACGAGTACTTCTCTTTGAAAAAAGTAAAACACCCAACGACAGATACGTGTGTTGGGAGTTAAACAAACACGATCAAACTAGTACCATGATAAACGGCTTCTTCAGGAACGAAGATGAGGCAGTACATAAGACTAAATTTATCAAACGAGCATAAACCTCCAGAAACGACCCAAAAAAACTGTCTAGCAGATGTACCAACACTGTCTACAGAAGGGTATATCATAGCATCTCGAGGCGCAAAAAGAATTCTTCACATTCCACCAGTCGCAAGGGTTTGGTGTTCTAAAGCTTGTAGATCAAAATCGGCGCACAGGCTCAGTCATCATCAGCGAAAGTGATCTTTTTTCCTGCGAAAGAAACAACAAACGTATACAGTAAGACTGGTGGTTCTGTTCGGCAAACATAAAACAACTAGAGTAATTTGCTTTTCATGTTACCTGTACTAGGTGTAGAAGCACTCTGCTTGATGACAGGTGCACTCCGACCACCGCGGCCTCCTGGTGCACTCCGACCACCACGGCCTCCTGGTGCACTCCGACCACCGCGGCCTCCTGGTGCACTCCTGCCACCTCGGCCAAAGGATCTGCCGCGCCCGCCACGGCCGTCACCACGGCCACTCGGAAATCCTGTTCTTCCGCCCCAGTCACTTCTTCCTGTGTTACTAACGGTGCGATCTCTGTTATCTAGCTTAGGCTTGGCTTCGTCTACATACAAGCTGACGCCACCAAGGTCTGATCCGTTCAGCTCTATGGCTTTCGACAAGGAACTGTTATCGCTAAACACCATGTACGCCATCCTGCAGAACAGAACCAAGCAGCCAGGAGTCACTGACAAGAACGAGAACAGGGCTTGACCTAGCAGCAAATGCACTTTCATATTAGCAGAGCCAACTTACCCTTTGCTTGCACCAGTTTCATTGTCCATCGGAATTGAAACTCTTGTGATCTTTCCACATGAGCTAAAATGTTTCATAAGTGAACTTCGGATCTGGTGATTGAAAATAGTTAGCGTAATAAAAGAGGCATATGGATGCCAAACAGATGTAAATTTTACCCAAAGAACGAGATTAGCGCTTCAAATTACCTCATCCTCCCCAAGAGCAGAATCAAACCCTCTAATAAAGGCAGTACTGCTAGAGTTTTGACCAGGATTATTGAAAGAACTATCTTCCCTCCTGAACACAGAGAATTAAGGGGCAATAATGATTATCTTATCCAAGCAATTTTTAGGAAGATAATCACACACATAGATAGTGGGATAGAAAATCACCCGCTGCCAGGAGTGAACGTGCCTCGCTCTTGAGCAAAATTAAGCCTGACAGGCCGGCCCATCAAATCATGACCATTTAATTCGCATGCCTATCAGGTTCAGAACGTAGATAACCAAACAGAACTTAGCTGGCAATTTAATGCTTGATTCAGATCAGCTGGTCTATATATATCACAAAGAAACGTAGTGAAGTACCTTCTGAGCAGCTTCAGTTGTAGCAAATTCAACATGTGCGAATCCCTTGGAGCTCCCATCATTAAAGGTACCAACACGAATATCAATAATTCCACCTGCCTCCCCAAAAAATTGCTTCCTACGGTGTGTGGAACAAAAGAAGTCACGAACACATCTTTCCGAAAAGCTGAAAATATATGACATCTCACAAACTTACACTTGTTCCTTATCCACACTGTATGACAAATTCCCAACAAAAACGGTTTTTGACCCAGTAGTAGGTTGACTACTACTGCTGGTAGCAGTTTTTTGCTTCAACAGCTAAAGTCAAGACAGAAGTCAAACATCTATCGAACATAAGAGAAAAAACTTAGAACAACACAAATATACTTGAATCATAATCATACTTCACTCTGCGCGGATTTCTTCACTAGTACCGATTCCTCATCACTACCGGAGCTTCCTTCAGAACTGTCGTCATCACCACTGCTTTCTTTCTTGGCAACCTTAGAGGGCTTGGCAGCAGCAGAAGAAGAATCCTGCAGACAGAATAAGAAATATAGTATAAATAAAAAATCTTCAGAAGGAAAAGCAAACACCACAAAATAAGCACCTTAAGCTTCTTTTGTGGAGGCTCTTCATCACTCTCATCAGAACTATCATCGGAATCATCCTTGGACTGCAAAAGAGTTTTCTGTTGAGTTACAACAAGATCTAATGTACACAAGACAATTCTTTTAAGAAAATAAACTTTTTAAGAGAATGTGTACATGTCCATTGTTTTTCTCTGTTGCCAAAGACCTCTTCACAGGGATAGTAGACTTTGCTGGCTGCAAAAACATTGGACAGAAGTTTTAAACATTGCACAGCAACTAAGTGACCGAATAAGCAAGTAACAAAACACTTACTACATCGGAATCCGAATCTGAGCTACCACTAGATTCCTCTTTCTTGGAAGAAAGAACTATTTTAGCAGTGGTATCCTGGACACAGAAAGTATCCACATTAGAAAGATGGTATGGATAAAAAGACTATGCTGGCTGCAAAACAGTGGACAAGAAATACGAATATTGCACAACAGAGAGTTCCAAGAGAAAATAAGCACCAGAACACTTACTTCTTCAGAATCTGAATCGGAGTCAGCATCAGAGCTATTACTAGATTCTTCATTCTTTTTAGCAACAACAGCCTTGGAAGATTGAACTGGTTTAGCAGTGGTATCCTGCATTAAGATCGGAGAAGTAACAACATTATTAGGACAAAGAATGATGAGGTCTCAATTTAGAAATAACTACTCCGTAGTAAACTGATTACCTCGTCCTCAGAGTCAGATTCGGAATAACTTTCACTGGATTCTTCTAATATCTTGGCGACTGGCACTTTAGTGGGCATATCCTGCAGGCATTTTTTTCCATTAGGACTCAGAGGGCGCATAATTCACGAATTAAGCCACAAGATCAGGGGAATGGTAAGTATGAGTAGTGAGTACTTGCATCTTACATAGAGATGCATTGGGAAGAAATATGCTTTACATACCTCATCTGATGAATCATCAGAATCACTTTCAGAGCTGTCTGACTCCTTGTTTTTCTTTTGTACAGCGGCAATTGAAGAATTCTCCACTCGAGTAGCTGTCTTCTGAAAACAAATGAACGGTGAAATAAGGCACAAGGATATTTAGAAAGACTAGAATGATGAGGCTTCTATTTCAAAATCAGTGGCAAAGTGACTACCTCATCCTCAGAGTCAGAACTTCCAGAATCAGAGCTTTCACTGGATACTTCCATCATCTTGGCTACTACCGGCGCTTTAATGGGCACATCCTGCAGACATTGTTCCACTCAGGACTGAGAAAATATTGTTGATGAAGATCGACAATTATGCATGCTCAGAGTCAGAACTTTCAGAATCTGAGCTTTTACTGGATACTTCCATCCTCTTAATGAATCAGATGAGGTTATTGTTGATGTTGATGAACATCGACAAAGTGACTACCTCATCCTCGGAGTCAGAACTTTCAGAATCAGAGCTTTCACTGGATACTTCCATCATCTTGGCCTCTACTGGCGCTTTAACAGGCATATCCTGCAGACATTGTTCCACTCAGGACTATGAAAATAATGTTGATGAAGATGGACAGTTGTGTATGCTCCAAAAAACTAAGACCAGGAGATCAGGAGAATGGGATCTAGCCCGTGGAGTGCTACTGCTTGACATAGAGATCTGAAGTACAAAATATGTGTCCTAACCTCATCTGATTGATCATCGGAATCGCTCAAAAGTTATTCGTGTACCGTGTTCATTACTTTCATACGAAATAAACTGAAGATGCATATTTCTTCAACATACAAGAACAACTCAAAGGAAATATAGTACTTTAAGTGCTCAACTATAATGCGTTGTTATGGAGAACATATAATTTAAAAATCTGGAGCATTAATAAAAGAGAACTTATTCCACATCGCATCCACATAAGGTCCATCAAGGAAAAGAAAGCGACCAACATATATAGCATAGGTAACATGAACTTAACATAGAATGACTCATGAAATAAAAAATTGATGACCATGGTTAAAAAGGAACTATGATGTAATTCAGATTAGGCAAAAGAAGAGAAATAACAATTACGAAGATGTCATGGAAACAAATGCTCACTTCATCATCTTCATCAGAGGTGCTGTCAGAACAGCTGGTGTCAGAGTCAGACTCCACATTCTTTGAAGCATTGCTAGCAAGTGCAGCAGGTTTCTTTGAAGCGGCAGCAGGCTTTTTTGCAGGTTCCTCGTCAGAACTGCTCTCGTCGCTGCTATCGGAGCTGGGCTCCTGTTTAGCAGATTGTGCAACCTTCTGTGGTTGGGCCATCACCTGGAAATATTTATTTGGAAGCTAATGAAAATTGAGAGGAAATTCCATGCAGATTATGTAGAACAATAGAAGGGAGAATTCTAACATTATCATGGAAACAAACGCTCACCTCATCATCCTCATCAGAGCCGCTGTCAGAGCTGCTGCTGTCAGACTCAGCATTATTTGAAGCATTGCTAGCAAGTGCAGCAGGTTTCTTTGAAGCGGCAGCAGGCGTTTTTGCAGGTTCCTCGTCAGAACTGCTCTCATCGCTGCTATCGGAGCTGGACTCCTGTTTAGCAGATTGCGCAACCTTCTGTGGTTGGGCCATCACCTGGAAAAAATTATTTGGAAGCAAATGAAAATTGAGAGGACACTCCATGCAGATTATGTAGAACAATAGAAGGAACAATTCTAACATGATCATGGAAACAAACGCTCACCTCATCATCCTCATCAGAGTCGCTGTCAGAGCTGCTGCTGTCAGACTCAGCATTCTTTGAAGCATTGCTAGCACGTGCAGCAGGTTTCTTTGAAGCGGCAGCAGGCTTTTTTGCAGGTTCCTCGTCAGAACTGCTCTCATCGCTGCTATCGGAGCTGGACTCCTGTTTAGCAGATTGCACAACCTTCTTTGGTTGGGCCATCACCTGGAAAGATTTATTTGGAAGGAAATGAAAATTGAGAGGAAATTTCATGCACATTAAAGAACAACTCTAATATGATCACGGAAACAAACGCTCGCCTCATCATCCTCATCAGAGCCGCTGTCAGAGCTGCTGCTGTCAGAATCAGCATTCTTTGAACCATTGCTAACAAGTGCAACAGGTTTCTTTGAAGCAGCAGCAGGCTTTTTTGCAGGTTCCTCGTCGGAGCTGCTATCGTCACTGCTATCGGAGCTGGACTCCTGTTTAGAAGATTGTGCAGCCTTCTTCGGTTGGACCATCACCTGGAAAGATTTATTCAGAAAGTTAATTTCAGAGGGTAGTGGAAATATACACAATAACACCTGTCTGACAAATAATGACAGAAAATATAGCGCTGTAATGAATGCAAATAAGTACCTTAAAATATTCTATGGAGTAACAAAATAATATTCTATGCAGTATCACAATTAAAGAAAATAACCTTCAAATACACAATGCATTTTAGTGTTCAAGTAAAAGAAGCCAAACAGAAGAACAGGGGCAGCACCTCCTCCTCCTCATCGGAGTCTGAAGAATCTTCATCAGAACTGCTGCTCTCAACCTTTTTTGGAGGGGGCTGCTTCCTGACTTTACGGAGATCATTCTTCACAGGCACGGCCTTCTCAGGCGCATTTTTTTGCTTCTTGGCAGCCTTCTCAACGTCATCTTCCACATTTCTCTTGCCTGCAAATTGAGATCAAAAGATTTTGAGGCCACGGAACTATATATTACATAGAAACCACGAGACATGTGTTACTCAAATATTACCTTTCTTTCCCGATGGGGCCGACACAGGGGCAGGTACAACCTCGACAGCAGACTTCTTGCTCGTCTTACCCATAGTATATACTGTCCGAGCTCTACACAAGGAGATGAGCATCAACTTAAGAGCAACGAACACAAACAACAATGCATCAAGTCACTTCAACTCTACCCAGGGGTATGTCCCTTGCACGGGGAAAACATTTTATCTACACAAGCTACACAATTTCTCGTGGTAAATTTGTCAACACATCAAGGATAGACCATCCATACCAACAATTACACATATACAAAGCACAGAATAACGAACCAGAACGAGACGACCCAATGTGTAACTGCTAATTCAATGGCTAAGCGAAATCAGGGCGTAATCCCAATGCTGAATTCTACCCGCTTGGCACTCGTAAATGATTCTGTCGGATAGTCTACAGCAAAAAACCTGAGGGTGCCTCTGCTTAAGACACAACGATTCGAACTGACCAACTCGCAGCAAACACAAAACCAGCGCTACCAGGTACAATCGACGCGATTACGAACTCGATTACACTACAGCGCTGACCCCCAGAGCAAACCAATCCCTCGAATTTGGGCTTGCCGAATCAGACGCGCCAGAGGTTCGCCGACCAAGCGACAGGACCGCAGCTACACGATCAGCACAACGGAGCACGAAATCGCGAACCAGGGGGGAAGAGGGACGACTCACCGGCGGTGGGAGGTAGGAGGGGGCGGCGGTGGAGGCGGCGAGGAACCCTAGTTCCGGAATCGAGTAGGGTTTTGGGGAGGGGTTTGGGGGGAGGAGGACGGCGGCGGCTCGGACGGTGTGTGTTTATAGGAAGGAGCCGCACGGCAGGCGTCCTGATTGATTGAGAGGGCTCGCTCTCTCCGGCCGCGAGATATGCGATTTTTTTTTTCTCGTTTTGCCTCGCCTGCTTTGCCTGTTTTTCCTTGGCCCGCGCGTTTGCTCCGATCGGGGACGCGATGTTGGATAACATGGAATGCTGGGGCGTGGTCTGCAAAAGTGCCTAGATGTACTTTTCTTGAAAAAAATATATACTAGTAGTTATCACCCTCAAATCCACCCCGATGGACACAGATCGCCTGAACTCTAATTTTGCATTATTTCACCCTGAAAATAACATTAATAGCGGTTTGTCCTCCTCTGATGCTGATTAGACGCTGAGCTGGAAATTTTCTGTTTCGCGATGGTGAGTAGGCAAATGTGTGAACCCATTTCAATCCCTCCTGTCGTCTCAGTCTCTGAGATCCTGAATTCAATCGCACTACCCCTCTTTGTCTAGCTCTCAACCCTCGCACGGCGCCACCGTAGCCCGCTCTACCGCTCTATGAGGTTTCGCCGAAGATTCGTCACCATGACAAGCGCCAGCTCCAACAGTAGTGCACTCCGCCGCCGGGGTCCAATCATCAAACCAATGTGTCACCTCTCTTGTCCCCTAAATCATCAAACCAATATGCCATCTCTCTTTTCCCCTAAATCATCCAACCACAAAGCTCAAACACCTCTATTTTCCCCCAATTGTGCAACCAGACAACCAAGAAGCGAGCGGGACACTAACCTTCTGCCATGGCTTGATTCCAGTCCGAGGCGAGACGGTCGATGTTGGTGGCCGATGTCCACAACCGTCGGGGGAGACAATGGCGGTGCCACAGGAGGCGACGGAGACGGCGAAGCAGTCGAGGAGAGAAAAAAAAAAGCAAGGAAGGCAGTGGAGATGAGACAATGGGAGTGGAGGCGTCGAAAGAAAAGAAAAGAAAACGACTATAACTTTGGAAATTTTTTGATAAGTGGGACCCACGCCAACATCTCAACACCAGACGGGGACAATGCCGCTATTGATGTGACACAAACCACTGCAGGGGGGTATTAACCCGGTTTTATTAATTTCGGGGTAATTAGAGTTCAAGGGCGTGTCGGGGGTGTAGGGGATTGGGTGATTTCCATACTTTTTTTCTACTTCCCTTTACATCCGTACGCCTTGGCCTGTGCGTGCTTGCTATAGGGCCTTATGAAGCGGGCCAACACTTGTTCAACAACATTTAATTTCTTCTACGCTGCCTAGGTCCTAGGTCCAGTTTTTTTGCCAGATTAAAAAGTAAGTTGCCCCCTTCCCAGCTTATTTTATAAGTCATCCGGCTTATTATTTGGAGGTTCTAATTTAGTTAGAGTATGACTAATTTAGAAGCTCCGAGCAATAAACCGGATGGCTTATTTAGGATAAACTGGGGAGGGGCAGCGAACTAAACCCTAATCTTTAATCTTGCCTCCAGAAGGAAAAAACGCCTGCCTCATCGAGGCACATACACATGGTAAATGCACCTGCAGCGTCACGGAAACGCAGTTGCAAATCCGTAGTGCGAAAAATTGTCCATTGGCACGCCCAGCCGCACTGTTCTTGGATGACCGGTGGGGAATTGACCCAAGCCCGGGTCTGAGGGGCGCGGGAAAGGAACGGACGAGGTTCCCCTGCTCCACGGCTATATAAAACGCGGCGTCCCCATCCCCATCGATCACCCCTTTCCTCCCGTCTATATCCATCTCCGTTCCTCCGGGTGGTCGCGGCTTCCTCCGCCTTCGGTCTCTTTCTCCTCGGCCGGCCGGGAAGTCGTCGGCATCCTCCGTCCTCGCGCGGGCTATCTAGCTCGCCATGGCAATGCCGACGGTACACGTTCTACTACATGCATCTCTTTCTTTCTGCCATGGACTACCTGCATTTGCTACGATTGTTCCGTGGTTGATGTGGTTTCGTGTACGTCGTCTCTGATGATCGGGATGCTCGCAGAACAAGGGCCGGCCGCTGCCCAAGTTCGGGGAGTGGGACGTGAAGAACCCGGCGTCGGCCGAGGGCTTCACCGTCATATTCCAGAAGGCCCGCGACGACAAGAAGACTACCGCCGGCCCCGGGCGCTCGGGCATCCCGCCGGCATTCAGGAACGCCAACGGCGGCGAACGCTACGGCTCCGGGTTCAACTCCGGCAACAGCTACCAGTACACCAGGGTGGCGTCGCCCAAAGGCCCCAAACGTGTCAAGGTACGTACATATTGTGCATGCCCGTGCCAGTCGTGTGCTTTGGTCTGACGGAAGGATATCTTGTGTGTGCATGCAGAAGAGGTGGTTCTTCTGCGGCAGCTGCTGATTCGAACGCTGGGGCTGCTTGTTGCCGTTGGTGAAAGAGATCTGAGATCGTGCCGCGCCGGAACCAGAATCACCTACTCGACGGGAGGCGAGGGTGAAAATTTTGGCGATCGTGGTGTTTTTGCTCCTGCTCGATCACCGCATTTGATGTGCATAGCATCATCGACGACTGATGATTGCCGGTCATATGTATGAATCATATATTTGTGTCGAATAAAAAGGGGAGGAAACTAGCTGATAAAACTACCTGTAAATCGTGTCCCTTTTAGTCTGATGCAAATGTTCATGCTGACCATCGTTGTCGTTCATTCACCAAGCATTGTTCGCTACATGACGATCATGACAATTCAAACCATGTATTCAGTTGATCTTGAAATGACAATCGGAAAACAAAAGCTTGAACAGACACGTAAAGTATAACATACTTGAGGTAACAAAACAAAAATGGTATTCATAGTATTACACATCATCTCCAGAAATTCGAGTCAAAATTTTAGTACTAACATCACCACCTAGAGAAATGAACAAGTATCAGGACCAGATATCACCAATAATCAGTTATGTACCGGACGCGGGCTTCGTGGTTGCAGGAAGAAAGAGAAATCTACTGTTAGGTATTCTGCATCATATGTAGCCAACAGATCCAGTACACTGACACAGTAACAACAGAGCTCCACCAAATTCTGAGGTAAGACAAGCTTGAGCAGCTCGACATGACCAATGTTGGGTTTCATGAGACCATGTTTGTACCTTGGGTGCATGGCTAATGCAAATTGTACCAACACATCGGCCCCTGAGCTATTCAAATAAGAATGGTCTCACCGGTTCCCCCAAGCATCTGCACTGCACGTCCATCATCCATATCCCATCCAGGCATCCAGCACCATGTGAACAAAACTGTGCTATACTGCTACACTCGGATCCACTTTATTTCCCCGAACTTTCATCGTTTCCCTGCTTCTGTTCACCCATGGGAGATTCCAAAGCAGAGCTTCCATCGCCTAGTTCAGAATGGACCGTAGACTTAGCATCTGGTGAAACTGGTGATGTCTTTTCTACTGTGGTCTCAACAACCGGGGATTCAACCAAATTAACACCCTGTTCTTCTTCTCCTAATTGTGGCGTACCGGACACAACTCCACCAGTGACATTCATCCCCTTCTCATTTGCAACCTCACAATTTAGAGCGGTAGTATTCACTGATACCTCTGCAGGTTCAGCATCTTCCTCCGTCCACTCGACACACTCAGGTGGGCTCTCTTTTACATCAGGAGTTGGCGGTCTGATGTCATCTTCCAACTTATCAACTGGGCCATTTGTCAATACTGTGTGACCAGACTCTTCATTAAAGTCTTTGTCAGAGGCAGCTAAAAGTGAATCCGAACCTTTTGTGCCGTCTACAGGTTCACCAATAATGACCTCATCGATATCGTCATCCACATTTGGTGAAGGTAACTCCAAATTCGCGGAACGGGAAGCTTCTGGGTCATCGTCCAGTGCTTTGTCCTCATCAAATGCAAACCAATTGGAGTTGGTAAAAAGGGAGCTACTGCAAAGCATATTCTTCATCAGCCAGTTGTTACACACATCAAATCTAATGTACTCACGAAATAGGCATAGCCAAATTCTATGGACAAGAGAAATACCGGTCAGGCTCATCACCAAAACGAATATTGGAGATAACTACTTCTGCAGCTTCATCATCAAAATACACGTCCTACAGAGGATAGTAACAATCAAAACACAGACAATCGCACTACATGGACCAGGAAACACAGGTACCATCATGTTGGTATAATGGTGCATGAACTTAAGCAAACAAAGGTGAACATACCTCATCATCTCGCTCTGGCGATACTTGAGCCTGCATACATAACCCACAAGAGTTATTCATCAAATAAATCTGAACATTGTATCCACTGTAGGCCCATAATCGTAATAGAAGATTGTAATAGTCTAGAGATCGAGCACAGAAATTCGGCATTTTAAGAGGTAGAGAATATTACTAGGATTCAATATGTCTATATATACTCAAAGAAACTAGGTTATGTGCATCTCCGGATGTAGAGGCCACAGGAGAGCCCTGTTCTGTTATCTAACAGAAGGCATATACAAAACCGACTCATATACAGATCAGATAAGTTTGAAAGATCCAAACAAAAGATAATAAATGACAAATCCAGGGAGTAAATACAACTTGTTTCACTAAGTGATTAGCTATACCTTGACAGAAGTGAGATTCAACAATAAAATACTGACCCCGGTCAAAAAGAAAAGAAAATACTGACCTCATCAACATCGTCATTACTGTGAATACCATATTTAAACGCCTGGCTCAGATTGCTAGCAAGCGCAGCCACATCATAGTCCCTATCTCGGAAGTCTTCATCGTCGCTGTCCCTACCTCGATCCTGCAGTGATGTTGGTCGGCTATGACCAAACAAACATTTCAGCAGATGATCTTTTCCCCCATGAAATGCAGGACATTTAGCAAAGAGATAACTTAAGTGGATGAAGTCTGGACTCTAGGATAACACCAAAAAAACTCATATGAACATGCATTATGCACCGAATGTCTGACCCTTTTGAAGTTTTTACGAATTGATGTAGTTTAGAGCTATGGCACGTTTGACATACAGAAGCACAAGGGTATGGGTTAAATGAAAAGAACTCTGTTACTCAGTCACGTTCGACCAATTATTAAATTGTGAACTTTATCGTAAAAAAAAATTGTGAAACATCGTATTTTACTTTATTTCGTTTTACAATGGTGTCATAGCGAAAATTTTGTAGAAGAGATGTATAAATTGATCATAACCAACAGTCAGCTGTCCATCTAAATAAGTACGAAAAAAAAGAATGAAGCTGACTGATGCAGTTAAACACATACATAATCACGTTCTTAAGTCGGTCATACTGACTTGAATCATTTTCATTCAACATGGCACAGCATTATGATTCATAAGGAAGCAACATGAACAGGGAACTCAACTAGGAACATGCAATCAATACAAAAGTATACGTAAAAATAGTACAGAAGATGATTTACATGAACAGAAGTCAAATGATACTTACCCACAAGCCCATTGGTAAACATTTTCTACCGCATTACGCTTTGTTAGGATAGTAGCATGCCACTCAGCCCAAGCAGAGTTTTGCTGCAATCCAATTGAATGCATCAAAATTCAATGTAATGGGTTCAACCAAAGTTCAATGTGGCCATATAATAGCGATAAGGCCAATAAACAAGGAAATTTTGCAAGATATTATTGCATGTCTACCTTACTATCATTGCACTAGGGGTCAGTTAAATAACTAGCAAGGGACTAGTAACAAATCCAGTAACATGTGAGAAATGGAAATGGTAGCAAAATTTTGGTTTATATAACAAATACCTGCATATGTGATTGGATTGTGCTGTTGCTGTTGGCCAGCTGAATGAGCTTATTGGCTATGCGTGTAATGTGACCAACAAATCCAAGTCTTGGTGGAGTTTTTCCCTCTGAAGACAGTGTATGCTGCAAAGAGTAACCAGTGAATAGATCAGTGGGAGAAGTAATATAGACCTATCATCCGGTTGGGTGTATAACTGTATATGAAATGGTCAGACATTATCTTGTACCTTAGTTAAATCTATTGACAGAGCAGAGTTCTTCTCAGCTTCCAAAATTCTTGTAACAAGTTTACATTCGTCAAGAACATGCGCAATCAGATGATCCTGTTTACTCTCTAAACAGGAAACAATGATGTTCTCCACATGATGGTGCAAAAAGTTGTTGAAAGGGTACCTGATGATGAATTCTTTGTCAGCTCTTTAACAAGTTTATGTGAAGCAGATTGTAGTGTCGAACTTACTCAAAAAATAGATCGACAACATTCTTGATTGCTCCTAGGTGGATCAACCGCATTTCAGCAACTTCACTACCAATCGACAGTAGGACAGAGATGAACTCAACAATCTGCAATAGAAAAATAACCACCATCAGTAATAACATAGGGACCAGCAATTATCTAAACAATACAAATCGCAGAACAAGGAAAAAGAGAACATCACTGCTTTGTATACATATCTCAATACTTGAGATCCTTCCAGCCAAAAAAGAAAGTCATACAAACTAACAGTAGCTCGAATGTCTATGAAGACTATTAGACAAAGGAACACCAATAGGTTTCCTGTGTTGTTCGTTTCATGACTATTTCAATTTAGTAAATCTCAACATAATTAATTATCACATACCTTCAACCGATGCTTTCCAAGAGGAGGCTTTAAGCTGCCATATGTTGTTGGCAGAAAATTTTCAGCAGATGAAACATCCAGCAACTTCAACAAATCACCTGAAAATGAGAGACATTTAGATTTTTGAAGAGCATTGGTTTTCTAACAACTGGTAAATGCAGGCAGTATCTGCACATCATAGTTAACACTTAGCAAAACAAAGTGTAGGAACAATGGAGAGAAATAATCGTGTAGGGTTTAAATTAAAATATAGATAATAAATTATTATGCTATTTCAGAGGCATGTATAAAACATTTTCTCTAAAACAGATATATAAAATCCTTCAAATTTTGTACCATTTGCTCTTCAATTTTCAGTATGGATCATGGAAGATACACAATGTAGAACTGGCAGTAAATAATGAACATTTAAATACTGTAGCTATAGCGTCTCTCCATGTGAAAAGATGTATAGAGCACTAACCAAGGCTATCCAGCATGCCGTTGACTGTTTCTGGACTCGCAGTGACCAATGTTCCATGACTTAATTGACTACGGAAAGCTTGGTAGGATGCTGATACAAGTCTCTTAGGATCTAACAAAGATATGCACACTGACAATGAGTGGACCAGAACAGATTTAGGTCTTGAATCTTCAAAAGCATGATGAAACAATCTCCCCACAAAACTGCAAATATGAAGGAAAAAAGAAAAGAATACAGAAAGCTGTGTTCAATACCAAATAGAAACTATAAAAGTACAAGACAACATGTTCAATATTACAATGTAAGAGTGCACAAATAGAAATCACCTAGGGCTGGAAATTTTGGTAGCAAGTGCTGGAGGGGCATATCTAGTCACTGCACAAAGGATTTCAGCAGCATTTGCATGAACCTCAGCAGAATCCTGGAACGGAATTAAAAGGAGTCACATTGACAATAAAAGCATGAACTGCAAAGTCCCAAGAGCGATGAAAATTTTCAACAGCAGAGAAATAACCCCACCCATACATGATTTGAGAAAAAACAGTGCCACCTCATAATTTGTGAGGGCGTAGCAACAGAATGATGCAACTGAATACCATTGCAGCAAACATGGAGATAGCCTGGTGGTTGAACATCTTACACTGGTAATTTGGTATGGGTGAAGAAGAGTAACTACACAACAACCACGTGGATTGAACCAGAAACTGGACAGCAGACTGACATCTGAAGGAGAGATGTAGCCTACACACCAACCATGTGGATGTGAACCAGAAACTGTACAGCAGACTCTTAACATCCGCATGTGATTAAGTATTTCTAAATAGGACCTCACAATCATATAGGTTCAGATTGGACAAATGTAGCCAAGCCAAAGTAATGGATAAAAGCAGATAAACCCAGCCCAATAGCTAAACAATCCTGAAGCATTAAATATACATAATGTATGCCAGTGTTATGTCGAACTTTGAGTGAGTTTCTGCTAGAAAAGGACGGTTCAAATTTCAGTTAACTCACAAATGGTGCCTTCGGAGAATGATGCATTTTGACTAACTAATTTACATCCAAAAGGCTAGTTTTCCAAGGCACACCTTTGCTACCGGAGTAGCATTGTGCATAAACACTAGCATGGACAATTTTGAAATAGTCTGAAAATCCAATAAAAAGGAAAAGTGAGCAATTAGCGTGGCTAGATGCTAAAAGAAATATTTGGTTCTTACGGATGAGCTGAACTTGTCAACAATCATCTCAAGGACTTGTATGTCATCTAACCATTGCATTGAATCTGCGTAACTTGTATACATAGATTCATCAGCACCGATTAAGCGAATTAACACCTGCATTAGAAACCAACATACTATCAAAATTACTGGAGGGCTTAATTAATCTTAAAGCAAGAAGTCAGTCTTCAAAAGTAGAACCAGGGTCCTTTGTCAGTGTTAAAACCACCGATAGTATGGGAAATGGAATTAAATCTGTCCTGCAATTAATATAAACTAACCTCCATGATAGAAGTAATCCCAATAAGATCAACAAGTTGGCTAACTATTTCAGGGTGGCCCTGCAGGAGGTATACAACAACATAAAAAGTTTCCATGTTAGATTGAAATGCACAGAAACAGAAAAGCACTTATATCGATACTCTACATATGCAACTTCTAAATTAAACACATGTAATAAGAAGATGCCAGAAATGGCTTTACAGATGTTTAAGCCTTCAGCACTCGTAAACCTGAGATGGATGTTAAAGTCAATTACAAGTATATTCTCAGTTTCCAGAAGTGGACTAGTGTTTGATTCTATAACTATACGCTAAGTTGATGATTCTAGTATTAGCTCACTATTCTAGAACAGCTGCTGCAGCATCAGCATAAACTACCCCATATTTAAACTTTTTAATAAAAAATACGGCACACACTATTGTACATTGGTACATAATAATGCATATCAGCATATGTAAGGTACAGGAATGGCTGCAATGGGAGATTGTGGATCAAACAAATTATGGAAGACCAAAAGAAGAGGTGACAAATAAAAGGAAAACAACACAAACCTGCACATAATTCATAAGTGGGAGCGTCTTCCGCAGCATCAAGCAAATAACCACCTGAAGAATATAGTATGGTGATGGTCATTTAAAATGTCAGGCTAAAAGTCAGGGCATTACCATTTAATTGGAGAGAGACCAAAATTTTCCAGGAGTTAATGATTGCATAAAAGTACCTTGCCAAAGTAGCCAGCCAACAAAGTCCCATGAGGATGGTCAGGTTTCAGGAAGGAGAAAAGTAGATTCATAAGCTGCACAGATAGCACAATTTATCAGTTGTAAAAGAAACATTACACCGCGCTATGAGGACATTGTTGCATCAACACAAATAGAAAGCTAAAATTAAAACATACATCTTCATCCTCCACTAATGTCTTCAAGATGACATCCACTTCGCATATGAATATTTCACAAGCAATAAAAGGAAACCTGCAACCCAGGCACTAATGATGGTGAACAAAGTTCATGCTAGGAGCCTAGGACACAGCACACTTTTTTAATTAACCTTGCTATACCTAAATATCCTCTTCTTTTCAGCATCTTCCGGTGTCTCTTCCACAATGTAGCGGAGCAGTAGCTCCACTTGAACTTTGTCTCGTAAACTACAACATCCAGAAGGAACAGGTAGTTTATTATCAAATAATCTTATTTTGCTCTAATAATTATAATATCTTAAATACATATGATTTTCCGTTAAGAACATGTGACATTTCATCTTGTGGTGCACAAACATTGACCAGGTCCAGGTAATAAAAAGGTGGACAGTCAGTTCAAAGGGTAAAACTCCATGTGGTTGAGTATAATAAGATTTAGAGACTACTGAATTTAAGACAAGCTCAAGTAGGAACTTCAAGGCAAGTATAACACATATTTTTACGCATAGAAAACATGCACAGTAGTCATAGAAGTGTATATATATGGGTAATCACACATAATTAAATTTAAACAATATGTCAATAATGAAGAGGTTACAACGAAATCCATATTAAACAAAGCTCAGAGAAACAGAAAACACAACCAAGTGTTCAGGAAGAGAAATAGTACAAATTAATTAGTCTGGTGTTAAGCGCTTTGCACTCCTGGATTATTTCATCCTCGTCAAGAAGGTCTTCCAGCTTAAAATTTTCCTTGTCTAAGATAGTATCCACCTGAAAGAATTAGCAAAATGTCCATTAAATAAAAAATCAAAATTGGCCCCTACACAAGATATAATTGAAAGTGCAAGCAGCACTCACTGGTGATGCGGCAGAAAGTCCAGGTACGTGCCAAAACATCTTGCACAATGGCAATTCCGTCAGTATCCAGCAGAGTCACGGTCTCACAAACTAAACAGATTTAATGCTCCGATTTCCACTTTGTGGGCTGATTCATATCCAGTATTCAGAACAGACCCTGAAATAGCTGATCGTGAGATGAGACGGAGTAAGAGTTCAACCAGGTCAAGAAGAGTCAGCTATGGTATTAATCATGTATACCCTTTACCCACTACGATCAACCCCTGAATGAATTCCAGTCAATATTACTACCAGTATTGCTACAAAAAAGTGTTTGTATTATGGTACTTAGACCTGAAAATACTTAGTGCTACAACATATAACAAAACGGCAACTCGGCAGGAGCGCCAAAATTAAAACATGGACAGAAGAGGTCAACATTCTCCAGACACCAGCAAAACTAAAACCCCTGAAGAGGAGAAGGTCGCCCCAAAAAAAAGTAAACACGTTGTATTCACCACCAACTACTAGTCACAAACACCCACATCAACATACATGCACTACGAACACATTCCCCAAATGTCCAGCCTCCAAATCCTCGACATATATGCGTTACAGAATGCATTTCCCGAATTCCACCCTCCCAAATCCTCGCAAAACTGCACCTAAGGCCACGACCAACACACCAATGATCTTCCGGAATCACACGGCCAAGTCCACAAAGCAGAAAAGCGAAGGCAACGAAACCACGGAACCTGGAACCGATCGCATCAAATTCGGAAGTGCATCATCGCGGCAC
Organism: Puccinellia tenuiflora; assembly: GCA_012064385.1. Classification (NCBI taxonomy): domain Eukaryota; kingdom Viridiplantae; phylum Streptophyta; class Magnoliopsida; order Poales; family Poaceae; genus Puccinellia; species Puccinellia tenuiflora. The sequence continues at coordinate 702,758 of QRDG01000116.1, forward strand.
GAATAGATGCACCCCGAAATGTCCAGCCTCCAAATCCTCGACATATATGCGTTACAGAATGCATTTCCCGAATTCCACCCTCCCAAATCCTCGCACAACTGCACCTAAGGCCACCACTAATAACACTGTAACACACCAATGATCTTCCGGAATCACACGGCCAGTCCACAAAGCAGAAAAGCGAAGGCAACGAAACCACGGAACCAGGAACCGATCGCATCAAATTCGGAAGCGCATCATCTCGGCACGAATAGATGCACCCCGGAACTCCCCCGCCACTTCCCAGTAGTCCCCATCTCCGAAACCTGGATGCTCTAAAAAGGCAAAGCGATCCTACGAGCTTCCAGCTCCACAAGCACCAACTCCCGCAAAGCGAAGCAAGCAGCTAAAGCGATGACTGATTGACTGACTGACAGAACAACGCCACAGACAGACGCCCCCACCCACTCGGACGGGACACGCAATAAAGCAAGCGCACAAACGCAAAGCCGGCGTCATCCGCCTCCCAACTAGCTAGTAGCTTCCAGTTAGCAGACCAGCTCGGCCTCCGTCTCCGACGCATCGAATCGAGCCTAGCCCGCAGCCACATACACAGCACGGCGCGGAGCGGAGGGGTGAGTTCGGACTGCAAGAGCCCGCAGTAGCCGGGAGCTGGAGGAAGGAGCGGGGTATCTCACCGGATGTCAACTGAGCAGCGGCGGAGGGTCCAGCCCAGCTCGTCCTCGTCGTGGCGGCGGCGGCTGGCGAAAGGGGGAGGAGAACAGCAGCGAGCGAGTGAGTAGCCGTGCGCGCTCGCGCGATCCGAAGCTCTTTGAAGAGCTGGACGGATCCGGGCGGCGCCTGGGGCGGGGAGCGAATCCCCCGAAACCCTCGATCGAATTCGGCAATCGCGAGATGAGGAGTGGGAGGAGGAGACGACGGGTGTGGGGTGGGGAGCGGAGGAGAGGCGAGACGGGAGGAAGAGGGCGAGGGTTCGATCGCGAGAGAGACTTCGGGAGAGAGAGAATAATAATTTTTCTAACGCTCCCTTATTCTCGATGCGGCATGGGGAGCTGGAATGGGGGACTCTCCGTCCAGCTGTGCGGGTATATGCGCCCGTCTCTCTGAGCGATGGGTCCAGCGAGCGACGGGGCCCACAGGGCGGTGAGCTTCTTCTAGATTCTTCCTCGGTGGCGCCGGAGATTTTTGAGCGAGTGAGGTGCGTTACAGTCACTCACCGGGCGCACGTACCTCGGTCCTTTAAAACGGTAGGCAGTCCCTGCAGGGTGGGGCCGAACTGCAAGTGGGCACCACTGCACAGTGGGACTGACAGGGGTGCGCGCGGTGGGTCTTCGGGGAGATCCATGACGTGGCAAGTGGGCTGACAGTGGGCGGAGAGAGCAAAAAAGGCTGTAGTCCTCGTCACTCGCTGGGGGTGGGGCCGTGCGACTCTGGACCCCACGTGTCGGTGGGCCGTCGCACTGGCAGCATGGAGATTCGATCTCGCCTCGGACGATCCCGCTCCGCTACAGACACTCGTTTGGCGTACGTGCAGCAGCGCAGGCGCAGCCGAACCCGGGCTGCTCCGAATGATTATTTTTCTTCAGACACTGCCGCCGTGGGGCCAAAGGGTCTGGGGGCCCAGTGAGCAGTTGCACGCGCTGTTTGTACGGCCGTGCTCAGGTGTTCGTCTATCTATCTGGGAATTGGTTCGGGGACCGCCGTTCGTGTGTAGCTATTGGACCTTAAGATTTGAACTTTGATTTAATCTAACAGCTGCTTACTTGACTTGTCTGATTAACTACGATCTCGATGATTCGAATGGTTCTTTGTCTATGTCAAGTTGATATGTTTGTGGTCACGGCTAGGCTGATGTGTATTATTCCAAGGTTGAAAGTTCCTAATTTGGTTTTGTGTGTCTTGGTCATTTGCCCTGTTGCTTAGCTAACGTAGCTATCGCTTTTTATTATAAAGCATTCCAGATTGCCAGGTGTGATGTGTGCACCCGGCCGTGTAGACGTATAAATTTCCACGTAGTAAAGTTGTCCCAACACTCTTCCGCTCTTTGGAAAGGGCCGATCATGGAGGACGCGATGCCGTCGGCGCGCCACCCGGCCATCCATGTTTCTTGCGACTGCATGCCGGCGAGCGTGCAAAGCTTAGAGCATCTCTAGCTAGCAGATCTCATAAAAAGAGAAAGTCTTTATAATTCTGATGGATTTAAGGCTTCGATCTGTTTTTTCCATCCGACCAGAATCCGTAAAAACAACCGACCCGTAAAACATTTTACGGTGGTCCATAAAGCACCGCGCAGAAGCGCTATATTTATGGGTCGCGGTCGATTTAGGGTTCTCTCCCCTCATTTCCCCGATGTAAACCCTCGCCACTGTCGTACATTTCTCCAACTCTGATGAGCGATTTTGGTCGGCGTCGCCTCTCCACCTCTCCGCCTTCTTCTCTACCCCACCATGTGGCCAGTCAACAACACCCGCGACCACGCTAGGGCACGGATGGCCGCCGGACGTGGCCGTGAAGCGTCGCCGCTGATTTCCGCGGCGGAGGAGGAGAGGCGATGTGCGGTGAGGTCCGAGCAGGCCGCAACCGCGGCACGCTCTCGCGCCGCCGTGAGTTCGGGTGGTGCGGCCTCGGTCGTTGCCGTGGCACGCATGACGCCAGGGTTGGGACCTCACGCAGGGTCGTCCGTGCTTCACGCAGGGTCGTCTGTGCTCGGTCTCCGTCGCCGTCGTCCGTACTCGCGACATGGACATGGAGGAGAGCGACGACGACGACCTCGCCGATGTCGAGGACTATGACGAGTTGATCAAGCTTGTCGAGGACTAATCCATGCGGTCGGAGTGCCGTCGCATGAACAAGCAGCATCGCCACGAGGCGCAGCTCGAGGCCTTCAACGTCGGCCTCCTCGAGCGCGGGCTCTAGCAGGATGAGGAGATCCTCGCGCGCCAGCTCGAATGGCAGCTGGAGGCCCGTCGTCAGCTTTCATCGACGTCCCCCTCCTCCGACGATGAGTGAGCTCGGCGGCGCTGATACATCCATTTCGCATCACTATTGTATATCATAATTTATCTTTATTCATTGATAAATTTCTTATTGAGATACTTTACTTATGTTATTTTACCTTGTTTTGCATGTTTTGCATTTTTTAGAGATTCATCTACCGAAGTCCGGAATCAGTTGGAAAAAAGTACCTGTCAAGACACCTCACGTGCGAAGCTCGGAAAATTTCATAAATATTCAGGAGGTATTATTTTCAGAAATAAGTCACGGAGCCAAAAGGGCACACGGAGGCGAGCCACCAGGGGCAGGGGCGACCCCTGGCCGCGGGTCCAGCCCCTGGCCCCTATGGCCCCCCTCCGGCTCCCCTTCGGCGTATTACTACCTTTTGACCTAAAAATATCAGGGGCGTCCACGAAGAAATATTCCGCCGCCTCTGCTAGGCGGAAACCAGACAGGAAGAAGAAGAGCTCCGGCAGGGAGAAAACTGCCGGAGAAAGTACCTTCCGGAGGGGGAAAGCGCCGCCATCATCATCGTCATCACGCCGAGCATCATCGGGATCATCATCGACATCGTCTCCATCACCAGCACCTTCATCATCATCATCACCCCATCTCATCTCGCTGTAGCTTTTGAAGTTGTGATTTGTTAGTTCATTGGGATCACTTCCCGAGTGTTGATTACCCCTTGTAGTTGATGCTTGTGAGTTTTATCGGTGAATTACCGTTACGATCAGATTATCATCCATATTCATACCACCACTGATCATGATCTACATGATGTCTTGTGAGTAGTTCATTTGGTTCTTGAGGACATGGGAAGTGCCTAGTTGCTAGTAATTGCATAATGTTGAGTAATATTTTATAGTTTGATGATTTATGTTGTGTTGTTATTCCTCTAGTGGTATCGTGTGAACGTCGACTACATGATACTTCACCTTTTTAGGGCCTAGGGGAATGCATGGTGTATTTAGTTTGCTTATGATAGGGTTGCCGGAGTGACAAAAACCTAAACCCTAATTTGCAAACTAGTGCAGTAGGGAGTGTAGGATCGCGGAGTTTAAAGTTGTGGTTAGGTTGTTATCTTAATTACTTTCTCGTAGTTGCGGATGCTTGCGAGAGGTTTAATCAAAAGTATGCATTTGTCCAAGTAAGGGCGGTATATTAGCGTAGGTTCACTCACACAACACTTATCAAAACATTGAATATTAATCAACGGCGTATAATGAAAATGGCTAGGCAGGAATTCCCATGTGTCCTCAGGAACGTTTTAATCATCATAACTAATACAACCGGCTTGTCTTTTGTGCTAAAAAGGATTGGGCCACTTGCTGCAACAATAGTTGCAATCTTTTATTTACTCGTTCTTTATTTGCTTGTTATACTAAAAACCCATAAACATTTTCCTTTTGGTTCTTGCAGTGAAACCTTGCTGAAATCCACTCGTCAACACCTTCTGCTCCTCGTTGAGTTCGACACTAGTAGAAAAATGCCTACTGCTGGCGAACCTAATTTGGCTACCGCTGGCGAACAGCGAGTTCGCCAGCGCTACAGTCGCCAGTGGTAACAACTTACCGTCGGCGAACTAAAAGAGTTGTTCGCCAATGGTATTGTTTTTAGATTTTTTTTATAAATGCTCCATGGCGGCGCTCGGGAACGCGGTGGAGCTCGGGCGGAGGCGGTGGCACGGAGGAGTTCTTTTCTTCTCTTTCGGCCGGCTAGCTCCTTCCCCTTTTCCGTCTCGTATGGGCAGCCGACCCAACGAAGGAGCGGCCGGGCATCCGGAATCGGCGAGCGCGCTGGCCGGGCGGGGGCGGCGCAGTCTGGCACGGCAGGTGGGGCGCTGAATAGGCGCTTTAAAACTTTTACGCTTAGGGCTTGAATAAATGCGGAATAAAACTAGCGTTTAATTTATCAAGCACAAAACCTAATATATTAGGCTCACCTATGTGTACCAATAACTTATGCTAGGCAAGTTAACAACAAAGAGAGCAAGATATTACTTTAAGCTCGATGGCTATCACAAGGTAAATGCATAAGTAAAGGAGTTTGGTTATAGAGATAACCGACATAAGTGGAGACGGATGTTTGTTTCCCGTAGTTCCTTTCAATGAAGTACGTCTACGTTGGAGAGGTGTGGAGGCTCCTTGGCCCTCCTACAAGCACATTCGTGCTCACCCTATTCTCCGTGAGCTCCTCCCGTGGGGAATACCCGATGGGGGATTTGCTAATCCACTATGAGGTCGTTTTGAGGGCATTGACCAAACCCGTATAATGAGGTCTTCTTGAGGGCGTTGACCAAATCCGTACAAATTGCCCGAGCCTACCTCCACACAATAGGAGGCTCCCGTAGCACACACAACCGTCTAGGGTGCACAATGCACCCAAGAGGCATAAGCTCTTGGGAGCCCTATGCACCCAAGAGTAACAAGCTTCTCGAATTTCAATCCCACGTATCACCGTGAGGAACTCAAACCGATGCACCAAATGCAATGGCAAGAACACACTAAGTGGTCAAGTGCTTCTCTCCAAAATCCAACCAAAGCAACTAATGCTAGGGAGGGATTTGAGAGGAAGAACAAAGGAGGAACACAAAGGAACTCCAAGATCTAGATCTAAAGGGTTCCCCTCACATAGAGGAGAGATGACTTGGTGAAGTTGTAGATCTAGATCTCCTCTCTCTTTCCCTCTAAAAGGAGGCAGGAATCATGGGACGGAGAGGAAGCAAGCTCTCAAAAAGGTCAACAATAGAGGAGAGAGAGTGCCAAGAGTTGGGCAACCATTGGGGAAGAAGGCCCCTTAAATAGGTTGCCCCGAAATCCAACCGTTGGGGGCAGATTCGAGCAAGGGGCGATACTACCGCCAAAGGCGGCGGTACTACCGCAAAGGCGGCGGTACTACCGCCCACGCGTTTCAGCCCACCAACGTATCTCAAAAGAACCCGCAGTAGCAGTACTGCCGCCAGAGGCGGCGGTACTACCGCTGGGGTGAAACAGAGGGCATCAATGGCGGCAGTGCTGGCGGTACTGCTGGCAGTGCTGCACAGCCCAGGAGAGGGCTCAAAGTCCCCAGCAGCGGTACTACCGCCAGAGGCGGCGGTACTGCTGCTAAGGGCTAACAGAGCACCTCCCTGGCGGTGGTGCTGGTGGCACTGCTGGCGGTACCACCGGCGGTACTACCACTGCACAGAAAAAACAGCAAAACCCTGAAACTGAATAACTTTTGCTAGGAAACTCCGATCGAGGTAAATCCAACTTTGTTGAAAAGAGGACGACAAGGGCTACCCAACAAAAAGCGGAAATATTGAAACCAAGCAAGGCAAATTTTGTTAAAAAATGGAAGAGTGAAACCTTCCGCACGGATGGACCGACAAAATCTTCAAAATCGAAAATACAAGAGAAGATGCATACGAAATCCGTTTTCGGTGAACTTGGCCTTGTCACGACAAGCACCAAGACCACACCACGATAAGAGCCAAATAAGAACCAATAAAGATGATGCCAAGGATGCAAAGGTTTGAGCTCTCTACGACGATACGATCAAGATACTCGCTCGAGAGCCCCTCTTGATAGTACAACTATCTATCCTATAATCCGGTCTCTCAACTAACATCATGAGACGATAAAATAGAAACCCTATCAAGATCATACCTTTGCCTTGCGCATAATCCACTTGAGCTAGATGATGATGATCTTTGTCTTCTCAAGATGGACCACCTTTCTTGATTGGGCTCCGCTAGGTGAAGACTCGCAATGTGCTCCCCCATACACCAAGATGGGAGAGGCACTCTTCGACATATCTTCACTTGGCCTTTATCTTGATGACGATCACCACGTGACGCCATCCTCCATGGGCTACATAGGATATCCCTTTCGTTGCATGCTCATGGAGAACTACCTAACCACACATAGAGATACAAGCACATAGATCATGGGTTAGTTCACAAAGCTATATTGACAATTGCTTACCATACCATGGGATCATACGATTTCTCATGGTACATCCCTAGCCTTGTGTGTTGATCAACTTGCACTTAGCCTTGATCAACATAAAATCTTCTTCTTTTAGCCACTACTCCAACATATGGAGTTCAAACATTGTTATGGACCAAACCTACAAGTATAGCTCAAAGCACACATTAGTCCTTAAGGATTGTCATTAATTACCAAAACCACACATGGGAGCAACCATGCTCTTTCAATCTCCCCCATTTTGGTAATTGATGACAATCCCTTTTAAGAGGAAAAATTTAGAAGGCCAATATAATATGAGTTCTTCCATAAGGTGTGCATTTCTCAAGACATGAGTGAAATCAAATGCACATATTCAATGACGAATAGGTAGAGGATGTCAAACTATATTGAGGATCTAAAGATTGCAAATAAGATGACATCCCTTTTTGAACATCTTCCCAAAGGAAGAAAAGCAATTGAAAAGATCTGAAAAGAGTGTTCTAAATGAAAATGGAGAGGCTCCCCAATGGTCATGCACTATTGAAGAGTGCACAAATATGAAATCCTCACTCCCCCAAAATCATCTAGAACATACAACAAGTGCAAGAGTGCATAAAACAAAACATAGTACATAGCACTTGCACCAAAGATATGATTGAGCCATAAGAAAATACCAATTTAAAGGATTCAACATAAGAGAGGCCCAACCGAGACACAAAGAAGATCTTTAAATAAAGAGTATGTTCACAAGCTGAAGGATACCAATTGGAAACTAAAACCAATTGAAAAAACCAAAAGCTAGTACGAACATGTAGAGCCAATAAAAATCAACATGCTCACCATGATAAGAATGAAGTCAAAGATCTTCGATAAAAAATGAGTTCGTAGATAAGCAAATAAAGATAAGACGAGGACTCACGAGATATTTTCTTTTTGAAGCCACCGAAGAATCAAAGATAAAAATCAAGGTGACTCGAAAGAAATAGGATACCAATTTAAAAGTGACCTCTCTCATAGGTATAGGTTTCTAAGTAGACAAATCGTTGAAGAATATATCCGCAAAGAAACATGTACATACGAAATGGTTGAAGAATAAGAGAACATGGTATCCAAAAGTGGAAGTCATAAATATACAAAGGAGATTATTGCTTAAAAGCATATCACATAGCTCAAATTTATCTCATTATGGTATATAAATGGACTTCAAACACATCAAAGACATCACACATATCACTAAGGGAATAAGAGATAGTGGAGATGCTTTGAGAAAAGGCAACAAGTATCATAAGAAGGATATCAATTGAAGGAAAGTTTTTGGAATTTCCTCACAAATATCATAAAGACATATCAAGTGAAAGAAATAAGCCAAAACCATAACAATTGCATATGAAAGCATTCATGCCAAGAAGCAACCTACATAAGGTTGAGTACTAGAAAGGTATGCATGAGGTAGTCACTTGTTACCGAAATATCATTGGTGATGAAGAAGATGAGAGTTCGTTAATCATCATAGCATGACTCCTATAATCACATTTTTTAGAACACCTTCCTTATCAGACCTGGCCAACAGGCCGGCACGGCCCGCCGTGGAGATAAACGGGCCGGCCCAGGCACGGCACGCGGCGGCACATTTATAAACGGGCCGTGTCGTGCCGGCCTTTGGGCCTCAACTTCAGGCCCAGGCACGGCCCCTTTAATAAACGGGCCGGCCCGTTAAGCCAGCTGGCCTTCTTTTTTCTATAAAAAAATAAAAAAATATATACGGGCCATTTTCAGCCTGTTTTTTGGCCGATTTTGGTCACCTAAGCTTATTTTTTCTGGAACTTTTAGTAAAATAAATAAGTAAAAGTTAAACGGGTCGTGCCGTGCCGGCCCGCGTGCCTGACCTTGAGGCCCAGGCACGGCACCGGGCGTGCCGCGGGCCAGGCACGGCCCGTTAAGCCGCGTGCCGTGCCAGGCCCATAATAGGCCGGGCACGCGTGCTATCGGGCCGGCCCATGAGCACGTGCCCCTTTGGCCAGGTTTGTTCCTTATGAATGAGGCAAGAATCCAATGCATCTCCATTATACCTAAAACACAATTCAAGTGTAGAATGGTTCCCAAACTCATTGGGTCCCATAGTAGTTAGATACACCACAATATATAGGACACACTCCACATAAATATGTGCATATATATATGAAATTGAATTTCATGCACATCTTAGCCGATTTAGGATTTGGTGGAGTATACCCTATATATTGCAAAAAAAAGACAAGCATGCCTTAAGATCTATATATATTAATAAATATGCATGCAAAGACTTTCTAGAACCAAAAAGATACAATTTGGACACAAACACCAAGTAAACCAAAAGTAGGCACACCAGGGTGTGACACGAAAAGGTTGTCCAAATTATATCAAATCCAAATCAACACATGATCAAGGAAAAATCAAAACAACCAATGATTGATTCCAACACATCAACACATGAAGTGAGGTATCAAAAGGAATCAAATCAAACAACACATGCGAGATAAGACGCCAAATGAAAATAAGATACCCGCAAGAGGCAGAGATACCAAGAGAAGAGTATTACTTGAAAGAAATTAAGTAAACTAAAATCAAGAAACAAGGTATCAAAGCTCCCATAAGAGATACCAATTGAAATAAATATCTATGGATGAGATATAAAATTTCAATAGATACAATTGAAGGTACCTAAGCAAGATCAATGAGCATAGAGGGTAAGATAAAAAGATAAATGCTCATTGGGTTTTCTCATTTAAGAAGATAAGACACAAATCAAGAAATGAGAAAACAACTCCCTAGAGAGAGCAAGGTTACAACAAACAAACCAAACACTCTCTACACTTTTCATGATGGCACAAAGCACAAAAGGAAAAGGTTTGTCTTCCATAAACACCAAGGAAAAAAATTAAATGCCAATTGAAAGGATCAAATGTCAATTGATAAGATAGTATTCTAAATAATAAAGAAAAGCTCCCCCAAGATTCGTGCATTATCTTTAGGATTTGCATTTGAATACAAAACGCACACACAAGGGTTCTTTACTCCTCATATGCCATTTAAAGCACTAACAAGATCAATAAGACATAAAGATCCACAAGAGGCAAGGAAGACAAAGGGAGTCAATGCAAAATAAGAACTTGGCAAGAGATAAGGCAAATAAGAGCAAAGGCCAAACTTAAGGATAATCACAAATACTCTACCACAAACATGAGTACCAATTGTCCAAGGACAATGAGTAAAAGGAAATATTTTCCCGATGATAGAGATATTCAAGAATATCCTCACAAGATAAATCATATGACACAAGATAAGAATTAAAATAACGCCATATTTGATAGAGTTTGTTGGTAGCTCCAACTATTCGAACCAACCGGCAAAGCCATGGATAATATGGAGCGAATGATTTCTCAAATAGCATATGGAAATACATATTTGAGGAAAACCACACTAAGCAAAACTCAAGCAAACAAGATCCAAAAGAAAACCAAGTAGAAGCACTCAATAAAATTGGAACTTGTTCGAGCAAACATGCCACATAGGAATAGGATAATTTACAATATCAAATCCAAGTGGAAAAACCTCAAATGTCCACGTTTTCTAGAATTGTAATACGCACATAGCTTATTACTCCCCCATAACGTGATGATCCATTTCTTTCTAACAAGAGGTAAGTAAAAAACCAACAGGAGAAATTAATGAACATTATAGAATTTGAATTTATCATGAATGATACATACCACATAGAGACTAGATAATCTTGCTATATCAACTATGTGGTGTACATCAAGAATACACATTTTTTGGATTGTGAAGTGCACAAAGCAAGTCACTCACCCAAAATGGGTATATTCCATTAATCTCCCAAAAGAGACAAATAAAATCCACACAAGATCCAATAAAAGGCTCAACACAAAGTTTACACATACATGATACACATACTTGATTTCTCAAGATAAGTAAGAAAGAAGCACATCATATACAAACACATGCTAGGAACAAAACTAACACATGCAAGGGGGCAAGTAACTTTCAATGTAAATGAGTTAAGTACAAGTTACCGCAAGGAGAAATATTGGGTATAAGATAGATATGTGATAATCCAATTGACTTGGCTTGAGGAAATATAATCATGAAGATCCCTTACTTCTTCAAAAGATAGCCAAGTTTCCAATGTCCTCCAATACAACCTATTGATCAAGTTTGAGCTTGTTGGTCTCCAACCAAGTTGGGTCCTAAGAGGTTAGTCACAATAGGTTTGGGTACCCAAATGGTTCTTTTCTTGACACCACTTTGAGTTCCCACACATTTGGCAAGCACATTGCCAACCCTATCCGTACTAAGAGAATAAACATCATCAATTAGAATGGGGTTGGATAGGGTAACATTTGTGCATAAAGAAGCCACGTGACCCTTCTCACGGCATAGGTAGCAACACCGACTCTTCCCTTTCTTCTTAATAGGATCCTCAACTTGAGGACCAATAGCATGAGTCTTCTTAGGAGGTGGCCTTTGTTCAACTCGTGGTTGAGCATGAGATTAAACAAGAGGCCGCTTCCCTAGTTGCTTCTCATTGAGAGGCTTCTTCTTCATAGGGCAATCTCTAACATGGTGCCCTTCGATCTTGCACTTGAAGCAAGTAATCTTGGCCGGATTCTTAGCCCTTCTTCTTGCCGATATTGGACTTGTTCTTGTTATTGGAGTTGAATCCAAGTCCACTCTTGTCATTGGGGGATTGTTGCACACTCAACATGTTGTCAAGTGTGGACTTCCCTTCATGACGCTTTTCCAAGCCTTTCTTCAAAGAAGTGGCTTGGGTCTTGGGCTCATTTCTTTCCCCTACATGGTTAGTGACAACACAAGCACTAGAGGAAATATATGCATCATTGTTAGAGCAACAAGGCATGGAACGTAATTCATCACAAGATGTACCAACATTGTGTGTGGATGAACTACTAGGACTAGCACATGTCAATATATCATTTTTAATTAAGGTTGTGCCATGGTCCACATGAGGCTCACAAGATATTACCTTGGTAGTGATAGCCTCATGAGCTAACTTTAGCCTATCATGGGACACTAGAAGATCATCATGAGAGCTAGATAGCTTTTTATGACTTTCTTCCAATTTCCCATAATTGCTAGTTAGCAACTCAAGTTGAGCCCTAAGCTCAACATTCTCCTTTAAAATGGATGTTTCACAAGAAGTAGAGTTAGTAGCACAAGCATCATCATTAATAGCAATAGGAGAACAAGTAGGAAGCTCTTTTAGCATTTGAGCTTGGAGTTGATCATGAGACTTAGTTAGATTAGCGAGAGAACCTTCCAAGGACTTGAATTCCTTTTCAAGCTTCTCATTAGGCTCAAGAAGTCTAACATTTTCAACAACAAGCTCACCATTTTTAGTTTTTATTATTTTAGCAAGAGCTTGAGCATGATCATGATCTTTTCTTAGTTTAGACATATCTAGATTATTAGACTCCTCAAGATCCACAAGAGTTTCCTCAAGGGTGGACCTACGGCCTTGCTCTTCTTCAAGAGCAATAGAGAAGTCCGCAATCTCATTGGCATAATCACGCTCACGAGCTTCCATTTTCACAATGGTGTCTTCATACTCATCAATTACATTTTTACTTTCATCAACAATAGACATGATGTTTAAGAAAGTAGCGGAAGCATTATCATTTTTACGAAGAGCATGAAGGACAACATTTTTCATCTTATCTAAGAGAGCATCATTATCAACATCATCATTATTATCATCATCATCATTACTTGTAGATTTATTCATAAGGCAAAAGATAGTTGATGAAGATGAATCATTAGTTGATGCATCACTTAGATTCACATCTTGTTTCATAAAGATTTGGATTTCCTCTACATTGTTAGGAACACAAGGACTAAAGGAAACACAAGCATTTCGATCAAGGCAACAAGATATAGCTAGCATATCATCATGAGATTTATTCATGCAATTTTCTACATGATATGCATGGACTATTAACACAAGCATGTGAAACATTTATAGAACCATATGTGTTAGAGTCCATAGATGAAGCATTGCAATGGGATAGAGAAAAAGAATTATCAATAGTAAAATCACTATCAACATTGCAATACCTAGCACTACTCACCATACCATTTGTTTGTGGTTTACCACATGTAGGTGAAGTAGAAGAAGTTGAGAACTCATCACGTCCGGAGGTGGAAGGAGAACAATCATCCTCATCAATCTTGGACTTGCCATATTTATCTTGAAGCTTCGTCCATAGCTCATGAGCATTTCCATAAGGCATGATTGACCCGAGAACTATATCACTCAAAACATGGACAATTGCATTAGATACTAGAGAATCAAGATAAGAGATTTCCTCATCCTCTAAAGACAACTTTTGGGAGTCCTTTGGAGGAGGAAATCCCATATTTAAAATTCTCTCTATATTTGGACTTACGTCCCTAAAAAGATTAAGCATGCGAATTTTCCAAACAACATAATTTGTGCATCGAATATAAAAGTGGGATCGTGCACTAATTCCCTAAACGACATCTTTGCTCTCTGGGCGGTGAAGGCTAACAAGGAGAGACCTTGCTCCGATACCAATTGGAAGGCTAACAAGGAGAGACCTTGCTCTGATACCAATTGAAAGAACGAGATATCGCCTAGAGGGGGGGTGAATAGGCGCTTTAAAACTTTTACGCTTAGCGCTTGAATAAATGCGGAATAAAACTAGCGTTTAATTTATCAAGCACAAAACCTAATATACTAGGCTCACCTATGTGCACTAACTACTTATTCTAGGCAAGTTAACAACAAAGATAGCAAGATAGTACTTCAAGCTCGATGGCTATCACAAGGTAAATGCATAAGTAAAGGAGTTTGGTTATAGAGATAACCGACACAAGTGGAGACGGATGTTTGTTTCCCGTAGTTCCTTCCCAATGGAAGTACGTCTATGTTGGAGAGGTGTGGAGGCTCCTTGGCCCTCCTACAAGCACGTCCGTGCTCACCCTATTCTCCGTGAGCTCCTCCCGTGGGGATTCCTGATGGGGGATTTGCTCATCCACTATGAGGTCGTTTTGAGGGCGTTGACCAAACCCGTATAATGAGGTCTTCTTGAGGGCGTTGACCAAATCCGTAAAAATTGCCCGAGCCTACCTCCACACAATAGGAGGCTCCCGTAGCACACACAACCGTCTAGGGTGCACAATGCACCCAAGAGGCATAAGCTCTTGGGAGCCCTATGCACCCAAGAGTAACATGCTTCTCGAATTTCAATCCCACGTATCACCGTGGGGAACTCAAACCGATGCACCAAATACAATGGCAAGAACACACTAAGTGGTCAAGTCCTTCTCTCCGAAATCCAACCAAAGCAACTAATGCTAGGGAGGGATTTGAGAGGAAGAACAAAGGAGGAACACAAAGGAACTCCAAGATCTAGATCTAAAGGGTTCCCCTCACTTAGAGGAGAGATGGCTTGGTGAAGTGGTAGATCTAGATCTCCTCTCTCTTTCCCTCTAAAAGGAGGCAAGAATCATGGAGGGACGGAGAGGAAGCAATCTCTCAAAAAGGTCAACAATGGAGGAGAGAGAGTGCAAAGAGTTGGGCAACCATTGGGGAAGAAGGCCCCTTAAATAGGTTGCCCCGAAATCCAACCGTGGGGCAGATTCGCGCAAGGGCGATACTACCACCAGAGGCGGCGATACTACCGCCCCACGCGTTTCAGCCCACCAACGGCTCTCAAAAGAACCCGTAGTAGTGGTACTGCTGCCAGAGGCGGCGGTACTACCACTGGGGTGAAACAGAGGGCATCAATGACGGCAGTGCTGGCGGCACTGTTGGTAGTGCTGCACAGCCCAGGAGAGGGCTCAAAGTCCCTAGCAGCGGTACTACTGCCAGAGGCATCGGTACTGCCGCTGAGGGCTAACAGAGCACCTCCCTGGCGGTGGTGCTGGTGGCACTGCTGGCGGTACCACCGGCGGTACTACCGCTGCACAGAGAAAAACAGCAAAACCCTGAAACTGAATAACTTTTGCTAGGAAACTCCGATCGAGGTAAATCCAACTTTGTTGGAAAGAGGACGACAAGGGTACCCAACAAAAAGCAGAAATATTGAAACCAAGCAAGGGAGATTTTGCTAAAAATGGAAGAGTGAAACCTTCCGCACGGATGGACCGGTAAAATCTCCAAAACCAAAAACGCAAGAGAAGATGCATACGAAATCCGTTTTCGGTGAACTTGGCCTTGTCATGACAAGCACGACAAGCACCAAGACTACACCACGATAAGAGCCAAATAAGAACCAATAAAGATAATGCCAAGGATGCAAAGGTTTAAGCTCTCTACGACGATACGATCAAGATACTCGCTCGAGAGCCCCTCTTGATAGTACAGCTATCTATCCTATAACCCGGTCTCTCAACTAACATCATGAGACTGGTAAAATAGAAACCCTATCAAGATCATACCTTTGCCTTGCGCATAATCCACTTGATCTTGATGATGATGATCTTTGTCTTCTCAAGATGGACCACCTTTCTTGATTGCGCTCCGCTAGGTGAAGACTCGCAATGTGCTCCCCCATACACCAAGATGGGAGAGGCACTCTTCGACATATCTTCACTTGGCCTCTATCTTGATGACGATCAACACGTGACGCCATCCTCCATGGGCTACATAGGATATCCCTTTCGTTGCATGCTCATGGAGAACTACCTAACCACACATAGAGATACAAGCACATAGATCATGGGTTAGTTCACAAAGCTATATTGACAATTGCTTACCATACCATGGGATCATGCGATTCCTCATGGTACATCCCTAGCCTTGTGTGTTGATCAACTTGCACTTAGCCTTGATCAACATAAACTCTTCTTCATTTAGCCTTGACTCCAACATATGGAGTTCAAACATTGCTACGGACCAAACCTACAAGTATAGCTCAAAGCACCCATTAGTCCTTAAGGATTATCATTAATTACCAAAACCACACATGGGGGCAACCATGCTCTTTCAGAAGGTGAGCTCGCGCGTGAGCGCTTGTCAACGCAGGGTGGAGGCCGGGCCTTGTACGGACTCGCACGGGCGCGGGACAGAGAAGCTTGGGGGAGACCGGCGGCGCGACGAGGACGGCCGGGCGCAACCGTGGAGGCATGCGGGGGAACAAGGAGTGCCTTCCCGGCGGCCCGCTGAGGACAGCCGGGGATGGGGAGAGAGAGGGAGCGAGCTTGTGGAGAGAGAAGGACAGGGACGGTGAAAGAACAAACAATGCCCAGATGTCGCCTAGAGGGGGGGTGAATAGGCGATTAAAACCTTTTCTAATTAGGGGCTTGATAATTGCGGAATAAAACTATGTGTTTAAATTAACAAGCCAACAACCTAATATTCTAGGTTCACCTATGTGCACCAACAACTTATGCTAAGCAATTTAAGCAACAAGGTGATAGCAAGATATGAACTTCAAGCACGAAGGCTATCACAATGTAAATTGCATAAGTAAAAGCTCGGGTATAGAAATAACCGAGGCACGCGGAGACGAGGATGTATTCGCGAGTTCCTCCTTGTTAAGGGAGTACGTCTCGTTGGAGGGGTGTGAGCTCGCCACAAGAGGCCTACTCAAGATGCCACAAAGGCCTCACCCTATTCTCCGATGAACCTCACCCAAGGGATTGGTTCACCTTCCACTATCGGAATCCTTCGAGGCGGATTCCGGAGCCCTTTACAACTTCTCTTGGGGCACACACCCACAACTCAATTGGGGGCTCCCAAATTTGTGCCGAAGCTTCACAACTCGAAGACTTCGCGGCACCTCCAAACCGTCTAGGGTACACGATGCACCCAAGAGGCCACAAGCTCTTGGGAACACGATGCACCCAAGAGTAACAAGCTTCTCAACCTTCAACTTCACGTATCACCGTGGAGAAAGCAACCCGATGCAACTAATGCAAAAGGCAAGAACACACAAAGTGGTCAAATCCTTCACTCTCAAATTCCAACCAAAGCAACTAATGCTATGGAGGGAATAAGAGAGGAAGAACAAAGGGGATGAACACAAAGCAACCCCAAAATCTAGATCCACAAGATTCCCTCACTTAGAGGGGATTTTGATTGGTGGAATGGTAGATCTAGATCTCCTCTCTTGAAACCCTAAATTTGGGCAAGAATCATTGGAGGGGAAGAGAGGAATCAAGCTCACAAGGATTAGAGCAAAGGGAAGAGCAAGAACAGGTGAGCAAGGTGTGTAACCAGGTTTTGGGGCGAAGGAGGCTTTTTATAGCCTCCCCCAAAAACTAGCCGTTGGAGCCTGTCCAGGCCGGAGACTCCGGAGTAAGTGACCGGAGACTCCGGCCCGCTGGGTCATCGGGGAGTCCGGAGACTCCGGGCACCCTCCAGGGGAGCTCCGGACCCTTATCCAGAGGCGCACCACACAGATGCAAAAGGGATGAGGAAAAAATGAGGGCCGGAGATTCCGGGTCCTCGGGCCGGAGACTCCGGTGGGCCGGAGACTCCGGTCCTTCTCCGGGGGTGATCCGGACCCCCAACAGAGCCGCACCACAGCAAGACAACGGCAGCGAAAATACAGGGACCGGAGATTCCGGGTCATTTGGGCCGGAGACTCCGGTGGGGCCGGAGACTCCGCCCCATCTCCGGGGTACCTCCGGACCGAGTCCAGGAGCGCACCACACAACAGACGTTCGGCAGCGAAAACAGGGGCCGGAGACTCTGAGTCCTTGGGGGCGGAGACTCCGGTGTGACCCGAGACTCCGGACCCTCTCCGGGGTAGATCCAAACAGAGAAAACCAGAACTGCCATAACTTTTGCAAATGAAGTCCGAATCGAGTGAATCCAATTTTGTTGGAAAGAGGACGACAAGAGCTTACCCTACAAAGGAGATTGTGCGGAGGGTTGGAAGGGTGAAACCTTCCACACGGAAGAACCGGCGAACTCTCCAAAACCGAAAATGCAAAGTAAGACGCGTATGAAAATGGTTTTCGGTGAACTTAGCCTTGTCATGACAAGCACGACAAGCACCAAGACCACACCACGATAAGAGCCAATTAAGAACCAATAAAAATGATTGTGAGGATGCAAGGATGCAAAGGTTTGAGCTCTCCACGAACGATACGATCACGATACTCGGTCGAGAGCCCCTCTTGATAGTACGGCTATCTATCCTATAACCCGGTCTCTCAACAAACATCATGAGACCGGTAAAATAAAAGCCCTACCAAGATCATACCTTTGCCTTGCGCATTAATCCACTTGAGGTCGATGGAGACGATCTTCATCTCCTCAAGGCGAACCATCTTCTTGATTGCGCTTCGCTTGGTGAAGATTCACATGTGGCTCCCCCATACACCAAGATGGGGGAAGCACCACTTCGGCATATCTTCACTTGGCCTTTATCTTGATGACGAACACCTTGGCCTTGATCAACAAAAGATCTTCTTCCCTTAAGCTTGACTCCAACACATGGAGAACAAGCAAGACCTTGACTCCAACACATGGAGACAAGCAAGCTAATGGACACCTACAAATATAGCTCAATGCAAATATTAGTCCATAGAGATTGTCATTAATTACCAAAACCATGCATGGGGGCAACCATGCACTTTCAGACGGGAGGGTGGATGGATAAGAGATGTGTGGAGCGAGCGCGTGGAGCTATAGCGAGCACTTAGAAAATTTGAAGCGAGAAGGCGCTAACTAAACTATCGCTGGCGAACGGTTTCCATGTGAGGCAGTGGTAGGCGCAGTACCGCTGGCGCACCGGAAGTACCATTCGCTAGTGGTAATTGACGCCGCTGAGTCGTGCGGGCTCGCAGCTACCGCTGGCGAACATCTTTATGGGTGCGCCAGCGGTACCGCTGGCGAACGGGCAGCGTGGTGCGCCAGCGGTAATTGGCACCGCTGCGGCCACTCTGGCCCGCCATTACTGCTGGCGAATCTCCAGAAATCGCTGTGCCAATGCTACGTACCACTGGCGCACGTTATATCTAGCTCGCCAGTGGTAGCCCGGCGGCTATAAGCCTTTTCCTACTAGTGCAACACTCTTACTTATCAAAAGGACTATGATAGATCCCCTACACTTGTGTGTCATCAGGCGTCGCCGCCGCAATGCCAGTCCACATGAGGTGTCCCGGGCCCCTTTTGCATAGATTAGGGTTAGAGCAAGTTGATGCGAGGCCCGATGAGGTGTTCCGGGCCATTATGTATGTAAGTTATGCATGTTTCCTTTGATTTATATGTGCTGAATATGAACAAACTGAAACTGTTTCTCCGGATTCTTAGCCCGAATGAATTTTATTCGGATTTTAAGGTTTGATTTGCAGGACATGCTCTGCCGATTTGAACCCTTAAAACCGGGTTATTGTTCTCCTTATACCCAATTTAAGTGTTGGGTTTTAAAGGATCTGTTAGAGATGCTCTTAGAGACCTTTGGAATTTCATCATCACGCGATGGTGGAGTTGTGCTCCGATCGCCGCATCCGTGATTTTGGATTAGAGTTCACATTAGAACATTTCATTTTGGGTTTTATATCCATTTTCTTTTATTTTAGTTTAATCAAATGAAATAAGTAATTTTTTATTTTGGTTGTCATTTTTACCCCTAATGTCAAGGCACTCCTTAGTTTCTTGGGACGGTACTCCATAAGACATACCATGGAGTGCCATGTAAAATGAACCGTTAGATTATGATGATTGATTGAACGGTCCATATTCACTTCGGGATATATTGTAAAAGTGCTATAAACTAAAGGGATAGAAAAATACTCCAAATTGGCGGCCTATATTATCTATATTAAAATAACCAACGAGAAAGATTTCATGCTTTTTGACCTATTTTTTAATTAACTACTCATTGAACCAGAGGTCTAACATACAAAACAATCATGGAATCTGTGATGACAATAAATTTGTTCAAAATTGTCAAATTTACATACTTCATCTTTCTAGTACATTCGTATTATATACCCGTCGCTGATGCACGAACAATGGTGGCGCACCCAAAATCGACACGCCGCTAAAAATGGCGCGAAGAAAAAAGAATGCCACTATACTAGGGTTGCAATAAGGATTTTTCCTACTAGTGTCCATACCCTCAAGATGGCATTAGTGAGAAAGAATACTTTGATTAAAAATTATTTCACCAGCCGACACAACTTAAAGTCTAAAGTGTCACAGTATACCCCTCAAACTAAAATGGTTGTCTGCTTCGGATACACTCATATGTGAATATTTAGAGGACATTTGTGTGGGGGCAAAAGGGGAAGCTAAGGGGCTAGCCGGTTTAGCGTGACCGATGGCTCATTTGAATCAATCCATACCACTCAGCCATCAAAACTAATTTGCTCCGGATCCATAAGTGTACATTCGGATGCGAAGGCTTGGTTAAGTGCAAATGATTGTCGAAGATGTGTCATCAGTCACTTGGGTGTGATAGGCACTCATGTTAGTTTCAGTGATATCTTGGTATTGTACACCATGGTAATGTGGATTTTACATTAGGCATAGAAAAACTTTCAACATGTTGCCCGATCTCACTGGTGCCATGTACAAATTGGATTTTTCCATTATTTCAAGAATGTTTTTCTTGGACAAATAAGATCGCATTAACTCACATCATCTCTCTCCCTAGATTTTTCTTCATCCTCATCACAACATGCCTTGTCTCCTACACCTATCGTCCTAACTCCTTGTCCCCCCCCTCCCCCCCCAATATTTTCTTCCCCATCCGTCCTAAACTAAGAACATGTATCTTGCTTCCATGGTCTCACTATGAGCTCGAATTGGAGGTCAAAACGGAAATTTACGGCACCAACGAGTTTGGGTACAATGGTGGGTGGGGTAGATAGATACGTACTTGCCAAATTGAGCTTGTGTTGCATTGATTCCCTTGACATGTTGCAAGCTCGTCTATGGTTTGCTACATCCACATAACTGACATGTTGTCAGTTTGGTGTCCGGTGCGAATGGTTGGATCCATATTGGAATGGTGTTTTTGCGGTGTTGGTGAAATGATCGTATGGGCACCTAGAGGGGGGAGGGGTGAATAGGTGCTACACCAATTTTTAATTCTTTTTCGATTTTAGGCTTAACACAAAGGAAAATTCTCTAGATATGCAACTACGGTGAATTTACCTATATGAGAAGCAAACTAAAACAACTAGGCAATTAACGAAACAAGTAAAGACAACTAATGGAAAGAGATAACCGAAAGTAGAAGCATGCGGAGACAAGGATGTATTCCTGAGTTCCTCCTTGTTAAGGGAGTACGTCTCGTTGGAGGGGTGTGAGCTCGCCACAACAGGCCTACTCAAGATGCCACAAAGGCCTCACCCTATTCTCCGATGAACCGCACCCGAGGGTTTGGTTCACCTTCCACTATCGGAATCCTTCAAGGAGGAATCCGGAGCCTTTACAATGTTTTGGGGCACACACCCACAACTTAATTGGGGGCTCCCAAATCAACACATCTGTCACAATTACAACAAGTAGTAAGCACAAGAATTCTAGGGTAACACAATGCTAACCCTAGAAACGAAATCCTCAAGAGAATGAGGGGGAAATGAAGAACGGCTTGGTGAAGATGTAGATCCGGGTCTTCTCCTTCAATCCTCCAAAGATCAACGAGTTTGGATGGAGGAATTAGGAGATCTATCGATTTTGAGCTCTCAGAAATTAGGGTTCTTAAATGCTGGACGAGCTGGCTGTCTTGAGGTAGGTGGAGGGGTATTTATACCCTCTGAAATTTCTAGCCGTTGGAGTCCACTAGGGCCGGAGACTCCGGTGTAGGCCGGAGACTCCGGGCTCCTTCCGGGGTCCCTCCGGATAGGCACCAAAACCGCACCACACTTGGTTTACTCGGGGAAGGGCCGGAGACTCTGGTCAGGGGGACCGGAGACTCCGGTGCGGGAGGAGACTCGGCACCCCAGCGGAGACTTTGTCGATGATGCTCAACAGGCCGGAGACTCCGGTCACCAAGGGCCGGAAACTCCGGCCTCCCGGAGACTCCAGGCATATATCCTCCGGTGATGCTCCAGAGTGTTAACAGAGCCACACCACAACTTGGCACATGGCAGGGAAATCCAGGGGCCGGAGACTCCGACCCAGGTAGACCGGAGACTCTGGCCTAGAATTGTCCTGCAACAAATAAACTCTGCCAAAACTTCCCTTTTTGGTGGTTGATGCTTAGGGTAGAAATATGACAATTAACCTGCACCACTTAGCATCATATCAGATGATCACTAGTGTTGTTAACTAACACACAAAATCAATAGGGTTTAGGAAATGCTCTTTCAATCTCCCCCTTTTTGGTGTTAGATGACAACACTAGGATTTGCAAACAAATAGACCATATCATGTAAAAAAAATAGCACCTCCCCCTAAATGTGTGCATATCAATCAAGACACACATAAAGGGACACACACATATAGGAATAGGATGCCACAAATAAATATGACATGATATATATATATATATATGACAAAGAGACATGACATTATAACGGTTGAGTTTTGTGTTAACAATCATACCTTGTGCATGAGAATAAAATGTTGATGTTGTTCCAATGCATATCTCACCTCACAAATAACTCAACCATAGATAATATCCGATATCATGTCTCCTCAAGAATAAAAAGACACCAAGATCCACAACTCACATAGAAGTAGCAAATAAAGTTCAACTCTTAACACATAAGGTTCAACACAAATATAAAGGGACACAAGCTCTCAAGGAATGATAAAAGCAAATGCTTGTGCCCGACCCATGCAAATCCCATGAATAACCTACTAGAACCATTTCTCCCCCTTTGGCATCGAGACACCAAAAAGGAAGAAAGGCGATGCTAACGATCCCTTGAAGATCACTCAGAGTCCTCCTCGGTGGCATCATCATCATCATCATACTCCGATCCACTAGCCTCGTCATCATCATCCTCTTCAATCTCCCTATGAACCATTGGAGCCTTGCCGGTATTGCGCGGGGAAGAAGGCATGGAGGACACCTCCTCAAAGTCAAAATCAGCCCAAGGGAATTGATTTGCATGTCATCGGTCATAGCTCACAGTCTTCTCACTTTCGGAGGATTGTTGCTCCTCTTCGACAACCATTGGAGGAGTCTTGTCCCTCTTCTTCTCCAACTCTTTGTATAACTTGTTTTGATTAGAGATAATCAACTTCCTTTTCTTGTGAGCTTGGTAATTTTCCTTGTGGAGGCACACATTCATGCTAAGCATCACCTTTTCAAACCACGAGAGCTTCTTTACCTTCTTTGCCACATCAACCTTGCCCTTGCAAAGCCAGGAGGGGTGTCGGCATTCTTACTTCTCCTTCGAACGGGAGCAACATCTTCTTCTTCTTCTTCACTTGAGGCAAACGGGGCACGAGAGGGAGCACTAGACGAAGAAGGCTTGTCATGCTTGAGAACTTGAAGAGAGCCGGCCTTGTGAACGGTAAAGTGCTCACGGTTGAGATTGGGCACTTGGTCAAGAATAAGCTTCATAACATAAGGTGCATATATCAGATTCTTCATCTCATGGACAGCCCAATGCAATTCACACTTGATGAAATCCATCACATCAATCTCATAACCTTGGCAATTGACTCCGGCTTGAAGCACCGCATAGGAATGAATGAGGAGGTTGACAAGCCCTCCACGAATGGCATCCACATTCCCGGCTTGAGGTGCAATGTTGCATCTAAACATGCGGAGGAGAATGTTGAAGGTGGGAAGGAGATCTTTGTTGGAACCAACGGCGGACTTGTTGAGATAGAGCGGTGTCATCTTGCCCTTATCATATTGAACCCCTTCCGTATGCATAATCCTTCCTTGAGAGGCGTCACCCTTGCGGAACACATACCCAAGCAACTCTCCAAACCTTGTCATGGAGGACACGCACTTGATGGGCCCGGTCATCCAAGTCAAGGTAACATCTTCATCCTCCCCAAACTGAACTGTTGCAAAGAACTGATGCAACAACTTGATATCATAATTTTGTTGAAGGGTCATGAGGTGCTCCAACCCAAGCTTACGAACAATCCATATAGCCTCTTGAAAATACGGTTTGGTGCTCAGAGCGGAGAGATTGAGTACCTTTTGCACACAAACAATATTGGGGCCCGAAAGCTTTGCATAGATATCATTCATCACTATCTCTTGCTCTCTTCTCCAAAAGTGAGGATTGGAAGAATTTTGAGGCATGTCAAAGAAGGGCTGCATCCTCATGGATCGAAACTCAGATTTACCCAACCCAATTACTGTGGTCAAATTGTCAAACCTTGCCTTCTTTGCCCTCTCTTCTTCAAGAAAAGCCTCCTCAGCCCTTTTCTGCGCAGCCTCTCTAGCAGCTGCTCCTCTGTCACGCTGAACCCAGCCACCATCCTCGGTCGGGTCCAAATAGGCCCGAGTACCCCTCTTTTCTTTCCGAGTCACTTTATTGGGATTGTGACTAAGTTTCTTGACACGTGAAGTTCCTGTGAATAAACAGAGAGGGGGTAGCAAGGGGATGAGCATACATGTCCAGGAGGGCCAAAGAGATAGCAATTGGAGAGCACAAAGTCACCAAAAGGTGATCTACCCCGGAGTTTCCAGTCTCAGGGGCCGGATATTCCGGCCACACCGGAGTCTCCGGCCCTGACAGGCCGGAGTCTCCGGCCCTGAGGCAGGAAACCTAGGGTTAGGTCACAAATTGTTGGCATTTGCTCTAAAATTGTTACCCAAGAAAAGAGGAACCAGCAAAAAGGATTCTACACCATAGGGAGCATCAACTACACACTCAATCCAAGATCTAGGAAGAAACCTAGAGAGGGAGAGAGGAAAGTACCGCTGCTCGACATGGTGGAGGTCACCAAAGGTGGGGAGAAGGTTCCCCAACGATGGGAAGGAGAGGGAGCCGGCTGGTCAGTGGAATCCGGCGGCAGGAGGCGGTCGGAGGGCTCCTCCGGGCAGGGGGCAGCGGCAGGGGAGCTCTATGAGTCGGGGGTGGAGAGGGAGTTGTGAATCAACCCCCCACCCCGAACCCCTTTTGGATCCCCTGGAAAACGCCTAGACCGGAGTCTCCGGCCTAAGCACACCGGAGTCTCCGGGGTTCCGGAGTCTCCGGGGCTTAGGGCGGACACTCTGCTCAGACCGAAGTCTCCGGTGTTACACACCGGAGTCTTCGGCCCCCCACAGCACAGAAAAGCCAGATTAAGTGTTGGACATGTATGTGGCAAGAGGAGCAAGTTTTGGGGCAAGGAGAGGCTTGGGATAGACTTCACAAACTGGGATGGTACTTCACACTCAACTTGCAAAAGCCAAAATCAATAAATGCCAAGATTGAGTGAGTTTCCCATAAGAACAAGAGATTTGCAAATAAAAGCCAACAAAACACCAAAAGAACCAACTCTTCATAAGGAAGAGGTCGGTGGCCTAGGCCACCATGTAAGAGTTTATGGCATGACACCGCGAAGATATATATCTTGGGTCCATAACAAACACTCGTCATTTAAGCTCACAATTCATGAATTGAAAATAGAGATAAATAAATCTTTACTATAGGCATATTGGGGGGAGGGAGAGCCCAATTTATTAGGACAACACTCCCCATAAATTCATGCCCACACCTAAACCAAATATTGAGTCAACCTATAAATGTGTGTACAAGATGGTCAAGCCAAACTCCTCGAATCCACGATATTTAGTTCATTCCTCAAATAAGTGAATCTTGCTTCATCAAGTGGCTTCGTGAAAATATCGGCAAGTTGGTCTTTGGTTGACACATATGCTAGCTCAATGTCTCCATGGGCAACATGATCCCGAATGAAATGATGACGAATCTCAATGTGCTTGGTTCTTGAGTGTTGCACCGGGTTGTAGGCAATCTTGATAGCACTCTCATTGTCACACAAAAGAGGCACTTTGTCACAATTGACACTGTATTCCTTCAAAGTTTGCCTCATCCATAACAACTAAGTGCATGCACTAGCGGCGGCCACATACTCGGCTTTGGCAGTGGAGAGAGAAATACAATTTTGCTTCTTAGAAGACCAACTCACCAAGGACCTACCAAGAAATTGGCAAGCCCCGGAAGTTGATTTCCTATCATCTTGATCACCGGCCCAATCCGAATCCGTGAACCCACGAAGAGTGAAAGATGAATCCCTTGGGTACCACAAACCAAACCTTGGGGTATGAACCAAATATCGTAGGATTCTTTTGACCGCCAACATGTGGCTTTCCTTAGGAGCCGCTTGATACCTTGCACGCACACCTACACTCAACACAATATCGGGTCTAGATGCACAAAGGTAAAGCAACGAACCTATCATGGAGCGGTAGAGCTTTTGATCCACATCTATACCCTTCGGGTTAAGTTGTAGATGGCATTTGGTATCCATAGGAGTCTTCTTCTCCTTAGCATCCACCATATTGAACCTCTTGAGCATGTCTTGAATATACTTTGCTTGGCTAATGAAAGTCCCTCCTCTCAATTGCTTGATCTCAAATCCAAGGAAGAACTTCAACTCACCCATCATAGACATCTCAAACCTATCGGTCATAAGCTTTGAAAATTCATCATTAAAAGCTTTGTTAGACGAGCCAAATATAATATCATCAACATATAGTTGGCATACGAAAATCTCCCCTTTAACCCTCTTAGTAAAAAGAGTGGGATCAATTTGCCCAACTTCAAATCCACGGTCTAACAATAACTCTCTAAGGTGCTCATACCACGCACGTGGTGCTTGCTTAAGTCCATAGAGCGCCTTATCAAGCTTGTAGACGTGGTTAGGGAAGTTGGGGTCCTCGAACCCCGGGGGTTGCTTAACAAACACCAACTCCTTTAAAGGTCCATTGAGAAAGGCACTTTTAACATCCATTTGTTGCAATTTAAAGTTATAACGAGATGCATAAGCAAGAAGGATACGGATGGACTCAAGGCGAGCCACGGGAGCATAGGTCTCTCCAAAATCAATGCCTTCAACTTGAGAGTACCCTTGAGCCACCAATCTAGCCTTGTTCCTCACAACCATGCCATGCTCATCTTGCTTGTTCTTGAAAATCCATTTTGTACCGATAACATTGCGCCACTCCTTAGGCTTCTCAACTAACTTCCAAACTTTATTGCGCTCGAAATTGTTGAGTTCTTCATGCATGGTTTGCAACCAATCCGGATCTTCAAGAGCTTCGGACACTTTCTTTGGTCCCACCATGGCAATATGGGCTTGATGATCACTAAAGTTTGCCAATTGCCTCCGGGTGGACACTTTGCCTCTCACATCACCAATTACCTTCTCAAGGAAATGTTCACGACGTGCCATGGTTCTTGCAACTCTAGCTCGACGACGGGCTTCGATATCCTCATTGCATCTTGGAGGTATCACTTGATCATCTTAATCATTTGGGTCCCCGTCTTGACCGGTGAGCTGTCCTTGATCCCCAGACAGCATATCATCATTATTGGAAGAGGTGGAAGGACCAAGATCTTGAGCCGAACTGCCTTCTGCTGGATGTAGACCGGAGTCTCCGGCCTGGGGCACCGGAATCTTCGGCCCACCGGATTCTCCGGTCAAGATGGCCGGAGACTCCGGCCTGGCGACAAGAGGCAGAACAGATTGTTGAGGGTCTTGAGCTTGTCTTTGATCAGGTGCATCATTGGCTCCAGCAGCAGTTGCTTGTAAATCTGATGAAGATGAAGGCTCCACTTGAGTAGAGCATTGTTCTTCTCGATCCACCACAAGGGGTTCCTCAACGGGGCGGAAAAATCCCACACCCATTCTTCTTATGGCTTCTTGAGGAATTTCGTCATCTACATCGGAAACATGAAATTGCGCCACTTGGGAGCCGTCATTTTCCTCGAACACCACACTACAAGATTCTATGATACGCCGTGAGACTTTATCATAGATTCTATAAGTGTGGGATTCGGCACCGTAACCAACAAAAATACCCTCTAGAGATTTAGATTCGAATTTAGTTAAGCGACAACCTTTGATCAAATAGAAACACTTACAACTGAAGACACGGAAGTAGGAGATGTTAGGTTTGTTGCCGGTGAGGATCTCATAGGGGGTCTTGTTCAAACCTTTGCGGAAGTAGAGCCGGTTGGATGAGTGACATGCCGTGGATATAGCCTCCGCCCAAAAACTCAACGGAGTCTTAAACTCCGCTAACATGGACCTTGCTATATCCATAAGAGTCCGGTTCTTCCTCTCGGCTACACCATTTTGTTGAGGGGTATAGGTTGCGAATATTGATGACGAATGCCCTCTTCACTAAGAAACTCATTGAGGGTGTAGTTCTTGAACTCGGAGCCATTATCACTTCTAATTGCCAATATGGGGACATTGTGTTGACGTTGCATTTCAATGGAGAAGTCGATGAAGGTTTGTTGGGTCTCACTCTTCGACTTGAAGAAATAAACCCAAGTGAATCTTGAATAGTCATCAACAATCACCAAGCAATACTTCTTCCCACCTAGACTTGCTTCGGGAATGGCACCAAAAAGATCCACATGGAGGAGCTCCAAGATCCTCTTGGATGAAATAATAGTCTTGGAAGGGTGAGGAGAATCATGCATCTTGTCTTCAACACAAGCCCTACAAACACGATCTTTGGCAAAAGAGATATCTTCTTTTAGTCCGAGAATGTGGCCACCCTTGTGGAGACTTTGCAAAGTTCTCATGTTGACATGGGCTAGGCGGCGATGCCACAACCAACCCTTGTCGGCCTTTCCGAATAGGCACATCGAATTTGAAGTGGTTTTCCCCGAGAAGTCAACCACAAACAAATCATCCTCGACGTACCCAACGAAAGCGACCTTTAGAGTCTTGCTCCACAAGAGTACCACAACATCAATATCAAAGAAGACGGCGAAACCCATCTTATTAAGTGCACGAACGGAAAGTAAATTAAAACCAAGGTCTTTGACAAGCATGACATTCACTAGGGTGATATCCCTAGCGATTACCACCTTGCCAAAGCCCAATACCTCGGATTTTGATCGATCTCCATAAGTGACGGTTGCTTCATTTAGATTTGGTCTCAACTCCGTCATTAATTCTTTGCTTCCGGTCATATGTTTTGTGCAACCACTATCAAGCACCCATTTTGACCCACCGGAAGCATAGTCCTACAAGAAATCATTGCTTTGATTTAGGTCCCCATTTCTCAATGGGTCCTCTTTTGTTAGCAACAAGGGTCTTAGGAACCCAAATAGAACGAGCAATAGGCATATTTCTAGGACCAACAAACTTAGCATAGACATCCCCATAATAATCAACAAATATAATGTAGTGTGGGTTAGTCTTTCCCGCAAAGTCATCACTAGTGGTTTTGCCCCTTGTGGCACTCCCACTAGCAATGTTGACCTTCTTAGCTTGGGAGATCTTCTTTGCTTGAGGAGCACTAGAAATGTTGGCCTTCTTAGCTTGAGGGGTCTTCTTTGCTTGGGGAGCTCTAGCATCCTTCATGAAACCCTCTTTCTCCTTTTCCTCCTCAACGAACCCAAGACCAACTCTCCCTTTTTGTGAAGTAACAAACGGTTTCTTATCTAGGAAGATGGCCTTAGCAAGATTGATCTTCAACCTAGCATTTTCCTCAATGATATTTGCATGATCACAAGTAATGGGAGTGGAGGAACTAGGCATATCATTTTTAGGCGGTTGAGCTTGAAGTTGTTCATACGACTTAGTGAGGGTAGAGTGTTCACTCTCCAAAGCTTTGTGGGCCTTGGAGAGCTTCTCTAGCTCCTCGGTTAGTCTAGAATGACCAACACCAAGCTCGACCTTTTATTTCTTACATGCTTTGTATTTAGCAATTGCATGATCACGTTCTTTAATGAGTTTAGCAACAATTACATCATTTGATTCTTCTATAGATTCTAGTTGTTGCTCTAGAGAAACTCTAAGCTCATGCTCTTCTTCAAGATTGTCTTTCAAGGATGCGATTTCCATAGCATCCTCTCTTTCAATCTTACCCTTGATCTCAAGCATTTCTTGAGCTTCACCATATTGACTCATAAGAGCCTCAACATGCTTCTTTGTTTCACCTTGCATGTTAGTGATAAAATGATCGAAAGCAACTATTTCCTCTTTGATTTTAAAACTAGTAGCATCATCCATATTACTCATTGCCTTAGGAGATGAGGGAGATGATACCTCGGTGGTCTTGGCCATGAAGCATCTTGCGGAGGAGTTGGAGACATTCTCATTGGGGGATTCAAATAAGGAAGGAGATGATGAAGAAGCAATAGCAATGGCGGCAACTTCATTTGTGGGCTCTTCTTCTTCTTCTTCCCCGGATGAGTACTCTTCTTGAGCAAGCAATACAATTCTCGGAGGCTTCTTGTTGATGGCATTCTTCTTGAAGAAAGGTTTCTTATGGGTGTCCTTTGACTTGTCCTTCCTAACAAGCTTTCCTCCATGAAGTTCTCGATTCTCAAATGGACACTCGGCTACAAAGTGATATTTGTCTTGGCAATTGTAGCAAGAACGCACTCTTTGGCCACCCTCCTTCCTTCCACTTGCCTTGTTGACAAAATCCCTTACCTTGGACGGACTCTTCCAAAAGACTTTAGATGTGAGAGCCGCATAGTCCTTGAGAGTATCTTGAAGCTCTTTGGGATCCCAATGTGACACATCTTCTTGATCCTCATCATCATCTTCTTGCTCCACAACCTTGGCCTTCAAAGCAAGTGAAGAACCTCTATGCATTCCAATGGCTCGGGCTCGAGCATCTTCGGCGTTCTTGGCGGCCACCTTGTATGCCGCCATCTCTTGCATGACTTCATTAGATGACATGAGGTGATAGTTGTGTCTTCCTTGGAGACTCTTCAAGTCGGTGGATTCGAACGGCCAAAGAGCACTCACATACTTCCTCTTGATCCAAGCATCATCCACATAGGTTGCACCAAGGGCTCGAAATTGAGTGGCAAGGGTCTTGAGTCTTCGATACATTTCTTCATGATCTTCACCATCTATCATGAAAAATCCCTCGGCTTGGTTGCTCAAGGCTTCAAATCTATTCCTTTGCATGCTCTCATTACCGACAAACTCTTGAGTGAGAATATCCCAAGCTTCTTTGGCGGTGGTGGCAAGCTCGATGTGAGACATGTGCTTTTCTCCCACAGCGGTATGAATTATGTTGAGGCCAAGTCATTGAGTTGACCATTCACAACTTCTCTTCTTGTCATGTTGCTTGGGTCGACGGCCTTGAAGCCAACTTCGATGATTCTCCATAGCTCGCTCGAAGCGCTCTTGATATGAGATCTCATAAGAAATTGCTAGTTAGAAAAACAAGATGGATTAAACTTAGGTGGATCACCCTATTGTTTATATGAGGATGCGGAATAGGTGGGTCGACGGAGTACTTAAATGGAACACCATGGTACTCCTCCTTCCCATTATCAATTTTAGAAGGTGATTCATTAGTGAGTTGTTCGCCCTCCCCACTATGCGTGGCGGAAGCATTAGCCTCTAGGGATGGTGCGGCGGGTGGCTTATTGCCATTCAAGAGTTGCCTCATCATAGCACGCAACTCCTCCATTTGAGTGTTCATGGATGATGTCAAGCTTGTTTCCAAATTCTTGAGATCATCCATCGTCACCGAAGGGGTGCTACCACCCGTAACATCATTACTGTCACCCATACTCTCTTAGGCAGTGAAGCCTAACTTAAGAGCCAAGGCTCTAATACCGTATGGGCACCTAGAGGGGTGCGTCGTGGTGGGTTGCACGGCATATCCATCAGAGATGGAAAAGATTATGGCGGGATTGGGCAACAAGCACGCAAACACACACTAGTTACCCAGGTTCAGGGCCCTCCTTGTGGAGGTAACACCCCTACGTCCTGCTCTTCTTGTTCTTATTGCTTGATCACAGAATCGGGCTACAATGATGCTCCTGGAGCTGTTTCGGGTGGCAGCCGGCTGGAAGTCCTAGCCGGCTGGAGGTTGAAGATGATGCTACACGGGTGTTCTCTGTCTACCGCTTGCCTCTCTCGTCCGTCACTTGCCTCGCGCAGGAGGCTCTATGTGGGGACCCCGGACTAGCTGTCCG
>QRDG01000116.1:735491-768550 GCA_012064385.1 Puccinellia tenuiflora
CCGGAAGTCACATCGTCCATGCCTGGTAGCTTGGAGACTTTGGCGCAGGGCCGGGCTCTGAGACAGGACAGATTGAAAGTCAGATATTGAGTAAAAGATAAATATAGATGACATACTAGTAAAAACCAAGGAGAAAGGTCATACCCAACATTTGTCTCAAGATCCAAAGCCTCTTGAGAGTCAGAAGAGAAGATTGACATTCCGGACACATAGGAGTCAGCCTTCTCAGGAGGAGAGGTCGACTTCCTCTGATGTGATACAGGTAGAGGAGGAGGAGACTCTGCAGGGCCACTTGAGCGCAGTTTCCTTTTCTTGGCAGCAAGGACTTGCGCAGGAATTTCTTCGGGCTCGCTGGAGGAGCTGCTAGATTTGCGGACTCGTGAGGCAGGTACCTTAGGCACAGCAGCCCGGGACCCATTTTTTGGAACTGGAGGAGTCGGGGAGCGACTCTTGGCATCTGATGACTCCTCAGATGGAGTGGTTTGGGCTCCTGCAGGGCTCGATTCGGTATGCTCCTTGTCGGCATACTGTGCTTCAGAGGAGGACCCCTCCTCAACGACATTGACAGTGGGAGCCTCAGGTGAGGACTCCTCATCTTCATTTTCATCACCAGCAGCAGTAGCCTCTTTAGAGGACTCCTCGCTGGCCTCTTCTTCTGCAACAATCTCTGCAGCAGCAGAGGTGCTCCCTTTGCCCTTGTCAGTTTCAAGGGCCGACTTCCAGAAGGAGTGGGTAAGCTGCAGAGAAGAAACAAAAAGTTTGAGTTAGCAAATTGAGATAATGCAAGCAAGCAAGAAGGAAAGACAGTTAAAGTACTTACAGCAGGAGCTGGGCAGGTGGAGCAAAAAGGCTGGAGCCCAAAGTGGGCCTGGTCCTTCACCATTTTCCCGGTCAATTTCTTGATCAATCGACCAAGTTCAGGACCGTCAGACAACTTATCAGTCATCCTAAGATCATCAGTGACACACCTGGTATACGAGCAGATGAGCCGGGTCCTAGGACTCAGCGGTGAATTTTCCAGGTGGTCCAGCAGCGGACAAGATCCATGTTTTCCAGGTCATGAGAGAGGAGAGCCCGGATTCTAAGGATCAAGGACTCGACTTTGGGCCGGGCGGCCTCTGAGCACCTGGCTTTCATAGCAGGAGTCACCTCCAGTCGGCTCTCAGAGAATTGAGGGAGTTTAGGTTCGTCCTCAGGAGAGGTGTCCTTGCAATAAAAGAAGGACTTTTGCCAGTCCTTGATGCGGTTTGGGAAAATTGGCTTAGGGAAGACAGAGTTTAAGCGACGCTGGAGAGCTACAGCGCCGCATTGTAAGAGAGGACCCCCAGAGGTCTCAGGTTGGGGGTTGCAATAGAACAACTCGAGCCATAGATCTAAGTCAGGTTTGATCTGGAGGTAATCCTCACAGAGAACAACAAAATTGGAGAGGGTAAGGACAGAGTTTGGAGCGAGGTCATGAATGCGCAGCTTGTAGAATTCGAGGAGCTGGCGGAAGAACAAGTTACCGGGGGGCGTGAAACCGCGGAAGAGGTGCTCCGCAAAGATGACGACCTCGCCCTTCGCCGGAGAAGGCACCGATTCATCCCAGGAGCTCGTGCCCTGACGCTTGATGGAAGAAGGCCCGCAAGGCGATGTGATTTTAGCTGCTCCGCCGTGATGGTTGAACCGCCCCAATCGGCGGAGATAGATCTTTTCGAGGAAGGTGCGGCGGCGGCGGCGGCCTCGGCGGCAATGTCGACGATCCATGCTTCCAGAAGGGGCCTTGGCCTTGGAGGTGCCCTTGGTGGGGCGCTTGGGGGCCATGGCGTGCGTGTGGTGCAAGAAGAAGCGCTGCGCGGGAAAGGAACGAGCGTAGGAGAGATGGAAAGTTTGGGGAATGAAAGACTTGGTGACGATTCGGTTCTCACCTTTTGGTATTTATGATAGGGTAAAAACCCTAGAGGTTTACAGTGGGGGCCCACGGTAAAATCGTGGGCAACGGTTTTGGACAGTTAGCAGTTAAATTAACAGAGGTGGAAGAAGGCCGGCTCGCTCCAGGAAGCCGAGTCCCATGACTTAAAGAGTTGAAAGTTGACAGAGTGGTGCACAGGAATAGCCACAGACTCGGCCGAGTACTATAAAGAGCTAGAGCGGTGGACTTGTGCAAAAGGACAGGACAGACTCATTTTATATATGTAATATGTTTTTATGCAGGAATTCATCTTGGAGCTAGCAGCAGCGACTTTGAAGCCATTGGCTCAAGTGGAAGGAGTCGACCCAGAGAGTCGAACCAGCAAGTCAGAGGAAGCCGCCAAGCTGCGCCCAAGATAAATTCGGGGGCTACTGATGGGGGGATACTTTATAGGTAGGCCCATGGACCCGGAAAGTAGACCCGCCAAGACCAAGAAGGCCAAAGCCGAGTCACGTATCAAGTCGCATGGGCTGGGCTGGAGACAAGCCGACCAAGGCCCATGATGAAGAAAGGACCCGTCCGAAGATGGAGTCCAAGTACAACCCGGAGTCTAAACTTGGAAGACCAAGACGTAGAGTAGGACTCCGTGTTCTAGTGTGACTCGATGTAAATTGTAAGTCCAGAGACCCCGGCAGCCTTTATAAGCGGGGTCCTGGACCTAAGATCGATAAGCTTCAACCGAGAGAGAAACCCTAGCCATCAGAGAGAAGTCGCCGGCTCCTAATTGTGGGAGCCGGGTCCTTGTAATCGAGGTATATCAAGAGCAATAACGTAGAAGCAGGAAGTAGGTCTTTACCTCGAATCAGAGGGGCCGAACCTGGGTAAATCCTTGTTCCTTGGCGAGATTAACCGTTCCAGCGTACTTCAGTCATCAATGGCCCCAGAACTCATCTTCCCTGAGGAAGAACTTGCCGTGACAACCCCACGACAGGTAGCAT
Source organism: Puccinellia tenuiflora (assembly GCA_012064385.1). Taxonomy (NCBI): domain Eukaryota; kingdom Viridiplantae; phylum Streptophyta; class Magnoliopsida; order Poales; family Poaceae; genus Puccinellia; species Puccinellia tenuiflora. The sequence goes on from QRDG01000116.1 coordinate 738,381, forward strand.
CCTATGTGTCAAGGGCGAGGCGCTTGCAGCAAGCGGCATCCCGTGACCCATTGCGCTACCTGGCAGCAGCAACCGCTCCTCAGTCTCCAATCCGGCTACCTCCCCCTCTGCTCGCGTCGGCGCCACCGTAGCCGCTCCCGCGCAGCTCGCGCCCAATCTCGCACCCACCTCTCCATCTCGAAGCTGGTCTATCCGCTAGAGTGGTGGGGAAATTCGACCTCCCGCGGCAGGCACCATATAGCCCATGCTCCGGATGTGGCCGTTGTGGCAGACGCATCGGGAAGGGCGAGGACCACGGAGATCGGCTCGACGACGGGAGCAGACACCCTCAAAGTTTTTCTTTTCCTAACGTATGGGATAGCGCCCGTCACTTGGTCAATCTTAGTCAATCCGAGACTTATGAAAAAATAGCGCCATCGCGCCCGACGCCTAAACTTACGTTGACACAACCAAAAATCTCATCCTGAGAGGGGAATCGTCGGTCTAAGCGCCTAGCATTGTACGTATAGACGCTTACCGATGCGCTAAATTAATAAAATAAATAGAATAATAAAATATGCCAAAAGCTTGTCTCGCCGGGTACCCGATGCTTAGCGTGTAGCGCGCGCCGGCGGTACTCGCGTTAGCGCCGACGCGCGCGGATCAGATGCGCCGGGGGTATGGGCAGGAGGGGGCGGAGGTGGCTCCCCTTTAGCGCCGGCGCGGTGTATAAGTTGTGCGCTGGGGGTATCTTTTTACCGTCGGCACGTGCGCCTACCCGCGCGCCGGCGGTAAGTACCACTGGCGCAACTCTAATTAGGAGCGCCGGCGCTATAATATTTTCTATAGGACGCTACTACGTCACGTTTTGAAATGGTCAAAAACCGTGACTAGGGGAGTATGCAGTATGCTCTCTTGAATGCATGCGGAAAACAGAAAACTGCAGCAGCATTAAATGTGAAATCCTGAAAATTTAAAAACTTTTGTAGCCCAAATCGTTAATCCGATTTAGGATCCATTTTCACCGCTGGACTAGTCGCGACGAGATCTTCGAAACTAGATTCCATGTTGATATGTTTCGATGCATTTTTTTTTCGGACCTAAAAGTTACCCACTTCATAACACGTGAGTTACCCAACCTGTTGTATGTAAGTTACCCACCCTATGAACGATCAGTTTTGGCTTCCCACTTTTGGGTGTTATTTTTTGTTTTTTTGAGTTTTGAAGTTACCATCCGGTTTTATAAGTGAGTTACCACTTTGGAATGGTAAATGTATCATCGACAAAATGGGTAACAATACACTAAAACACATGTGCAACTTCATAAGTACTAGGGTGATAACTATATTGTTTTCATGGTGACACCTATACATTAAAACATATGGGTAACTGCATAAGTATTGGGTTGGTAACTATTATTTAGAGTACATGGTAACTACATCAATTTCGTGGTGGATAACTATATCATTAACACATGGGTAACTCTATCATTAATGGGTGGGTAACTCTATCAGTACTGGGTGGGTATTTGTCGAGAGAGTAGGGTAACTCCATATATTTCATGGTGTATAAATGTCTAATGAACACATGGGTAACTCCATCAGTTTGGGTGGGTAACTCAGTCAGCACATAGTGGGTAACTATTACCGAGAGTGCAGGGTAACTATATCGATTTCATGGTAGATAAACACATGGGTAACTCCATTAGTATCTGGTGGGTAACTCCATCTGTACAGGGTGGGTAACTATTACCGAGAGAGTAGGGTAACTACTTTGATCTCGTGGTGAATAACTATATCATGAGTACATGGGTAACTCCATCAGTTTTGAGTGGGTAACTCCATCAATACTTGGTGGGTAACTACATCAATGAGTGTGGGTAACTACATCAGTTAAGGGTGGGTAACTATTATCGAGAGAGTAGGGTAACTACATCAATTTCGTGGTGGATTACTATCTAATGAACGCATGGGTAACACCATCAGTTTTTTGGTGGGTAACTCAATCAGCACCTAGTGGGTAACTATTACCGGGAGAGCAGGGTAACTATATCGATTTCATCAGTTCTGGGTGGGTAACTTCATTAGTTTTGGGTGGGTAACTTTATCGGTACTGGGTGGGTAACTATTATCGAGAGAGTAGGGTAACTACGTCAATTTTGTGGTGCATAACTATAGCACAACACATGGGTAACTTCATTAGTTCTGGGTGGGTAACTTCATTAGTTTTGGGTGGGTAACTTTATTTTTACAGTTTTTTTTTGCGAAAGGATCAGATTGCATTACACCTCCGATCTTACAGAAAGGCCCAGAAAGAAAAAGAAATTACAAAGAAGTCCTTCTTCTCCTAGGTCCCGACACAGGCGACGCACAGGAGCCGTCGTGACGCGCCGCTGCTCCGCTTCACGCCTTGGATAGGAGCCAGCCCCATGGCAACCGGGAAGTCGCCAATCGCCGGGTCCGAGGACCCTACTCGCCGGAGCGCCGTCTTCGTCGCGGAAAGGTTCAACGCCATCTTCACCTTGAGATTCACACACCGGGACCACCACCTAGTCGATCCCGGACGGGGCACGGCGAACTCGACAGATCCACGGACCGCCGAGCTCGAAGAAGTCAGCTGCTTGACGAAGATGCCCCGAGGCTTTCCCATACTTGGGCCTCCCAATGGGCACAACAAAACCTGCTATGAAGGATTTTGCACCACTAATAGACAGGGTTGAGAGGAGGTTATCTGCCACAGCTTCCTTTTTATCTTATGGTGATAGTCTGGTCTTGGTTAACTCGGTGTTGTCCTCCTTACCCACATATTACATGTGTTCCCTTGTTATCCCTAAAGGGGCCATTGAGGTGATTGATAAAGCAAGAAGAAGGTGCCTTTGGAGGAAGGATAAACACAAGCAAAGGGTCAATTCTTTGGCTGCATGGGACATGGTATGCAAGCCAAAAAAGAAGGGGGGCTTAGGAATTGTGAATTTGCAAGTGCAGAATAAAGCTTTGCTTTTGAAGCAGCTGGATAAGTTTTATAATAATGCTGATCTGCCTTGGGTGAGCTGGTAAGGAATTCATATTATCACAATTCAGTTCCTCATGTTGTGACTATGAGTGGCTCCTTCTGGTGGAGAGGAGTTTATAGCTTTGTGGATGAGTGGAGGGCAATTACCAGATGTGAAGTGGGAAGTGGTTATTCCATTCTGTTCTGGGATGATTGTGGAAGGACAGGATTTTGTCTCAGCAATTCCCAAGGTTGTTCTCCTTTGCTAGAGACAAGCTAATTTCTGTAAGGGAATTTTCATGCTGGAGGATAAGGTTGAGGCTTTTTACCTGCCACTGTCCATGGAGGCTTTTGAGGAGTTTGGTGTTTTGGCTCAATTGTTGAATGATCTAACGCCTAGTGAGTCTTCTGATAAGTGGATCTCTTGCTTGTCCAAGGGGGGCTATTCTTCAAGGAGTTTTTACCAGTTTCATTTTTCTGGTATTGCTAATCATACCCCATCTGGGTGGATCTGGAAGTCGAAGTGCATGTCCAAGCATAAATTTTTTGCTTGGTTAATTCTGCATAATAGAATAAATACCAAGGATATGCTGTTGCGAAGACATTGGAATGTCACCAGTAATCACAATTGTGTGCTTTGCCAGCAGCACAAATATGAGGACTGGGTACATCTGTTTTTTCAGTGCAACTTTAGTCAAAGGGTCTGGTCGTATCTTCAGATCTCCTGGTGTGATTCTTCTATGATGGACAATCTGTTGGTTTGCAAAGAAGGACTTTGAAGGTCCCTGTTTTACTGAGATTGTGATTTTAGCTTGCTGGAACATCTGGAAACAGAGGAATGGCTTTATTTTCAAGGAGATTCTGCCATCTTTTAGAGGTTGGAAGGCTGGTTTCTTCCTAGATATCACCATGCTTGGGCATAGGGTGATGACTCTAATAAGTCTAGATTGTCATCATGGCTTGACAACCTACTTTAATTCTCTGCTTGTAATTATCTTGTAAATATCTTGTACAGTCGTTTTTCAATCCAATAAAAGGCTGTGGGGGTCTCCCCTACAGTATTTAAATTTCAAAAAAAAGATGCCCCGAGGAGCGCCGTCGCCGGAAGGGGAGCACGCCGACACCAAACTCCGAACCTGCAGCTTCCCCGCCTCCATAACGCCGCCGGCCGGTACCAGCCCTAACCCTACACTGTATACAAGCCTCGATCCGTAGATTCCCCAGCCTCCCGCCGCCGGAGCGGCCGACGGAGACGGAGGGATCCACGGACCGGCGGCGAGCGAGGTGGGACGGGTCGGTGTTTTCAGAAAATCGCCTCTCGTTACTGTAGGAGGGGAGAGGAGACGTCCAAGGTCGTCTGGGAAAGGAGCAGTTGATCGCAGACGTTCGCTTTCCGATCGATCGGACGGTGCGCAGGACGTTCTGGAGATAAGGTAACGCACCGACCGTTCTAAAGATAGAAATCCCCTTTCTATAAGGGTTTCCTAGTAGTTTAATCTAACTCGCAACTGCTCCGTTTATGCGCTGCGAGGCGGAAAAAAGAAGTAGCGTCAGGCTGTCACTTTTTGCGCTGGACGCCTGGGATCGAACAAAGCAACCACGCATTGATGAGGATCATAATCCTGGCGCCTTCTTTTTAGCGCTGTGTTGTGAGCATGGTTTTAAAATTCACTGAGATTTCATCGAAATTCAATGAATTTCAGTAGACCCTGAAATAATTAGCTTTCAGTCAAAATATTTCAGCACTTTCGGTACTACACAGGAATACAATTTTTTTTTAATATTTAAATGAATTTTAAGAGAAATTTCGGTACTTTGACCGAAACGAAAACCGAAATTTCGGTAGTTGCCGAAATTTTACTGAAACTGAAGTTCAAAACCATGCCTGTATGTCCTGATGATCAACGAACCAAAGTCTGCACACACAATGACACAAGTGAGATTCGAAGATGAAACAACCAATCCGGAAACTGTGTTAGCACCACTCGGAGACGAAATTTTCTGGTTGATGTTCCTGGCGGTCTCGCGGCGCTCAGCACTCGCGATTACAACCCCCGCAGGATCCCCATATCACAACCGACCAGTCTGGCCAAATTGTAACCGAAATCTCCACATCAGGTAATCGTTAAGGCCCATTTCGATTTGCCGCTTACATTGCTTACGGCGATATATTTTTGGCAATGGTTTCGATTTAGATCGGTTCCCATTGCCTTCCAGCCTTCGTCGGGACATTCAGATCGACCAGCGACGCGAATACGCATTTAGCTTTGGAAATTGCGAGAATGGCTGTTTGATCGAATTTATGATGCCAGATGCGCGCGGCATGTGCCCTAGTCTGTCGCACATGGCGACCAGTATCCGGCGATCTGCCAAAACGAAAAAAGCGATTCCGGCCCTAATCTGCTGCACATGGCGCAAGAGCAATTGCAGTTTGCTGATGGAACTGCCACAGCGTTCCCTGGCCAATGTTTTGTGTGCTAATTAAATTAAGGCTAGGAGTAAAGATAGTGTGATGTTTGAGATTTCTGTCGATGTCATGCAAAGATTTGAGCTCTGCAACATGTCGTTCAGATTGGGGAATTGCGTATGTTTCCTCCGATTGATCAGTACTTTATGCAGAGTCACTGATTCACTGTCCACCAGTCATTGCTGATCACTGTACGGATGTGCGTGTAACTTGCCTGATGGAGCTGACGTATAAGCATGAAGTAGCCAGCTTCTCCTTTAGATACAGTTTAGGATTAGGATCTGTACTTAGATTTTTAGAAGAAAAAAATGTCGATGCTGAATATTAAGAGTTTGTTCTATTGGTCCAATTCCCTTCTCCTTGTTCCACTAGTATATTTCGAGGGTTTTCTACCGTTAGCGCGAAACACCAATCTTTTAGATAAACCGCATTGAAAGCGTAGCTTTATAACCTAATAAAGCTCTGATAGGTTCCCAGGGTATAGCACACATGATACGTTAGGAAGACCAACTTAAGATAGCAATAGAGTTAAACAAAATCTAACTAAGTGAAATGACGCCACGCAGATTAAGTAGCAGCGGTGGTCGCTGGGTTGTGTAGGTGTAGCTGAACAACCTCTGTAGCATCACCGGCACCACGTCTAAGAAAGGTAGATCTTTAGGAGTAGAGATTTCTTACTTTCGAGCTCCAGTGCTACCTGCTTCCTGTATTTTAAAAATTAAAAAAAATCATATTTTTAAGTTTAAAAAAATGTGAAACAAATCGTGAATGTTCTCAATGATGTGTTCTATAAACGTGGAAAATTTCAATTTGAAATACTTTATATTTTGATCTACACAAAAATGAAATCTGTACATATCTGAGTATAGTGTTTCAAATCTCTACAAAATTTAAGATTTTGTCATTTTTGTGTAACCCATAATACAAAGAATTTAGCGTTGTGATTTTGCACGTTTGTAGGCTACATTATGGACTACATTCAGAATGATTTTCAATAATTTTGAAACTTCTACAAAAATTATAATTTTTTTAAACCGAAGGGAGAGCTCGGGAGCAAAGTTGACTTTCCGGATCTTTAGTTCTTAGTAGCGGGCACCACTCCTGCAAGAAAAGTGAAGCTTTGAAAATGAAATCAGCAGGTTGCTTGGAAATTTGTTGGTCAGCGTTCGTGATTTTTTACCCTTCTCCTTTAAAGAGTTTTTCTACGTTAAAATCCTTGAGTCCTTTGTGTTGATTTGTTTCTATATTGCCTATCATAACAAGTGGTATCAGAGCCCTGATTTAGATTAGGGTTTCAACGACATGGCATCGATGAAGTTTGATCTACCGCGGTTAGATTACAACACAAGATTTTTCCTGTGGCATGTGAAGATGCAAACAATGTTGGCTCATCCCGATCTGGATGAGGCGCTGGATGGTTTCAGCAAGAAATATCAGAAGTTATGGACCGATGATGAGAAGCAGCTAAGGCTTTGTCTCTAATTCACTTGCATCGGTTTAATAATATTCCGCAAGAAGTGTTACAGGAGAAAATCGTAGCAACCATGTGGCTCGAGCTGGAATAGATCGGCATGTCCAAAGATCTTACCAACAAGATGCATGTGACGATGAAGTTGTTCACAATCGAAAAAATGAAGTTGTTCACGCACAAGTTGTAAGGTGGTTTGGTGCTAAACCACACATCGGTCTTCAAAATAGATCGTTCGGACTTTTCATGGAGGTACAATATGATGATGAAGATCTAGGTCTTATACTTTTATGATCGCTACCTAGTTACTTTGCTAATTTCTATGATACCACCGGGGCGGAGCCCAATGGGCCAACCCTGATGCACAGGAATACGGGCCGAAAAAAATATCACTAGTACCCATCATCTATTATTGGCATGTGCATCAGGCCCATGAATTAGTTGTGTGCTGAGCTGCTGCAGGACTCACCGGCCCGACGCGGAAGGCAGCTTCTCCTCTGATCGATCCATTAGCAAATGGTTTGCTAATTCTCAAAAAAAAAAAAAAAAAGCAAATGGTTTGCTCGTTTGGTGGATCGAACCGATCGATTATAGCTGTAAAAAAGAAAATAAAAACGAAGCGGCGCACGTCCAGGCGGACGAGACGAAGCGTCGCGCCTATCGCGAACAGAAACCCCAGCGGCCGGCCAGCAACTCACGCCGACGGGCGACAGCCGATCTGCATCTGCAGACTATTTCCGTCCGACGAGCCGACGCGGCAGCCAGCAGCGAGCGTGCAGCTACAGTCAGGCGATCTCCGGCCGCGAACTGTCTCCGCCGCTCGTCCGCAAAATTGAAGCGATCGATCCCAATTCCCAAATCGCTCTGGTAATTTAACTTGACTTTCCAGTTTACAGTTTCTAGTTGATGCGAGCATGAAAGCAACAATTTGTGCAACAATCTGTCACTGCATCTATTCATCTTTAATCTTTTGCAATAGCTAATTGATGCAAACTAGACAGTAGACATACAAGTAGGTTTTGTACTTTGTGCAGTATGTATTTATTTCTTTTTGTATTGCTAAATCAAGAGCAATGCCTTCAAAGACCCGGAGACACTCGTTGGGGATCTCATGGTAAGACACTTCAAAGTTTGGTTGACTTGTTTCGATCAGTTATTAAAGTTCTTGAATTTGTGGGAGAAGAAGATACTGACCGGACAAATAGAGACCAAGCAAATGGTCTTCTAGTGTATTTTCAGTCTTTTGACTTCGTCTTCTACTTGCATCTCATGTTAACAATTCTTACAACTACAAACACATTGTCGTTAGCACTTCAGCGTAAGGATCAAGACATAGTAAATGCCATGAAATGTGTGAAGTCAACTAGAACTGTTTTGAATGAACTTAGAGAACATGGATGGGAATTTTTGCTAGTTGAAGTTCATGAGTTTTGTGAGAAGCATGATATTGAAGAGTTGGACATGGAAGCAGCCTATGTTAATCCAAAAAAGAGAAGACAAATAACTGGAATAATCAACAAACATCACTATCAAAGTTTATTGTTTCAATGGTGTTTTTGATTGGCTAGTTCAAGAGCTTGATGGTCGGTTTAGTGAGACGTCCTCCAATTTGCTTGTTTGGTCAGCGGCTTTGAGTCCAAGAGACCCATTTCGTGATTTTAATTTGGAGAGTTTGATAAATTTGGCTAGACTATATCCTCAAGATTTTGATTCTGGAGAACTGAGGGATCTTGATAAGGATCTACGCCTCTATATTATCTATATTAGAAGTTATAAATCGTACTTTTATGAAGTAAACTATTGTCAAAAAAATTACACCAATAGTAAGGGGGCATCAGGGTGACTTGAGCTCCAGCTCCGCCCCTGGATACCATATGTAGAGCAAACTACATGTCCTACCATGGCTTTGTTGTCTTTTTTGGGTGATGACGAATAACAATCTATACACATTGCACAATCATTGTTTTGTGTCAAGTGAATTTTGGTTTGTGACTACAAAATGGCGTTATATCTAGGAAAATAAAGATGTTGGTATACTCTTCATTATAGTTATGTTATTGACCTAATCAATTTCTTAAAATAATAAACAATTTAATAGCTAAATCATGAGAAAGAAATAGTGCCAAAATATAAAACAACACAACAAGGCAATCTCACCTAGGTGCATGTGTACATTGCCTTATCTCAAATGACGATGCGGCCTCCGTACCATTTAGGTTTTTCGTTTAGGGGCAAACATGTGCACCTAACAAGGAGCAAACACCTAGAACAATACATCATTTGAATTTTTTGCCCTTACTGGCCCCCTCAACCTCAAAAAATTAGCATTCCTGCTCCGCCCCTGCTTTTCCGCATCAAGTAAACAAAATTCCGCTGCATTGTCACTCAACAACACAACCCAGATCAAGCCCAAAACGCACAAATCACGAACCAAAGACAAAAAGCCAGCTGCAGAATAATGAAACGCCACGGGTCCGTCTAGTTGTATTCTATCCCTCTGTTTCATATTAAGTGTTAGCAGATTTAGTACAACAGCGGAATAATGGAACGGAGGGAGCAGTATTCACCATGGGAATAGGGACGAGGAGAAATACCAACACTGACAAAGTTACTTTCGAAAGACAGAAGTGACAAATGCTCGTAATCACGAATGAATAATAGTACGATCGCCACCTTAGGTGGCCTCTTTACAAGCAAACAAATCATTGGACAAAATCATTCATTTGTCACCAAGAGAGCTTCTACCTGTGCCCCTGTACATGGTCGCCGCAGCCGCCTTGTGCCTGCGCGGCGAGAATGTCTCCCGTGGCATTGGCTCCATGACGGCGCCGCGCCGCGCATGCGCATTGCCCCTCTCCCTGAGTGGCTCTGCCATGGCCATGGCTGTGGGAGCAGCAGCACGGTCGCCTCCATGCTGCCAACTGGGGCCCAGCAGAGGAGTCACGAAGATGTCCTGCCCGGCGAGCATGGAGACGTCGACGTGCGCCGAACCGGAGGAGACGGACCGGTAGTAGGTCGTGACCTTCTTCTTCTTCAGAACCTTCAAGACCAAGGGGATGAGGCCATCCATTGTAGCTCAACTACTGCAAGCCTGAGAAAGGGGTTCCTCTTCATAGGCACGACAAAGGTATGGAGCGCATGATGTTATGCAAGTATCAAAGGTTTGACTTATGACCGGTCAAAGAGTGTTCCTCGGAATTGTGGGTGTTCTCATCTAATACTACAAAATTGTGGGTTTGTAAAATGTCCTTTCTTGTGTAGATCCAGCTAGTGCTGATCTGTTCCAGCTCTTTTCGCAGCATGGAAGTGTGGAGCACGATATGAGATGTCAACTGTAGAATCATAGATCCAGTGAGTACTGACTACGGGGTTGCTTTGGACAGTGAGGGATTACTACTGAAGCCTGAAGGTACGGCTACCCTCTCAAAGCCTTGCTGACACCAAAGCTGAGTCCATTGTTAACTACTGAATGGTACTTTCCTCGCACCTTTTACCCATCAGCTGCTGCCCGTTGGTTAATTCTTCTATTCCATAGCCATCTCTCTGTCTCATTTCACCAACGGGGATTCGCTATTCGTTTTACTGTTCACCGCGTCATGCGATGTGCCAATGCACTGCTCTCACAGACCCGTGAACGTTTCTCTCTAGAGAGACCCGTGAACAGTAACAGAACCAAGACTGACGAGCTACTTTATGTAGAAGATGCCAGAAACATGGCATGAGCTGTAGCCTGGTTCATCACGGAAAAACAACTTACTATTTCACACTGAGCAAACAAATACAGGCACTGGAATTATTTATATGACGATGAAGAATGTGTACACCTGAATTACCTAGTCAGACATTTCCCTTTTGCATACTAAAAAGACCAAGGAACGCCGACTATATAGAGCGACGACGAGATTAGATTTTTCACGACCATATGTAACAGCCTAGTTGTTGTACGTTGTTGTTGTTAAACATACGCTAAGGTTCACAGAAGCAGCCGCAGCACAGGATACGCGACCGTGGGATTCGTCCCGTCTCGCGAATCTGATCGGCCTTCTGAACTGCCCTTGCTGCTTGCTTGTTCATCTTGGCGTTGGCTGATGCCCGCTTCTCTTCGGCCAGACGGCGCGCCATCTCGAGCTTTTCGGCCATCTTCGCGATTGCCTCGCTTCTCATTTTCTCCGCACGTTCCTGCCATAGAACGCCGTTTCAGTAATAGCTATGTAAAACAGTAAACGTATGATGCATTCAAAATATGCCTTGAGGAAGGCACGCAAATGGTTAATATTTTGTGGAAATGCACCTCTAGCCTCCTCATTTCAAATTCAACTTTTGTTCTTTGGCGGCTCTCCCATGCTTCGATCTTCAGCTCTTCCTTCTTGAATCTGAGTAAGAGAAAAAACTCATCATCAACAGGATGTAATCATGTTTCGATCTGCCTTTGGAGCTCATTAGTAGAAGAAAAAAGAACAAGAAGGTATCGGGTGATCCGGTTGAATGTACCTTGCTGTATGTTTCGAATTTTCTGCGTCCTCGAATGCCGCCGCACGAGCAGCATATTCCTTCTGCATCCGCTCGAGATCAGCAATGGTTGGTGTGGCAGATACTAGTTCTAGCTCCTCTTTGCTAGCCCATGTAGCAATGTTCATCTTTCCGAGTTGTACACCTAGGGCAGCAATCTCTTTCCTTGCCTTAAGCCTGATCTCATCCTCAGACATCCCATTTGTGCCACCTTTGCTGTTGAAATAAGGGCCATCATCTACATTGTCTTCTCCTATTGATGCCGTCGACCGTCCTCCTACCGGAGTTGATGGTATCGAGCAATTAGGACTCCGACTTGGTGTCATTGAGCCAAGTGGTGTTCCGGTTCTTGAAGGGTCCTGACTTGGAATTGGAGTCATTTCTGTGCCCACGTCTCTGACCGACACGGACTGAACTGCAGAAATAGCTGCAAACAAATAATTTATATCAGTTGACAGTAGGCAGACAAATTTAACTGTCAATCTCAGTTCACTTGCAATCTATTAGACTAAGATGCTTCTTATTAAGAAAGTAACAAGTGAGAAATCTACCTTCGGGTTCATTGCAGGGCATAATTGCAACTGAGCTGGTATGAGTCACCCCCTTCTCATACTCTGAGGTGGCACTAATAGCACTTTGAACTGGACAGATATCTATGTGCCTGACCACCTTCGGCTGGTGTGAAGCAAAAGACAATCTCTCTAATATGCTTCGAGAAGCCGATGAAGCCGGATTGAACCTTTTCATGTTCTGAATAGGGCGAGCAAATGCGCCGCGGTTTGGATGTTTGGGCACAATGCCGCCACCCCTAGGTGCAGCGGAATTCGCCTGGTACGCACTCTGGTTCTGCGGTGCACCCTTGGTGTTGTTCTGCTGAACAGTTTGCTTGTTCACGATCCATTTCTCTGCGTCGTTCCACTTGGAGGAAGCCTGTCTAGAGAAATACCCCGCCGTCGGATTCTGCGCCGCCGTCTTCTCGCCTCCATGGAACTCAAAGCTACTGGTACTAGCATTGTCGAGGCCACTGTCACACTCATTGCTGTCTTCCTCCACAGTTCGCACGGGATGTATCACGCTTGAGTTGCTAGGTGCAGGTTGGTGAACTGAACTCTTGGACGTGTTCTGAACCTTGCTGCTATCTACTGCTGAATCCTTATCTAAATCTTCAGCGTTGCTAATTGCTGTAGGGCATTTGGTGGCACCCGAGCTGTCTGAAACTGTTTGCAGAGCAAGATGGAGATGTGATTTTTTTCGTCAGGAAAAAGAGTAAGTTAAAACATAGATAAGCTATAGCATTATGGATGTATGTACCTTCTTCAAGAACATCGCACACTAACAGTCTGTTCTGCGCCTGCGACTGCTCGACGCTCTTCGAAGGCGATGTCCGCGCCGAGCTGTTGCTGATGACCCTGACGCGATTGTGGGCTCCCAGGAGCTTCATCCTTAGCTTTGTAGGAGAAAGGGCACCTGCCTGCATGAACACCGAATAGGGAAGTCATTATCTATGGAAGCATTACGACTTAAAATGTGTTGATTCAAGGTGGTAATTTGCCTCTATTATACTGTTTTGCTGAAAATTTATTTCTAGGTAGTAGTCTGAACTTTATTATAAGCCGTTAAGAAATCAGAAGTGTACCAGTGTCATGCAAGATTTTAGACATTCGTGACAGTCAGTACCAAGGACAGTTTGGCACTACAATTTCCTGACCGGGGTACCGGGGTAGTGATACTATCATCACTTTTAGCATGTAAAATGGTACCAGCGGAAAATTCTTCAGAATGGGCGTTCGAGATTTGTACTACCTAGGCAGAACTGATGTTTTTTCTCCCTACGAAACTGAATATTTTGCAATACGCCTACTTAACTATGTAGGTAGCTTCCATTTCTCTTAGAAAACAGATACGGACAATAAACTGATTTTACTCCCAAAATTGCTCGACTCTGACATTCTACAGCTAGAGACTAACTTCAATCTTCCTATAGAAGAAAGCGAGGCTACCTTAAAACGCAACAAGAACAGACAGTAAACTTGGAAACGAGAAGGGGGGAAAATAGGCACATCTGTTCTGTGGCCAGAAAAATGAAATGTTACCGGAAAAGCAAATTAAGGGAGACGTAAACGAAGCATAGAGACATATGGGAGAACAAACACCAACAATGGGTAGGAATCGATTAGCCAGCAAATGGGTTGGATGGAGCTCGTAGTTACCTGGACCTTGTGAATCCTCTCGTACTCCATCGCTCCGTCTTTGCTTGGGTGGCCGTGGCTCTGGTGGTAGTGAGTGAGAGTGAGGAAGAGAGGAGCAAGGAGGGGGAGGCGGTGGGTAGGAGGAAGAGAGTGAGGGGAGAAGAGAAGAGAACACTGGCTACAGCGGTGGGGACTTGGCTACTGTAAGCAGAGATCTAACAGGCACGCTGTGATGTCTTGCCCTTTTTTAGTTATTTTGTTGTTTTTATTATTATTACAAACACCCACTGGACAGGAGTCCACAAAGCGCCAGTTTCTCTGGCCTTCACGATCTCCTTTCCAATCTCATTACTGGAATAGAATTTTTCTGCTCCTACGTTTTCACTCCAAAGAAAGTGTTCATCCCCTTTCGACGCAGAAATTCACCCGGGCACGAATAGGTCGCCATGTGAACTTTGTACACTTGAGAAAGCGTCCATCCTCCTCTCCACACGCCCAGCTCTCCCTACGGATTAACATAATCCTCCTCCCATTACAGAACCTTATCTCTCTCTCTCTCTGGCCTCTGCTGCTAACCAGAATTAACAAATGGTAACTAAGCATAATCAAGCTAGCTCTCCTCGAGATGCGTGCGCTTTTAACACGACGTGGTGGTCAAACGTGGAGGTCCCAAGGCCGGACCGGACTGTGACTGTGACTGGAGCCCTATCTCTCTCTATCCGAGCAGCACCAGCACTCTGAATTTTTACACGACGCAGAGGCAGAGAGGGCCCGCGCGCCACACATCTCTCTCCGTGTCAGTCAGTCACAAGTTTTTATTACTCGGATCTCTCGGCGCTTTTCACCGTCCAGCCAGACCCACGTCATCATGCCCTCACCCGCGTCGCCCAGATCACGAGGCTGCTGGCAGCCATCCATCGGTGTCGTCACCGGATGAATGAATATACTTTTGTCTTCTACCCTCTCTCCGGCCGTCTGCTAAAGTTGACCGGCCGGAGTTTTCTCCCGGACGACGTCGTCGGTAATCATGGCTACTTCTGCTGCTGCATGCTCTCACTCTGATTCCGTGACCGGCCAAGGTCGCTCCTGTGTTCTGGATTCGCTAGTAGTGGTACAAACAAATTCTGGACATGTGACCGGTGAGTCGATCGTGCTATCTGTACTAGTGTGGTCTACTCCTCCTGGATAATTGAAGTGCTGTTGCATGATTAATCAATCTGTTGTACTACTAGTGGGGGGACTGATTATGGCATATTTATTGGTTCATCATCCGTGCCGGTCCCGGTGGAGCCTTACAAACACGTGCATGGTCCAGCTTCGTGGCCAGGCCAGGCGGCATCTGATCTGTACGAGTGGCTTGCTCAGCAGCTTGATGAGCTAGCTAGCGATTCGGAGTGTACTGTATATATTGTCCATCTTTGATTTGATACGGGTTTGATTGGTCAAAAGTGATGATGGTTCAGCCCCAAGCGAGTTTTGCTTTTATCAGGTATTCTTAATTTATAGGTTTGTCCCATTCTGTCTCTGCTGTAAATGGAGACCGGCGGCCGAACCTAACCAAAACAGCCATTGGATTTGGACATGTGCCGGTTAATCGGGGCGTAGCTGGAGAGGTTGTAAGTTTTTGTTTGTTGCATCTTCATTTGAATGTGTATCTCTCCGCAGTTCACTCAATTGGCTTTTTGGTTCGTGGGAGCCAAACATCTTGCCGCTTTTTTGATCTTTTTTCCATAAAAGAAGTATATGAATATCAAAAAGGTATCAATTGTACACGGCCTTTGCAACAACATAATGTTAAAAAACTAGTCAAGAACTTAACTATGCATACGGCTAATTCTTAAAAAAAACAGACCCTGCCATGATGATCTATCACTCGGAGCTATCGGACCAAACTACCAATACAACACCCAAAACTATAATAGAGGTTATCCAAAAGCGACGCATTAAAGAAGGAACATTGCACAAGCATCGTTGCCCAATCAAAAATTGTAGGTTTTCACCCAGAGAAAATCCCAACTCTCCACGTTTTCAATAAGGAAAATGTAACATACAACCAATAAAAGTCAGACCTAGAATTTTCATCGAGAATACCATCCCTCCACCCTCCGCAGTCTGCTAAACTTGGTGGACTGGCCAGACGGCATCTGGTACGAATGGCTTGCAGAACCGCTTGATGAGCTAGCTAGTGATCGGAGTGTACTGCATACTATTGTCCATCTTTCATTTGATATAGGTTTGATTGGTCAAACGTGCTGATGATTGAGCCCCAAGCTAAGCTAGTTTTGCATTTATCAGGTATTCTTCAATAAGGAAAATGTAGCTAGTTTTGCCCCAAACGTAATGTTAAAAAACTAATCGAGACATGAAGTATGCATACGGCTAAAATTGAGAAAAAAGGAAAAAAACTGCCACGCTGATCTATCACTCGAAGCAATCAGACTTAAACTACCAATACAACATCCAGAACTACAACAGAGGTTACCCAAAAGCGACACGTTAAAGAAGGAACATTGCTAGGGTTTTTCAACATGTAGCCTCTCCGGTGAACATTGTTGTTGCTAAAATTAAAGAGGAGGCGAGAGCATGGGTTTTGACCGGGCCAAATCTTTAAGTAAATGTAATTCCGGGAGAGTAGTCTCCTTTATGAAGTCCTAGGCCGTGTCCTAGGCAATAACTCTAAAACTCCTTAATTAATGAAAATGACAGATCTTTTACCTTATTTCAAAAAAATGATAACTTTAATTTCTCGATATCTTTTAGCCATTTATGCCAATTAATTTATGTCACAATCTCAAAGACGAGTCTTCCAATCCACACAGTACATTGAAGTTTTAATAGTACTGTTATTATGTTTGTGGAGTACTCCACAAATCATTGGCTCATTTTTTGGACTCATGTAGTCCTCTACCTGAGCCGTGCCTGGGTACTAGGGAAATAGTAGTGTATTAGGAAGTTTAGGATCAAAGGAGTCTAATTTATTAGGAGTCCGTATTGTGTAAGGAAGGGCCAAGAGCCGTAGCTTCCACTATATATGGATATCATGTATCTAGATTTTGGACAAGCAAAAACAATCAATCTAATCTATTCCTAGTTATTCTCTCTTCTCAACCTATATCTGCTCAATCCCTCACAGCCATGCCGTCTGGCTATCTTCTGCACGGTAGTTATCCCGTTGTGATCTAATAAGTCCACAACAGTTGGTATTATATATTCGTGGAGTACTCCACTAATCATCGGCTCATAGTACTCTTGTAGTCCTCTATCTCTACCTGTACGTACAAGAGGAAGTAGCAGCCGACCTGGGAATCGGCTACAAATGATTGTTTCGAGACGCACACATACGACGACACACCCATGGTTTACAGAGAGAAAAGATTGTCCAGATCGCATGCACGGTCCTCGATCAAAAGGCGCGCGGCACATTTTCGTCTGCAGCCGCAAATAGTGCCTAGACCGGCAGCACTCTCTTGGTCCGTGTGCATGTGCATGTATATATAGCACTGCAGTAGTAGGAGTGAGTATCGCCAAATGGCTAGAGAACCGTTAGCACAATTAGACAAAGCCGGCTCTTTGTCTGAGGAATTCCCCCCGGACCAGTTAATTTGGCTAGACAGAATCTCGTGCAAAAAGCAGCAGACCCGTGTGATTGCCATGGGCAATCTGGGCTCCATATCTATCAGCACTATTGCTTGACTGATGATTGAAACGGGACAAGACTGATTCTCCGATAATTGCATGGTGAGGCCTAGGTAAGGTAGCTCTCGCATCAACATGGGTGCGAGCCCGCCGGCCGTGCTGTAGAAGAGGACAGAGGCGTCGCCAGCTACGGGCTATCCTCATCCGGGCGAGGGGCTCCATGTGTCTCCGGCGTGCCGCGGTTCTGCCGAACTTGGCATGTGATCTCGCATGCGGTAGCAGCTACTCTACTCTGCCCACTCTGTTCTTAGGTCGCCGTCACCTGCCGACGTTGTTACCGCCGGCGTAACTCTGAAGCACGAATATGGAGAAGAAGCGCAGCTGTGGTGCTGCACAGGCCAGGCAATGGAACCAGCTCGCCCGTGGATCTGCACCGCGCCGCCCATTACTGTATTTTTTTCCCCGATCCCGTGCACCCTCTCGGTCCCTTTCCTTCTCCCTGACTGCGCCCCAGCCGCCATGTGCGACGACCTCGTGCGACGCAGGGTTATAAAAAAAAAACTGAAAAGCTGAGAGCATCTTGGCGGAGGGAGGACGACGACGACGGGCCTGGTGAAAGGTGGGGAGGTTTTTCGGCAACGGAGCGTGGCGAGCGCAGCGGCGCAGGGGGCCTTTTTCAGAGGAGGTGGCCGGGCAGCGG
The DNA here is from genome assembly GCA_012064385.1 of Puccinellia tenuiflora. Taxonomy (NCBI): domain Eukaryota; kingdom Viridiplantae; phylum Streptophyta; class Magnoliopsida; order Poales; family Poaceae; genus Puccinellia; species Puccinellia tenuiflora. The sequence continues at coordinate 756,320 of QRDG01000116.1, forward strand.
CCGAAGGCGAGTTTTGTCCTTGTCGACGTTGGGGGTGATGATGAGCTGAGCAGAGCACGTTGGTGGTCGCGTCTCAATCGGTTGGCGTTCGTCGTCAGGGTCAGGATTCTATTCCCGTGCGACACGCCGATCTTGCTACAGCTCCCTGCGCGGTGTAGCGCAGTGCGGGGCTCGGGCGGTCAGGCGTGGAGTTTTCCGAGCTCGGTGGCCATCTGAGGAATGAGTTCGAAAGCAGGAGGATGGAGCTGCAGCTGGCTGGTACTGCTAGTACTACAGTGTACTGGTCCTTTCAATCAAAGGATCAGTCTTGAATCTTGGGTGAATTAATCGGAGCCTTGCCCAGATTCGGTTTCAGAGAAAGAAAAAAAAGGAGCCTTGCCCAGATGAGAAATGGCGTTTTTTTTTTTTTTTGAGGGGGAGGATGGAAGATGACGAGTAGATGCCAGGCCCTTCACTTATTAGCTCATGACGATGAGGAGAGGTTGCCCTGCATGCGCGGGGTACAACTATAAAAAACAAAAGTATCCCTCGCAAAGGCTTTATAGCCAAGAGACGTGCAATGCCAAGCATTCACTGCCAGCATCGACGAGAGGCGAAACGATTTGCCCAGCTGGCCCGTTGGAGTTTTAGCCCGTGCGGACAGTCGATGTACATCCGCGCCCATGGCGTGTCGCCGATCCAGCAGTCCGCATCCTCCCAAGTTCCCCAGCATTTCGAAAGGACTCGGCAGAGTAATTTCAAGCCCACTAGGTTTGATTCGTTTAGCTGAAAGTATTCCCGGCATCATTTGATTCCACTAGTACGATGGCTTTAGTTTTCTGCACGAGACTGTGCTAAATTATCACAACCGGCATGGTGGATGAGTCGTGCGTGAGATGCGCACAAGTTACTTCTGTGTCGCTGGGGGAATATACCTACTATTTTAACCGATGGCACCCACCCCCTTGGTTATGGGTGTAGAACCCGCACCAGCGTCCTATCTATCTTACCCGCACCCACACCCATATCCGTATCTGGGTATAGATTTTATACCATACCCGCACCCGTCAGGGTATTAAAAACACATGGGTAAACCCACCCAACAACTCAACAAGATAATTAACAACATAACGTATAAGAAAAAAGACTGTAGGATCATTATTCACTAATTCGTCCTTGGGTGATGAGATCGATCGTGCGGGGCGTCTATGGTGCAAGAGACATGAGGCGTGGGCGTCGTGACGTGAGTTGACCTAGACGTGGCATGCAAGCGGGAGGGGGTTGGATAAAGTAAAACCTAATTGGTCACAGGGTTAAACTAAATTGACTATAAATTTAGCACTTGTCCTATTTACTCTAGTATTAATTTTGGAAATTGTGATTTTTCTAGAGAACTAACATGTTATATGCAAAATAAACCGGGTACGTGGGTAATGGGTATGGATTCTGCTATACCACACCCGCACCCACTATACCCACTGGGTACACACTTTTTACCATTTGCATACCATGGATAATTTTTTTTACCAAACCCTCACCCTACCCGCAGGGTAGGTGGGTAATGCCCATTACCATCGGTAACTATTTATTTGATGCAACCATCTTCGCTTTAATCCCCAGCACATGTCGGACAAGGGGGATGAGCATAACTGTTGTGAGCGGAACATGTTGGTCTCCATGCGAATCTCTACTCGTTCTGCTTTGTTTATTCGGGAGGAAGCCGGTCTGAAACTGTTGAAGATCGTGGTACACACATAACCAAGTACTACTCCGTATATGTTAAAGCTCAGACCTAGATATACAGGACAATAAGCAATATTATTACATAGTACAGTTGACAATCACCTGATCTGCTGTTAGCATATTACTATTAAAGATAATCTACACATAATTCAACAGGCGTCTTGGCTACATCGATGCTAACTATTGCTTTTGTCCCTTGACTTGTGAAACTAATCACTGGGTATACTGATTTATTCTCTCCTGATCGACACGACTGAGCTGGATTTGACTTGTGATCTATCGTCAGCTGCATGATTCTTGCTGCTTATACTTTCAGGATTATTCTTTTGGGGTAAAGAATTTTATGTAGATTTCTTATGTACTATCTATGCCATGTTGCATTCTCGTAAGATGATACACGATATCTAAAGGTCCACGGGTGCTACATCATAAGCACACTGAGAACGTTAAATAATTGTAACCATATACATATAAAATAACAACAGTCGAATCTCTGCTATACAAAGTTTGTTGTTAGCTGGAAGTAATTAACAAAAAATTGAGATTTTGTTTCATGTTGTTTCAACTAAACATAAAACAAATGTTTCTATGTGACATTGGACGATGTTTTTACTGTTTATGTTATATTTTGTTTCAACTTAATTTTTAGAGATGCATACTGGATAGCGTTTTCGAAATGGAGTACTAGTTATAGATGCGATCAAGTAATGGTCTATATATCTTGGACGTAATGTTGCCTATATGAATCTTGATATTAATAATTATAATTATAATTAGTAAAGATAACTACAATTTAATCGATGTGCAACTGTAATTTGTTCACCCGACAATACTATGGTTATTTGAAGAGATGCCTCTAGTGAAACTATGGCCCAAGATTCTTCTTTTAATATTGTTTATATCCTCGTCCTACTTGTTTTTAGATATCGAGGCATCGGTATCGCAGGCCAAAAGTAGGGTTGTCATGCGCCAACGGTAGAACGTGGGGTGAGAGGTGGGTGATTCTGTTGACGGGATTGCACAAGGTTTACCCAGGTTTAGACAACACAAATGGCGGCGGTGCCCTACGTCCTGCTATAATCTCACTATAGGGTAAACACGAGTACAGATTACAATGAGCTTGTGCGTATCGAGCATCTAGAGCTAAAGCTCCCCGTAGTCCGGTTTATATAGTCGGTCAGACTAGGGCTTACAAGGAATACCTAACCGACTACGAGGTAGAATCCTATACTAATCCGGCTTATTGCTCTATCTTGGACTCCAAGGTAATCCTAAACGGTGGACATTCTTATTCAGTAAAATAATTCACTGGTAGGCAAGACATTCTCTCGAGAGTCAGAGCTTTGAGAAGACTTTTGCAGACGTTCAATCTTGCAAGGCGTATGAACCATGGTATTTTGTTGACGTAGTTTAGTTGGCGAGAAAAGCCTCCCTAATCTGCAAGTAAGGGGCAACCTTTTTTATTAATTTAAAGGTAAGGCAAACCGCTTTCTTTTAAAGAAGCATCATTTGCTAAAGAAAGGGTAAGGGATCTCTTTTCTGCAACAAAAATAAAATCATCGGAGTTGATTTGACCCGGCACAACCTAACGATATATCCAATACCAATTATTTGTGCCTATCGATACAATACTCCTATTTTTTTTGCTGAGACATGCGCCTAAGGAGAAATTGCCACCGAGTGAGCCGAGGAACTAAGTGACGTTCTAGCGCTACTACTTGATTGAGTGCCACCTCGTAGTTGTGCTTTTGGAAAGAACTTAACCATTGGGAGCTGGTGCCCTTGGAAGCACTTTCACGTGTAAACCGAAGTCATCTTGCCAAACTCAAGACCCACGGAGACCAACCTATAGTAACGTGAAAGTACCAGTGAGCATGGAGGTTTGGTTAGGCTTGGTTACGACGATGCGGGGGTGAAGACTCGACATAAAGGCTAGCCGTCAATGGTGTGGTACCCTTCAGATCATCAATCAATCAACACTTCTCCATATTATTCATAGTCATCACTCCATCCACACTTCTCCATAGAGAAATGGTACCACATATCATCAACATGATGAGATGAGGGGTTATAGTAGACAAAACGCTTTGAAGAGGCTACCGATACAAAGATATAAATTATTTTCATTTTAATGACTTGTATTTTATCGATACGAGTGTTCTATATCAGAGAAATTGCACATTGGCTATTTCCTATTTAAAGAATTTTGGTACTAATACTAATATAGTTGTAGAAAGCCCTTGGTAGTTACAGTAGCAAATGGACATAACCCTTTTGCCTCCAGTTTTGGGAGAGTCCTAACTAGTTGGTGTAAAGATGTGATTTATCTTTACCCTTTAATCACACCCGACCTTGGAAAAGGAGGTGTAGGAGAGATCTCATTGTTCTATAAGGCGAGGGAGACGTTGTTGAATCCTCCGCGCTCCAGTGCCGCACCTCACCGCCTAACTCCATGCTTGGGTTGGGTTGACTCGCGGAGCTTGCAGGCACATGCGACGTCCTCGCTGAGCTTACCATCTACCCGATAAGGTGGCGATGGTAGGAGGGGGGGGGGTCAAGGAGGAGGTGTGGGAAGAGCGAATGAGTGAGGAGGAAATACTCGAAAGTGAGTGATTAAAAGTCGAGGACGTTCTCAAAAACAGAAAAAATGTACAAGGGTTGAACGATTCAACGTAGTGCAAATGTTCAAAAATCTTATAAATCAGGAATAGAGAAAGTATCTTGCAACTGCCCTGTGTAGTCATTAGACTAACCGGACCATTACGTCTTTAGGCGTGATAAGCAATCCCATCCCGACAAAAAAAAGGTACCACTCGAGGGTGTAAACGGATAGGATAATTTCCGTACCGAATCCGATTCTGAATCGTTTTGTAGAATCCATATCCGGTTTGAAGAAATCCGACAGATAAGGATATCCGATTTCGAATTTGACACCCGGATACGGTATAGGCTATGTTATGTAAAATAGCCTTGAATATGAATTACCCGATGATTTTAAACCGAATAATCTGATCTAACCTAATAGAACACAATTAGTATTTAGTGAGTTGTTGAGTTCGTCCGTTAAATAAAAACACGTTTACATAGTGATTGTTCCGACTATAGAGCACACCTCTGTTAGGCTATTAGCATTCCTATCTTTGAAGCAACCTGAGAAGCCGCCAAAACCACCAGATGTAAAGAAATGGTCCAAACCGGCAGACAACTTCTTGAAGATCAATTTTGATGGAACCTTTGACAGCAAGAGTGGGAATGGTGGATGGGGATACATCATCCGGGACCATGCATGTGAGTTTGTAGCAGCAGGAGCGGGGAAATCAGTGCATCTCCGTGACCCTTTGCACGCTGAAGCTGTCGCCTGCCTCGCTGCTATCGAGGGCGCCTCAAGACTGGGAGCGAAATGCGTCGTCCTTGAATCTGATGCCTCCAGCTTGGTCAAAGCCCTCAATTCCTGTGAGTATGACCGGTCTTCTATTGGGGTGCTGATGAAGGAAGCCAAGCTTAGCTGCAGTCTAAACTTTGAGCGTTTTGTAGTTTCCTTCAGCCGGCGTGCCTGTAACTCTGCAGCCCATGTGCTTGCAAAATATGGTGTTCAGTCAGATCTATCTGACTATTTCTGGGTGGACTCTGCCCCTAGTTTTGTAACAGACATTGTATCCAGCGATTCTGTTGTTCTTGTTGATTAATGGAAGCCTATGTTCACGTAAAAAAAGCATATTGAACAATTATTTTTGATTGTATGGTTCATCAATGTAGTTATGTACATATCTGATTAATTTTTTCATCCCGAATCCGCTCCGCTTCCGTCCCCGCAACCGATCATTATTCATTCCGCTCCGAATTCGATAAAAAAATATGGTATATGATACGGTAATGAAACAATCCGATCAGATCCGATTGATTGGAGGGTACTACTATATTTGTGAGGCTCTGATAAGAGTTACTTTTGTTTGTTACTGTTATTGTTGCTGTTGACTTGAGATAGACCTGTGTTACTTTAGGAGCCACTGGAGAGTCCCAGAGGTTCGGGTTAGGCAACGTCTCGTGCCGTGCAGCAGCTACTGAATCTGAGAAGAGAACATTGCAAGGGAAGAAATGCCGCCACACCAGACGCCGTCGCCGGATGTCCGGGAGAAATTGCAAAAAACCACCACAATTGAGGCTAGGGTTTCAAACACCCACCACTTTTCAATTTTTTTAGCAAAAAACCATCAGTTCACTCTCTAATTCTCGTAGAAAACACTAATCGCTTCATTTAGATCGTTTGCAGTTGTTTCTGAGCAAGCGGGCCTACTGTCAGGCTGACGTGGCAATGAATTTTCACACTGTTTGACTGAGCCGTCAACTTACATGTGACGCCCACATGTCATCACCTTGCCCATACTTTTTTCTCATGGACATATTCTTGAACACCTTGTGTGCGCCGGCGGGCGAGGGGGCGCTGCGACCACGGCGACGCGAGGCGGCCCGCGAGGCGGCGCTGTGAGTAGACAGGAGACGACGAAGGTGCAATACGTCCATGTCTGCCTCGTGCTCGTGGGTCGTCCATGAGAATAGCTCGTGCTCTGCGACTGCTGTGGCGTTCGCGCTCGTGCTTGTCCAGGACGACGCCGGAGCTCTCCGCGACCACGGCCCTCCGCCAGCGCTGCCTCCTCCTCCTTGGCATGCGCACGCCGTTCCCCTATCGGATACATATAATAATCAAGGAGGAGGTGTGGGAAGAGCGAACGAGTGAGGAGGAAAGAATCGAAAGAGAGTGATTAACAATCGAGGACATTCTCGAAAACAGAAAAAATGTACAAGGGTTGAACGATTCAACGTAGTGCAAATGTTCAAAAATCTTATAAATCAGGAATAGAGAAAGTATCTTGCAACTGCCCTGTGTAGTCATTAGACTAACCGGACCATTACGTCTTTAGGCGTGATAAGCAATCCCATCCCGACAAAAAAAAGGTACCACTCGAGGGTGTAAACGGATAGGATAATTTCCGTACCGAATCCGATTCTGAATCGTTTTGTAGAATCCATATCCGGTTTGAAGAAATCCGACAGATAAGGATATCCGATTTCGAATTTGACACCCGGATACGGTATAGGCTATGTTATGTAAAATAGCCCTGAATATGAATTACCCGATGATTTTAGAACACAATTAGTAGTTAGTGAGTTGTAGAGTTCGTCCGTTAAATAAAAACGCATTTACATAGTGATTGTTCCGACTATGGAGTACAACTTTGTTAGGCTATTAGCATATTGAACAATTATTTTTTATTGTATGGTTCGTCAATGTATTTATGTACCTATCTGATTAATTTTTTTCATTCCGAATCCGCTCTGTTTCCGCCCCGAATTTGCGAGATGATATATCCATCTCCGGATCCGCAACCGATCATTATCCATTCCGCTCCGAATCCGATGAAAAAAAATGTGGTATATGATATGGCAACTAAACAATCCGATCGATTGGAGGGTACTATATTTTTGAGGCTCTGATAAGAGTGACTTTTGTTTGTTACTGTTATTGTTGTTGTTGAGATAGACCTGTGTTACTCCAGCAGCCATTGGAGTCCCAGAGGTTCGGGATGGGCAACGACTCGTGCTGTGCAGCAGCTACTGAATCTGAGAAGAGAACGTCGCAAGGGAAGAAATGCCGCCACACCAAACGCCGTCGCCGGATGTCCAGAGCGGATTTTCAACGGGATAAAAACTTGTGTCGATATAACCGTGTCATACTTTGCCGCTGAATCAAATGGGATCATTAGTCGAAACCTGGCGAAAAGAAGGGAAACGATCCTCGAGTGTGAGAGTGGAGTACACGGATTGCGTGTATAGTCTTCCAACCTCGACTGAGAAAAAAAGTAGAGAGGTGCGCATCAAGAAAATGGATCTTTCTTTTTGACTTATGCTGCGGCTGGGCCCAAACGGCCGCCAGCACTGACGTCGTCTTCCTGGTGTCCCTCACGAGACCACAAAGCACATCAAACACCAAACCTTGTCAGGGTAAATTATGTTTGAAAAATCATGGGGAAGGGAAGCCAGCACTACGACCCTACTACTAGGATTTAACAAACAAAAACCAAATATCTGGCCGGAATACAAGGCCAAGTGCTGCTTGGATTCCAGAAAAAGTGCAGCGTGTCCCTCTCTGAACTCCTTTTTGTGATGCGGGAGAAAAACACGATCACATACACTTTAATTTTTTTCCTGCTGGAAAATTCGCATGGACGTTGTCGTCTTTTCAGTAGAAAGGAACTTGATACGTGTGTGTTTCTGCGAGACGTTGGCGTCGTAGTTGTCACAGAATTCAGCACCAGTACTTGTTTGCCATGTTCGTTCATTGGCCCCGATCTGTGTGTACTTGACGCGTCACGTTGGCCTACACCGCACAGCACCATAAATGCGCAGAAAATCACAAGAAAAAACGAGAGGCGAAGCGAAAGTATATTCTAACACTAAAAAAAAGAAGAATATTCTAACACTTCAAAAAGAGGCCGGAGAAAAATGGAAGAAAAAACAGAACAAGTACGTACTGCTGCTAGTCGAGTCGAGTGCAGGTGCAGCATCTCTCCGCTATTTTTATCATCCCCACGATGGCAATCTCCTCGAATCCAAACCCATAAATAATTCGTCATCTCTCTCCCTCCCCCACGACCGCGAGACGAGACCAGCCACCGAGGCGAGACAGAGGCCCATGCTTCGGTTTCGCCGCCGCCGCCTCTCCGCCTGATCCGCGGCCGAGGTGAGCTCCCGCCGCCGTCCCGCTCCTCCGCCCTCTTCTCCGAGCGATGCTTTCCCGTTGGATTGTTCGGCGATTTTTCTGGGTGGGCTGCTCCTCTGATTTGGATGCGTAGCTTGTCCTGTAGCTAGCCCCCACTCGAACTCTGGGTTTGGGTGGCTCTCGTTCGTCCCATCATCCCAGGCGAGAAGATAACCCCGGGTCCCCGCCGCGGTTTTACCTGCAGAAAAGCCTCCTTTCCCAGCGTTTAAATTTTAATTAGTCTGTAAAGCTGCAAAAGCTCCAGTTCAAAAATATCTGCAAAAGAAATTCGTGGGGTTTTGGACCATCTGGGCGCCGATTGTATTGGGATGATGAAGCTTTTTGTTCATAATATCTCACTTTTGAACTTGCGATAGGCAGGTTCCGTGTAGTACTCGTATGTCTGCTTGACTGCCTCCCCATGGATCATTCAAGAGGTAGAACAAATTATCCCGAGATCGAAGTTTCTGTGATTTGTTTTTCCTTATGTGTTCTTCTTCCTTGATCTCGGTGGATTCAGTAGGTGGAAAATCTCGATGCTTCTGTGAAGGGGTTTTTGTTTGCCTTTTGTGCTCAATCAAAATCCTGTTTGTGGAGACGATCATGTTTGATGAGCCTTGTGCTTCATGCCCTGGTCAACGGGTATGGGTTTTGTGGGGATTATGCTTATCTGTGCGCAACGAACTGTATTGCTCGATTGGTTAGCTACCGAGGCCTTTTTGCTACCCGTTGACCATTAGTGAGTGAAACATTCGTGTGTATGTTGATTGATGTTGCAAGTGCATTTATTGGTTAGCCACCCAAGTCTCTGTTACTCGTTGACCATCTAGTTAGCACAGATGTTTGCAGGTAAATTGATGTTGCACGTCACTGGCTGAATTCTCACTCTCGTTTCGTTGGTTTGTTTCTTCAATTCAGGGGAATATCAGAACTGAGCGACGACTGGGGGGAACTGCTAAGGGGGAGGTGCCGAGATGGGGTTCAAAGCACTGGAATGGTACTGTCAGCCTGTCAAGGATGGGATGTGGTCTCGTGCTGTCGATAGCGCGTTTGGGGCATACACACCCTGCGGCACTGACACCTTGGTGGTGTGCATCTCGTACCTCGCGCTCTTTGGCGTTTTGCTTCTATCGGATATGGAGGACAACCAGGGACTACACGGTTGCAGCGGTACAAGTTACGCTCGCCGTACTACAACTATCTGCTTGGGTTGCTTGCGGTTTATTGCATTGCAGAGCCGCTTTATCGGATCGCCGCCGGTATCTCCATCATGAACTTGGATGGGCAGTCTGGCCTTGCTCCATTTGAGGTGAGAATGCTTACCTATAACATCATCTTTGTCGATTCTTTGCTTGATTCATATGCTGTGCTGATATGTTTTCCCTGCTTGACAAGTATATTTACTGAGAACTGTGGGGCTAACCTACCTATACTTATGTAGTGAAAACATTGTAGTATTTGGTATGTACCTCACAAGTGACTGGGAATATGATTCTATTTTCGTTCCTGCAAACTGATCTGGGGTTTAGTCATCTAGCACCTGCAATATGCAGAAAATCTGAAGGAGTATATAAGCTAAAGTTAAAGTGTGACAAATAGTTTGGCAGTGGCTTTATATGCAATGCTTTCGAACCTTTACTTCTACCATATACTTGTCGACTTTAGCCTTTTCAGTTACCAGAAGTTCCGCCTTTCTACAGATTACTTCATTGGTCATCGAGAGTGCTGCTTGGTGCTGTATGCTCACAATGATTTTGCTGGAGACAAAAATTTACATCACCGAGTTTAGATGGTACATCCGGTTTGTGGTCATTTATGTATTGGTTGGAAAAGCTGCTATTCTCAATATCGTGCTTCCAGTGAGGCAGTACTACAGTTCAAGGTACAGTACATTTGTAGCATCATCATTCTAAATGAATCTTATCGAACATTAACCCAAAGATTTGTCCTGTTTGCATGTCTTTATATCAGGCTAACTTCTTTTATTTTGCTTATGCAGTTCAATATTCTACTTATACTGTAGCGAGATGATATGCCAGGTTTGCCTCTTTGTTGTCTACTCCCTCTGTTCCCTTATGCAGGTGTACTTTGACTACCCAATTGAAGAATTGATCAATAATTATTCCAGTAATATATGTATTACGTTACGCGAAATGATACTATGGGATCCGTCTTCAAAAGCACTTCCTTATGATTGTGATTTTGTAACCACGAACAAAAATATTTTACAAGAAATGGTCAAAGCTCATCCATAGTTTAAATATACCCTACGTTTCGGATGGATGGACTGATACATATTCCAGTGACCTCTGGTGTATACTAAGCGCATTTTTCTGCAGTGCTTGTTTGGAATTCTTATGGTGGCGTACCTGCCTAGCTTGGATCCCTACCGGGTTATACTCCAATTAGGAGTGAGTTGCTTGCTGATAATACTGATTATGAACCTCTGCCTGGAGGAGAGCAGATTTGCCCTGAGATGCAGGCCAATATATTTTCCAGTAAGTAGATAATTGCTTCATTATCAGATAGTCGCATAATACTTCCTTTTCCATCCTCGTGAGTTCTCTAGAGGTGTATTGACATCAAATTTCGTGCCTCGTTGTTTTTCCTAGGGATATTCTTGCATGGATGACTCCTCTAATGCAGCAAGGATATAAAAGGCCCATTACCGATAATGATATTTGGAAATTGGATAATTGGGATGAGACTGAAACATTGTATAACCGGTATGTTGTGCTACTGTTTTGGCTGAAATAAGGAATACCTGTACATGCAAATCTAACATTGGGATCTTGCCTCAGATTCCAGAAATGCTGGAACAATGAACTTCAAAAACCAAAACCTTGGCTGTTACGAGCTCTCCATAGCAGCCTTGGTGGAAGGTAAACTTGTACATACGACAACCATGTTTCTTGAAACCCCTAGAGTGTCTGCTACTTGCAATTTGGTGCGTACATGATTATTTTCTTTGACTTTCAGGTTCTGGCTAGGAGGATTTTTTAAGGTATGCAAATATATCCAGGCTGTTATCTTTGAAAATCCATCCTTCAGTTTAGTTTTTATTTCTGTTCAATGACAATCATCTGGCGTTTACCCATCTTCGCCCCCAAATTTGTAGATTGGGAATGATGCTTCTCAATTTGTTGGCCCAACCGTATTGAGCCTCTTGTTAGAGGTATGCTACTAATTTCATGACATCTCAGAGTAATTATTGCAAAGTGGATCTGTTATATCAATTATTTGTTTCCACTATACACAAACTACTAAAGTAATTCTAGAACCGACTGAGAAACCGTGCATATCTTAAATCCTAAATGTTAAGTATTAGATTCTCTTTGGTCTTGCCTAGTAGAGATGCTATTGGCCTATTGTTAGTTCTTTATGCCACTAATGATTGATTGTTTCCTGGCAGTCTATGCAAAAAGGCGATCCTTCTTGGAATGGGTACATCTACGCTTTCGCAATCTTTGCTGGAGTGGTATGGATTATTTTCGTATCTTTCACAATACATTACCTGGCTAATCCATGTACTTGAACTCCCAAGCAACAACTGTGCTTTTTTTTTTCTTTTTTTTGTGGGGAACAACTGTGCTTCTTGTGAGTTGGAAAACCCTGTATGCTTTTTAACACTTCATCTACCATTCTTCAGTCGCTGGGAGTTCTTGCTGAAGCACAATACTTTCAGAATGTCATGCGTACTGGTTTCAGATTGAGGTCTACATTGGTAAGTGTTATATAATTAAAGTACAATC
>QRDG01000116.1:775411-840554 GCA_012064385.1 Puccinellia tenuiflora
GGAGGGGAGGAAGAGGGGTTGGGCCTGTATTCCGCGCCTCACCCCCGCACAAGTAGGGGGCGACTCGTCGCCCCGTAACGAAACTTGTAAAAATCCGTCCGGGGTGCCCGATTTAGGGGGTCTGTTAGACGGCCGGGGTAGAGCCCAACCCGTATATCGGCAGTTATTTTACGGGTTGGGCCTTTGAGGGGTCGTTAGACTTGCTCTTAGGCTATTAGCATTCCTATCTTTGAAGCAACCTGAGAAGCCGCCAAAACCACCAGATGTAAAGAAATGGTCCAAACCGGCAAACAACTTCTTGAAGATCAATTTTGATGAACCTTTGACAGCAAGAGTGGGAATGGTGGATGGGGATACATCATCCGGGACCATGCATGTGAGTTTGTAGCAGCAGGAGCGGGGAAATCAGTGCATCTCCGTGACCCTTTGCACGCTGAAGCTGTCGCCTGCCTCGCTGCTATCGAGGGCGCCTCAAGACTGGGAGCGAAATGCGTCGTCCTTGAATCTGATGCCTCCAGCTTGGTCAAAGCCCTCAATTCCTGTAGTATGACCGGTCTTCTATTGGGGTGCTGATGAAGGAAGCCAAGCTTAGCTGCAGTCTAAACTTTGAGCGTTTGTAGTTTCCTTCAGCCGGCGTGCCTGTAACTCTGCAGCCCATGTGCTTGCAAAATATGGTGTTCAGTCAGATCTATCTGACTATTTCTGGGTGGACTCTGCCCCTAGTTTTGTAACAGACATTGTATCCAGCGATTCTGTGTTCTTGTTGATTAATGGAAGCCTATGTTCACGTAAAAAAGCATATTGAACAATTATTTTTGATTGTATGGTTCATCAATGTAGTTATGTACATATCTGATTAATTTTTTTCATCCCGAATCCGCTCCGCTTCCGTCCCCGCAACCGATCATTATTCATTCCGCTCCGAATTCGATAAAGAAATATGGTATATGATACGGTACGAAACAATCCGATCAGATCCGATTGATTGGAGGGTACTACTATATTTGTGAGGCTCTGATAAGAGTTACTTTTGTTTGTTACTGTTATTGTGATGTTGACTTGAGATAGACCTGTGTTACTTTAGGAGCCACTGGAGAGTCCCAGAGGGTTCGGGTTAGGCAACGTCTCGTGCCGTGCAGCAGCTACTGAATCTGAGAAGAGAACATTGCAAGGGAAGAAATGCCGCCACACCAGACGCCGTCGCCAGATGTCCGGGAGAAATTGCAAAAAACCACCACAATTGAGGCTAGGGTTTCAAACACCCACCACTTTTCAAATTTTCTGCAAAAAACCACCGGTTCACTCTCTAATTCTCGCAAAAAAACACTGATCGCTTAATTTAGATCGTTTGACGTTGTTCCTGACAAAACAGGTCTACTGTCAGGCTGACGTGGCAACGAATTTTCACACTGTTTGACTGAGCCGTCAACTTACATGTGACGCCCACATGTCATCACCTTGCCCATACTTTTTTCTCATGGACATATTCTTGAACACCTTGTGTGCGCCGGCGGGCGAGGGGGCGCTGCGACCACGGCGACGCGAGGCGGCCCGCGAGGCGGCGCTGTGAGTAGACAGGAGACGACGAAGGTGCAATACGTCCATGTCTGCCTCGTGCTCGTGGGTCGTCCATGAGAATAGCTCGTGCTCTGCGACTGCTGTGGCGTTCGCGCTCGTGCTTGTCCAGGACGACGCCGGAGCTCTCCGCGACCACGGCCCTCCGCCAGCGCGCAGCTCCATGTCTGCCTCCTCCTCCTTGGCATGCGCACGCCGTTCCCCTATCGGATACATATAATGATCAAGGAGGAGGTGTGGGAAGAGCGAACGAGTGAGGAGGAAAGAATCGAAAGAGAGTGATTAACAATCGAGGACATTCTCGAAAACAGAAAAAATGTACAAGGGTTGAACGATTCAACGTAGTGCAAATGTTCAAAAATCTTATAAATCAGGAAAAGAGAAAATATCTTGCAACTAGCCTGTGTAGTCATTAGACTAACCGGACCATTACTTCTGTAGGCGTGATAAGCAATCCCATTCCGACAAAAAAAGGTACCACTAGGGGGTGTAAACGGATAGGATAATTTCCGCACCGAAGTCGATTTCTGAACCATTTTGAAGAATCCATATCCAGTTTGAAGAAATCCGACGGATAAGGATATTCGATTCCGAATTTGACACCCGGAGCTATGTTATGTAAAATAGCCCTGAATATGAATTATCCGATGATTTTAGAACATAATTAGTAGTTAGTGAGTTGTAGAGTTCGCCGTTAAATAAAAACGCATTTACATAGTGATTGTTCCGACTATGGAGTACAACTTTATTAGGCTATTAGCATATTGAACAATTATTTTTATTGTATGGTTCGTCAATGTATTTATGTACCTATACGATTAATTTTTTTCGTTCCGAATCCGCTCTGTTTCCGCCCCTGAATTTGCGAGATGATATATCCGTCTTCGGATCCGCAACCGAGCATTATCCATTCCGCTCCGAATCCGATGAAAAAAATGTAGTATATGATATGGCAACTAAACAATCCGATCAGATCCGATCGATTGGAGGGTACTATATTTTTGAGGCTCTGATAAGAGTGACTTTTGTTTGTTACTGTTATTGTTGTTGTTGAGATAGACCTGTGTTACTCCAGCAGCCATTGGAGTCCCAGAGGTTCGGGATAGGCAACGACTCGTGCTGTGCAGCAGCTACTGAATCTGAGAAGAGAACGTCGCAAGGGAAGAAATGCCGCCACACCAAACGCCGTCGCCGGATGTCCAGAGCGGATTTTCATCAACGGGATAAAAACTTGTGTCGATATAACCGTGTCATACTTTGCCGCTGAATCAAATGGGATCATTAGTCGAAACCTGGCGAAAAGAAGGGAAACGATCCTCGAGTGTGAGAGTGGAGTACACGGATTGCGTGTATAGTCTTCCAACCTCGACTGAGAAAAAAAGTAGAGAGGTGCGCATCAAGAAAATGGATCTTTCTTTTTGACTTATGCTGCGGCTGGGCCCAAACGGCCGCCAGCACTGACGTCGTCTTCCTGGTGTCCCTCACGAGACCACAAAGCACATCAAACACCAAACCTTGTCAGGGTAAATTATGTTTGAAAAATCATGGGGAAGGGAAGCTAGCACTACGAGTCTAGTAGGATTTAACAAACGAAAACCAAATATCCGGCCGGAATACAAGGCCAAGTGCTGCTTGGATTCCAGAAAAAGTGCAGCGTGTCCCTCTCTGAACTCCTTTTTGTGATGCGGGAGAAAAACACGATCACATACACTTTAATTTTTTTCCTGCTGGAAAATTCGCATGGACGTTGTCGTCTTTTCAGTAGAAAGGAACTTGATACGTGTGTGTTTCTGCGAGACGTTGGCGTCGTAGTTGTCACAGAATTCAGCACCAGTACTTGTTTGCCATGTTCGTTCATTGGCCCCGATCTGTGTGTACTTGACGCGTCACGTTGGCCTACACCGCACAGCACCATAAATGCGCAGAAAATCACCAAAAAAAAAAAAGACGAAGCGAAGTAGTAGTAGGCGAATAAAAAAAGAAGAATATTCTAACACTAAAAAAGAAGAAGAATATTCTAACACTTCAAAAGAGGCCGAAGAAAAATGGAAGAAAGTCGGAACAAGTACGTACTGCTGCTAGTCGAGTCGAGTGCAGGTGCAGCATCTCTCCGCTATTTTTATCATCCCCACGATGGCAATCTCCTCGAATCCAAACCCATAAATAATTCGTCATCTCTCCCCCACGACCGCGAGACGAGACACAGAGCCCCCCGCGAGGCCGCGAGAGATGCCCATGCTTCGGTTTCGCCGCCGCCGCCTCTCCGCCTGATCCGCGGCCGAGGTGAGCTCCCGCCGCCGTCCCGCTCCTCCGCCCTCTTCTCCGAGCGATGCTTTCCCGTTGGATTGTTCGGCGATTTTTCTGGGTGGGCTGCTCCTCTGATTTGGATGCGTAGCTTGTCCTGTAGCTAGCCCCCACTCGAACTCTGGGTTTGGGTGGCTCTCGTTCGTCCCATCATCCCAGTCGAGAAGATAACCCCGGGTCCCCGCCGCGGTTTTACCTGCAGAAAAGCCTCCTTTCCCAGCGTTTAAACTTTAATTAGTCTGTAAAGCTGCAAAAGCTCCGGTTCAAAAATATCTGCAAAAGTAATTCGTGTGGTTTTGGACCATCTGGGCGCCGATTGTATTGGGATGATGAAGCTTTTTGTTCATAATATCTCACTTTTGAACTTGCGATAGGCAGGTTCCGTGTAGTACTCGTATGTCTGCTTGACTGCCTCCCCATGGATCATTCAAGAGGTAGAACAAATTATCCCGATCGAAGTTTCTGTGATTTGTTTTTCCTTATGTGTTCTTCTTCCTTGATCTCGGTGGATTCAGTAGGTGGAAAATCTCGATGTTTCTGTGAAGGGGTTTTTGTTTGCCTTTTGTGCTCAATCAAAATCCTGTTTGTGGAGACGATCATGTTTGATGAGCCTTGTGCTTCATGCCCTGGTCAACGGGTATGGGTTTTGTGGGGATTATGCTTATCTGTGCGCAACGAACTGTATTGCTCGATTGGTTAGCTACCGAGGCCTTTTTGCTACCCGTTGACCATTTAGTGAGTGAAACATTCGTGTGTATGTTGATTGATGTTGCAAGTGCATTTATTGGTTAGCCACCCAAGTCTCTGTTACTCGTTGACCATCTACTTAGCACAGATGTTTGCAGGTAAATTGATGTTGCACGTCACTGGCTGAATTCTCACTCTCGTTTCGTTGGTTTGTTTCTTCAATTCAGGGGAATATCAGAACTGAGCGACGACTGGGGGGAACTGCTAAGGGGGAGGTGCCGAGATGGGGTTCAAAGCACTGGAATGGTACTGTCAGCCTGTCAAGGATGGGATGTGGTCTCGTGCTGTCGATAGCGCGTTTGGGGCATACACACCCTGCGGCACTGACACCTTGGTGGTGTGCATCTCGTACCTCGCGCTCTTTGGCGTTTGCTTCTATCGGATATGGAGGACGACCAGGGACTACACGGTGCAGCGGTACAAGTTACGCTCGCCGTACTACAACTATCTGCTTGGGTTGCTTGCGGTTTATTGCATTGCAGAGCCGCTTTATCGGATCGCCGCCGGTATCTCCATCATGAACTTGGATGGGCAGTCTGGCCTTGCTCCATTTGAGGTGAGAATGCTTACCTATAACATCATCTTTGTCGATTCTTTGCTTGATTCATATGCTGTGCTGATATGTTTTCCCTGCTTGACAAGTATATTTACTGAGAACTGTGGGGCTAACCTACCTATACTTATGTAGTGAAAACATGTAGTATTTGGTATGTACCTCACAAGTGACTGGGAATATGATTCTATTTTCGTTCCTGCAAACTGATCTGGGGTTTAGTCATCTAGCACCTGCAATATGCAGAAAATCTGAAGGAGTATATAAGCTAAAGTTAAAGTGTGACAAATAGTTTGGCAGTGGCTTTATATGCAATGCTTTCGAACCTTTACTTCTACCATATACTTGTCGACTTTAGCCTTTTCAGTTACCAGAAGTTCCGCCTTTCTACAGATTACTTCATTGGTCATTGAGAGTGCTGCTTGGTGCTGTATGCTCACAATGATTTTGCTGGAGACAAAAATTTACATCACCGAGTTTAGATGGTACATCCGGTTTGTGGTCATTTATGTATTGGTTGGAAAAGCTGCTATTCTCAATATCGTGCTTCCAGTGAGGCAGTACTACAGTTCAAGGTACAGTACATTTGTAGCATCATCATTCTAAATGAATCTTATCGAACATTAACCCAAAGATTTATCCTGTTTGCATGTCTTTATATCCAGGCTAACTTCTTTTATTTTGCTTATGCAGTTCAATATTCTACTTATACTGTAGCGAGATAATATGCCAGGTTTGCCTCTTTGTTGTCTACTCCCTCTGTTCCTTTATGCAAGGTGTACTTTGACTACCCAAATTGAAGAATTGATCAATAATTATTCCAGTAATATATGTATTACGTTACGCGAAATGATACTATGGGATCCGTCTTCAAAAGCACTTCCTTATGATTGTGATTTTGTAACCACGAACAAAAATATTTTACAAGAAATGGTCAAAGCTCATCCATAGTTTAAATATACCCTACGTTTCGGATGGATGGACTGATTGTATACTAAGCGCATTTTTCTGCAGTGCTTGTTTGGAATTCTTATGGTGGCGTACCTGCCTAGCTTGGATCCCTACCCGGGTTATACTCCAATTAGGAGTGAGTTGCTTGCTGATAATACTGATTATGAACCTCTGCCTGGAGGAGAGCAGATTTGCCCTGAGATGCAGGCCAATATATTTTCCAGTAAGTAGATAATTGCTCATTATCAGATAGTCGCATAATACTTCCTTTCCCATCCTCGTGAGTTCTCTAGAGGTGTATTGACATCAAATTTCGTGCCTCGTTGTTTTTCCTAGGGATATTCTTTGCATGGATGACTCCTCTAATGCAGCAAGGATATAAAAGGCCCATTACCGATAATGATATTTGGAAATTGGATAATTGGGATGAGACTGAAACATTGTATAACCGGTATGTTGTGCTACTGTTTTGGCTGAAATAAGGAATACCTGTACATGCAAATCTAACATTGGGATCTTGCCTCAGATTCCAGAAATGCTGGAACAATGAACTTCAAAAACCAAAACCTTGGCTGTTACGAGCTCTCCATAGCAGCCTTGGTGGAAGGTAAACTTGTACATACGACAACCATGTTTCTTGAAACCCCTAGAGTGTCTGCTACTTGCAATTTGGTGCGTACATGATTATTTTCTTTGACTTTCAGGTTCTGGCTAGGAGGATTTTTTAAGGTATGCAAATATATCCAGGCTGTTATCTTTGAAAATCCATCCTTCAGTTTAGTTTTTATTTCTGTTCAATGACAATCATCTGGCGTTTACCCATCTTCGCCCCCAAATTTGTAGATTGGGAATGATGCTTCTCAATTTGTTGGCCCAACCGTATTGAGCCTCTTGTTAGAGGTATGCTACTAATTTCATGACATCTCAGAGTAATTATTGCAAAGTGGATCTGTTATATCAATTATTTGTTTCCACTATACACAAACTACTAAAGTAATTCTAGAACCGACTGAGAAACCGTGCATATCTTAAATCCTAAATGTTAAGTATTAGATTCTCGTTGGTCTTGCCTAGTAGAGATGCTATTGGCCTATTGTTAGTTCTTTATGCCACTAATGATTGATTGTTTCCTGGCAGTCTATGCAAAAAGGCGATCCTTCTTGGAATGGGTACATCTACGCTTTCGCAATCTTTGCTGGAGTGGTATGGATTATTTTCGTATCTTTCACAATACATTACCTGGCTAATCCATGTACTTGAACTCCCAAGCAACAACTGTGCTTTTTTTTTTCTTTTTTTTTGTGGGGAACAACTGTGCTTCTTGTGAGTTGGAAAACCCTGTATGCTTTTTAACACTTCATCTACCATTCTTCAGTCGCTGGGAGTTCTTGCTGAAGCACAATACTTTCAGAATGTCATGCGTACTGGTTTCAGATTGAGGTCTACATTGGTAAGTGTTATATAATTAAAGTACAATCACATGCTTTTTAGCTTTCCGTTGGAGTCAACAGGCACAGAATCCCTTGTCCTAATGTGTTTCAAGGTCACTCTCATTTCTACTTATGGCTGACCTGGGGCTTGCACTTCCTCATTTGTGAGACATGCACATGTTTTGCTAGTTTATACTTCACTACAAATAAACAAAGCTTAACTGTTTCAGCTGCCTGATTACACATCGTTACTAAAATAATACCTGATTAGTTAGTTATATGCATTTCTGATTGGTAGTACTTCAGGCAAAGGATCATATATACTTAGTGTGCTGTAAAAGAATCTAGTTTGTTTTCATATTACTTCTAGGCATCTTTGAATGCTATTTTTCTGGAGAAACTGGCAGAAACACTGCCTTCCATGAGAACAAATTAGAATTTGTAATTACAGACCCATAGAGCAAATCCAAAAACCACTGTAGTCTGTAAACATGTGGAGTACTCATTATGTTTTAGGTATCACTTCATCAGTTTCGGAAAGTTTGTGACATTTTTTCTGTTCTCCCACAGATTGCTGCTGTTTTCCGTAAGTCCTTGCGACTGACCAATGATAGTCGTAAGAAGTTTGCTTCTGGGCGGATAACAAATCTGATTTCAACCGATGCAGAGTCTCTTCAGGTATGTCATCAAGAACCAGTCATTATTATGTTGTTCGGTAGGAGGGAGAAATGGTGTGTGTGCATACCATACGTGCTGGTCATTTTTCTCATTTTGCATGCTTCTAATTTATATCTTCACATCTGCAGCAAGTATGCCAGCAACTTCACAGTCTATGGTCTGCTCCTTTCCGTATAATCATTGCCATGGTCTTGCTATATGCACAACTAGGTCCTGCAGCATTAGTTGGTGCCCTCATGCTGTCCCTTTTGTTCCCAATTCAGGTATTTTTCTCTTTAGGCATATGCAATTATGAAAACTGTTGCATCTCGAAGTGCGTCTATGCCTTCCATTTTAATTCCAAGCATTACTAATATGTTAATGATGATGGCACTGGGTGCTACATATGCTAGAGAAAGATGTTTTTTCATGTAAAATGCAGATATGATAGTTTGCAGTTAGAGATTTATAGCACATTCTATTCAGGAGGATGATATATATCTGTTAAATTACACTTCTTTTACTCTTATTTCTTTCAAATTTTAAATACATATTTACTGCTCAAAACATTGGATTCTCTGGCTAATCTTTTCGTGTATTTATTTTATCAGACAGTTATCATAAGCAAAATGCAAAAACTTACCAAAGAAGGGTTGCAAAGGACTGACAAGCGAATCAGTCTCATGAACGAAATATTAGCTGCTATGGATACTGTCAAGTATGCATATAGTTACTTACACTTTCATTAAAATTAATACTTGTATAATGTATTTTAGTATAAACAGTCCCAATTGTTTCCTTGTTTAGATGTTATGCTTGGGAGCAAAGTTTCCAGTCAAAGGTGCAGGACATCCGCGATGATGAACTTTCCTGGTTTCGCAGTGCTCAGTTGCTCGCCGCTGTATGTTCCTTTTTGTAATTACATACATTTTTTGTAGATAAGTTGTCTTTCACTTGTTCCAAGCTTAATTGTGGACTGTATCTTTTTGTTATCATGTTGGTTATCATACGAAAATGACTTCTTTGCATTGCCATAAGAGAATCTGAGTTCCATATTATAGCACCAACTGCATCTGTGCTTCTTGAATCCTGATACTATGTTGGTTACTGTACGTCAGTGTAGTTACTTTACATCAAAATATAATTGAGATTTTTTACATTCACTATTGTTAGCTAGTCATAATTTTTTCTTACTTTTCCTTGCTTATTGCAGCTGAATAGCTTTATCCTCAACAGTATCCCTGTCATTGTCACTGTTGTTTCGTTTGGTGTGTACTCTCTGATGGGGGGTGACTTGACAGCAGCAAAGGCGTTTACCTCTCTTTCACTATTTGCAGTGTTAAGGTTCCCACTTTTTATGCTGCCAAATCTGATAACTCAGGTGAGCAAAATGATGTAAATCTTGTTTTCCTGAAGTTAATTCACAAGAATACTAACAAGTTAAGAAGGATCTATTAGATTATTAGACATTTTTTTATGCCAGAGAAAATTAGTTAATTGGTCGCGTTTTTGTTGCAAACATATGATGTATGACATGGTTTTCTGTTTTCTTCGACACAATTCTTTCGTATGGTTGCCTTGCTACTTATTTTTCATTTGAATTCAACAGGTTGTGAACTGTAAGGTGTCACTGAAACGACTGGAGGATCTACTCTTGGCTGATGAGAGATTACTCCTACCAAATCCACCTACTGATCCCGAACTTCCAGCTATTTCTATCAAGAATGGGAATTTTTCATGGGAATTGCAGGTACATTTGTTCCAAATGTGGTTATTTATGTGTCAATGAAGTTTATATTGTGACTATTGCACCTGCATCTGTACACCGAACACCAATATTCTGATTTTGTGGCCCAGATATTATTTAAAAGAAAACACGCACACGACTTGAGATGGCAATAGAGTAGTCATAGCCTCATAGGCTAGCAGTCTAATTATTGAACAGTCACACGTGTCTTTTTGTTTACAGTGAATTGGCTGTTATTTTGATGAAGCTATCCCCAGTCATTTCGATATGAAGATATTTCCATTTTCCCTCTTATTTTATGATGTTGCTTAAAAACTAATCTTTGAAACATTGGCAGGCTGAGAGGCCAACATTATCTAATGTCAATCTGGATGTACCTGTCGGGACTTTACTTGCAATAGTAGGAAGTACCGGGGAGGGAAAAACTTCTCTTATTTCTGCAATGCTTGGTGAGATAGCACCAGTATCAGGATCAGATGCCTCGGTGGTCGTTCGTGGATCGGTGGCTTATGTTCCTCAAGTTTCATGGATCTTCAATGCTACTGTGAGATTTATCTTTGTTGCTATAGTACTGCTAATTGAATCCTTTGTGACTGTATGGGGTTATAATTATGATCTTTACAGGTCCGGGACAACATATTGTTTGGGTCTCCATTCCAACCCCCACGTTACAACAGAGCAATCGATGTCACTGCATTACGTGATGACCTTGACCTGCTTCCAGTAAGTTCTAACTATTGCCAGTTTACAAAAATCACTGTGGAGAACTTTGGAAAATCGAGCTATCAGTTTGACTAAGTGACCCTTGCTGGAGATTACATTCTTAGTTTGGATGGTTGCCTTCTAGCCGTGCCCTGTAAAATTCTACTATATTTATTTTACCTACAAATTTGCTTGTGCTTGTTATCAGGGGGGTGATCTCACAGAGATTGGAGAAAGGGGAGTTAATATTAGTGGTGGGCAAAAGCAAAGAGTTTCAATGGCAAGAGCTGTTTATTCTGATTCAGATGTGTACATATTTGATGATCCACTGAGTGCATTAGATGCCCATGTTGGTCGACAGGTGCACTCATCATCTTGTGTCCTTTGCACTTCATGCTTTCTATTTTATAATTTTCGTGTACTCACAAACTCAACAACTAGGAGTTGGTAATGGTGCCTCTTGGGTTGATACCTGTCATCCTTTGTCCTGATCTTTTCATACCTTAAGGGGCAAATAGATAGGATTCAGCGCTAACAGTGTCGTTCTTTCTCCAGAAACAGTTCAAGACATGTGCATTGACACTGGGATATTGTACAAAATTTAACTTGATTTGAACAGATATCCATTACATCCTCACAACTTAACTTAACTCACAATTCGTAATTTATACAGCCAAAGTCCAAAAGGGAGGGAAATGTTGCCCAACTCGTCCAAATGTATTCCAGATTCTGAATTGTAGAATAAAAATAATAAGACATGTGTTTATATGCCATTGTTCCGGCATTTTTCTGGTGCTTAGTAGTAATGCTACTACAAAATCTTATTACTAATGCCCTTTATGAATTTAGGTATTTGAAAAATGTATCAAAGAAGAACTACGGCACAAAACTCGGGTCCTCGTTACCAATCAGCTGCATTTTCTGCCATATGTGGATAAAATACTGCTAATCCATGATGGAGTAATTAAAGAGGAGGGTACCTTTGATGAACTTAGTAACACTGGGGAACTCTTCAAGAAGCTTATGGAAAATGCTGGAAAGATGGAGGAACAAACGGAAGAGAAACATGACGAAAGTAAATCACAGGATGACATAAAAGAAACTCAAAATGGGGACATTTGTAATAGCTGATGGTGGTCCACAGAAGAGCCAAGACAGTTCCAGTAAAACAAAACAGGCAAAAACTGTTCTTATTAAGCAAGAGGAGCGTGAAACTGGAGTTGTCAGCTCAAAGGTTCTTTCACGGTAAAGGTTACAGTTGTGCAATATTATATTTGATGTATAATATAGAGCAGAGAAGAAATAAAGTAAAAAAAGAAAGAAATGTACTGATGATTGTACATTTATCTATGTTAGATTTCTAGATGTTGCATTAAGCTCAGTGCTGGTTAATGTTTTTTATTCATATATTGATTTCAATTAGATTTATCGCATTAACATATCTTATAAGATATAATTAGTGCCACTGCTGATCATAGATCATGATGCCCTAGAAATATGCTCACTTACTATCTTTATTTTGCAGCTACAAAAATGCAATGGGAGGGATTTGGGTGGTTTCCGTTCTCCTTTTGTGCTATACGCTGACTGAAACTCTACGAATTTCAAGTAGCACGTGGTTGAGCATTTGGACTGATCAGGGTTCTCTGAAGATCCATGGCCCTGGATACTATAATTTAATCTATGGCATTCTTTCTTTTGGGCAGGTACTTATACATGTTATTACCTTCGCACTTGTTTTTGTGTCCGTGTCGGATTGATTAAAAGAGACAATATTTTGGTTTAGGTTATAATCGCTCTCACGAATTCATACTGGCTAATCATGTCAAGCCTTCGAGCAGCCAAGAGGTTGCATGACGCCATGCTCCGATCTATATTAAGAGCTCCCATGTTATTTTTCCACACAAATCCACTTGGACGTATTATCAACAGATTTTCAAAGGATTTGGGCGACATAGACCGGAATCTTGCTGTCTTTGTCAATATGTTTATGGCACAAATATCTCAGTTGCTCTCAACATTTGTTCTCATCGGTGTTGTCAGCACCATGTCCCTTTGGGCTATCATGCCTCTTCTGATTTTATTTTATGCTGCCTATCTCTATTACCAGGTAACTTCATGGCACATTACTTTTCAACAACCGTAATTTTTTGTTGCTATTTTCCTTTTCTTGACACTTGATAACTGTATTCTCAGGCTACATCACGCGAGGTCAAGCGTATGGATTCCATTACTAGGTCCCCTGTGTATGCTCAATTTTCAGAGGCATTGAATGGTCTGTCTACAATCCGTGCCTACAAAGCTTATGATAGAATGTCGAACATCAATGGGAAATCAATGGACAACAATATCAGGTTCACACTTGTCAACATGAGTTCAAATAGATGGCTAGCCATCCGGCTGGAAACATTGGGTGGTATCATGATATGGTTCACGGCAACATTTGCTGTCATGCAAAACCAACGAGCAGAGAATCAGAAGGCCTTTGCTTCCTCGATGGGTCTTCTTCTTACTTACACTCTCAATATAACCAATTTGCTCACAGCTGTTCTTCGTCTTGCTAGTCTGGCTGAAAATAGTATGAATGCTGTTGAGCGTGTGGGAACATACATCGAGTTACCTTCTGAGGCTCCTCCTGTCATTGAAGATAACAGGCCACCTCTTGGTTGGCCATCGTCTGGTGTCATCAAGTTTGAAGATGTTGTGCTTCGGTACCGACCAGAACTTCCTGCTGTTCTTCATGGAATATCATTCATTATTAATGGAAGTGAGAAGGTGGGAATCGTTGGCAGAACAGGTGCTGGTAAATCTAGCATGCTTAATGCATTGTTTCGTATTGTGGAACTGGAACGAGGGAGAATATTGGTTGATGATTGTGACATCTCTAAGTTTGGAATTTGGGACCTGCGGAAAGTTCTAGGAATAATACCACAGGCACCAGTCCTGTTTTCAGGTTTGTTACTGAAATTACATGAGCCCTTCATTTTTTTAATGTAAATTATTCGATAAAGAAACCCAAATATGTGTTTTAGCTTATTCTTCGGATGACTTCAATCATTTATTGTAATGAGTGTCTTATCTATCTCTATCCAGGTTCCATTCGATTTAATCTGGATCCTTTTAGCGAGCATAATGATGCCGATCTATGGGAGGCTCTGGAAAGGGCACATCTAAAGGATGTCATAAGAAGGAATGCTCTAGGACTAGATGCTGAGGTATGCTGCATGTTTGCCTTAATTTATTTCATACATTTAGCATATTAATGGATATCCTGTTCTTTTAACAAATGATGCGTTGCTTGCACAAAATGACTCTGATGAGTTTGTTTAGAATATCATAAAGGGATTCCTAAATAGTAGATTACTGCTGTTCTCGGCATCCAGAATGTAATGCTGAATAAACATTTAAACCGGAGACTTCGGTTCCTTTTGTCTTTTACTGTAGCTCCGTCGTTAGCAATATGCAATTTTTTAGTTGAGAATCACTTTTTTGACAGGTTTCCGAGGCTGGTGAAAATTTTAGCGTTGGACAGCGCCAGCTGCTGAGTTTAGCTCGTGCATTGCTACGAAGGGCAAAGATACTTGTTCTGGATGAGGCAACAGCAGCAGTTGATGTTCGAACTGATGCTCTTATACAGAAGACAATCAGAGAAGAATTCAAGAATTGCACTATGCTAATAATCGCTCACCGTTTGAACACTGTGATTGACTGTGACAGGTTGCTTATTCTGAGTTCTGGGAAGGTATGATACTGGATGGAGCTTTGTTCTTTCACTCTTGGGCATTCATCTCACTTGATTTAGTATTTTAGTATTTTCATGTGATGTGCTGATTAGTCTAACTTCGAAAGCAAGCGTTTCTTGTCCTGTTTAGTTTCTTTCATATTTTACTATACTTAGTATTGATATATTTAATTTTTACTAAAGTAGCATAGAAGGGTCCTTTTTTTAGAGCATCTCCAACAGATGCCCAAAAATAGGGCAGCAAAAAGTGGTTTTACGGCACCATTTTTCTGCGTTTTGGTGCGTTTTGGGCACAAGTTTTTTTGGGTCAGTTGCAGATGCCCTATTTTAGGGCACTACCAAAACGGCGGCCGTAGCAGATCATCAAATCCTCCTCTTCTTCCGACGAAGAATCATCTAGCCAATGCATCTACAAATACAAACAAACACAATTTATGTCTACCCTAGATTACAACGACGAATTGTATATAAATCGGAGACGAAATTACCTTGGGCATGTTTTGTCAACCACCTTGTGTACGTGGAGGAGGGTCTCGGCTGGCTTCTCTCCGGGGACGGAGCCGAAAGCCGGAGCTGCTACAATCTCGCCCCGGCAACCTTCCTTGTCGCCGGAGAAGAAGAGGAGATGCCTTGTCGCCGGAGCCACGGCCGAGGACGAGGATAACGAGGAGAGGCGGAGCCGGCCGAGCGGTCCCGTGGTCACCACCGGCGGCCGAGGATGGTCCCGTGGTCACTACCGGCGGCCAGCAGTAGCAAATCTGGTCCCCATGGGTCGGCTGAGCTTGCCGCGACGGTCACCGACGGCCGGGATCGGGAGGCGGTGGCGGTGGTCATGGCCGCGGGAGAGCCAAATCGACAGCTGAAACGAGCGGCGGAGGGGCGGCAGGGGTCGCAGAGGACGGCGTGGTGGCGGCGGGACCGGGGGGAGGGCGGTGGGAGGGAGTATTTCGTCGGCGGCGGCCGGAGGCGAAAGCTAGGTCGCCGGGGCGGGAAGCTTCAGCGTGGCGGTTGGGCGTGTGCGCGCGGCCGAAATGTTTTTTGGGATGCAGCACGAGGGGCTAGTTTTTTGGGCGTTTAGGGATGGGGCATCTGTTGGAGCAGCGTTTTTTTGCCCCAGATGTCCTAAAAATCAGTTTTTTGGGCACCACTACATTTTTGGGGCATCTGTTGGAGATGCTCTTACAACCCCAAAGCCAACAAACTGCGGAGGTTGCCCTGCATGCTAGGCCTCCTTAACTGGCGGTGGCAGTGCATTGGAGCAAACTCCCTCTGTTTTGCCTCTCTTTTTTTCTAGATTACTTTAGCTTAGCCGGGTTTGCTTTTTGATCTTTTTAGTTTTGATTTTGGTCGTGGTCATTCTAGTGGCTTGTAGTTTGGAATCTTCTCGACGTTTCTATTCTAGGAGAAAATGGCACACATTTAGTTGTGTGTTCGAAAGAAAAGTAACTCCCGCGGGAGTCCAAAATGCACCTTGAACTTCCTAAACCATCCACTTTAAACCCCTAACAATAAAAACTGGGTGACATACCCCCTGACCTGAAACCACTGTGATTTGTAATGATGTGGAACCTGCATGTCCAAAACTATTTTGGGTTATGCTGAGGTGACACCTCGTAGGCAAGGGTTTAGGGAGGGAGCTGGTCCAAACCGGGCTTTACTAAGTGGGTGTGGGTTCACATGGCTAGTGAACAGTTGGGCTTACTGGATTCTGGCTAGAGTTCAACATTGTAAAATTATACTCCCTCCGTTTTTAAATATAGGATGTTTTAGCTTTCTTTTCTTTTTTCAGATACTGATGTATCTAGACACGTTTTAGTGTGTTGGCACACCCATTTCGGTCCGTATATAGTCCAAATGACAATATCTAAAACATCTTATAATTTGAAACGGAGGAAGTAACTTGTTTGTTTGTTTTCAAGCTATGAGATAGATGACTGTAAGTAGGTTTGTTTACTGCTCCTTTTCACATACTCCCTCCGTTCCTAAATATAAGATGTTTTAGCTTTTAGAAATGAAAAGTGGAACAGATGTATCTAGACATGTTTTAGTGTACATGTACACTAGTTTTAGTCCGAATCTAGACACATGTGAAATAGCTAAAACATCTTATATTATGGAACGGAGGGAGTACATGGTTATTCTACCTGTTCCAACTGCACAACACTTGGTACCTCAAACTCAATTTGTAAATCATATCTTCCAGATTCAGGAATTTGACACTCCAGAGCATCTTCTGAGCAATGACCAAGGTGCTTTCTCCAAGATGGTTCAGAGTACAGGGCCTAGCAATGCCGAATATCTCAAGGTAATCTGCATATGCTATATTGTTATCATTTATAATCTTGCCATGTGTTATTCTGCGTAGAACAGAGCCAAAAATCATTATCGTCATTAACTTGGGACTAGTGCATGTCTACATGTAATTCATGATAGACTCCTTGGCTCAAGTTCATAGCTGGCTTACTTTCAGTTATCACATTGATATGTATTCTGATTCAGTCTTTTGTACACAAAATTGACAGAGTCTCGTGCTTGGGAATGGTGAGGAGAGGTTGCGGAGGGAAGAAAGCAAGTTGCAGGATATTCAGAGGAAATGGGCCGCGTCTAACCGATGGGCTGCTGCTGCCCAGTTTGCGCTTGCTACGAGCCTTGCGTCGTCACACAATGACCTTCTCTCCTTGGAGGTGGCAGAGGGAAGCAACATCCTGTGGAAAACGAAGGATGCAGTAATCACCCTGCAGAGCGTCCTTGAAGGGAAGCACAACACCGAAATCGAGGAGTCACTCACTCAGTATGAGGTTTCACCTGATAGTTGGTGGTCATCACTTTACAAAGTCATCGAAGGTACTGTTGCTGTTTAGTCTTCATTTTATGGCATGCTTTCACACCTTTCCATTTCGGTAGTACTTTGAAATGCTATAAAATGTTTGAAATAACAGTTAACCACACGTATCATAGTACTGTAGTCATTGTCATCATAATATATCTTCCAGCTGCCATCGTTTATTTCCAGATGCTTTGTCATTCCCTTTTTTAAATTCTAGTTATTGCTATGCTGATGTTATACCTGACAAAATTCTTTGTGCCATGACAAAATTTGACCCTTTTCAATTCTTTCTTTCCAATACTCATATGTTATACCTGCTAATCTGACCTGGTGCTAAAATTTGCTTATGTTGCTTTCAGGCCTCTCCACGATGAGCAAACTGGGACGCAACCGTCTACCGCAACCTGGCTACAGTTTTGACAACCACGGCACTATTGACTGGGATCAAATTTAGATGTAGCAACACGGCAGTGCAGCACTACGGAATCCCTGGAACCTCATCGTGGAGTAGCTTGAGGTGCAGTTAATCACGGCCGGTTTTATTCCTGCAGTCTTTGTACATTTTGTGGTCACCATTACCGATGCGTGCGAGTCAGAACTAATCAGTAGATCCGCCGTCCTTACGTGCGAATAACAAGGGGGTTCGGTTCTTATACCGTCGCCTGCATGGGTTAAGTTCTCTTGTGTACAATCTCAATAGCCTGAAATTTTGATAAATTTGTTCTCCCTTTTTTTGATATAAAGTTCGGCCTGAGGCCCTTGGTACGTTTGTCTTTGTTCAGCGAGTTAATAAGTTCCTCCTGCACGTAGCTAGGGAGCACGCCTTTGTGAGCTGCCTCCTGCCTGATTAGAATGTGGGATGCCCGGTCGCTGGTCTCGTCAAGAGTCGGTCTCGATGTTCCAGTTACGGGCTGGCATATTGCCATTTGCCTAGCAGGCACGGCAGGACAGCATGGCAGTGCCTTTCCTCGCGCGGCGCCGTATCCTCAATCGCCTGGGCCCGGCGTGATAGCTGCCAAGGCGTCAATCACCTGAGCCGGTGTGGTAGCTGCCAATGCGTCTGGTCTCGTCGACGCCGCGCCGAGTTGCACGCAGGCTCTTGCTACGGTGCTTGGCGCCAAAAACTGTACCCCTAACTGCTTTTCGGTGCCTGAAACCCATCAACCATTGCTTCTGGCTCAAATCTCCACACTATTCATTATTCATTGGAACACATTACACTCAAAGAGTACACTAAAGGGCAGTGCTGCTTTTTGTTTATTGGAGTGAGATCCATCAATGGAGTATGACTGACTGACGATGATTACAAACAAGGGCAAAACAAATAGCGGGTTCCGCGACTGCAATCTAAACCTAACCAGCTCACCGCGATTACAAAATGAAAAACGGGCAAGGGGGGGACACCAAAACTAACCGGACGAACCATCAAACAAATACTCTGTATATAGATGAACACTCTATATGTAGATCTCTCTTCTGCCGTTGC
Organism: Puccinellia tenuiflora; assembly: GCA_012064385.1. Lineage (NCBI taxonomy): Eukaryota > Viridiplantae > Streptophyta > Magnoliopsida > Poales > Poaceae > Puccinellia > Puccinellia tenuiflora. The sequence goes on from QRDG01000116.1 coordinate 794,133, forward strand.
TTTCAGTCGAAGAGCTCCCACTTCGTCGTCACCGGCGGGGTGTTGTCGAAGGTCTCCCACTTCGTCGTCACCACCACCGCCGTCTTCTGCTGCAGACGCGTGTTGGACACCTTCAGCACGTCCAGCGCCTCCACGCACTTCTGCACCCGCTTCGCCTGCACAAATCAACGATCTTTTCTTAGACACAGAGAGGAGAGATGCACATTTTCCACTCATTGATGATGCACCAGCACCACTACTACACGGGCCAAAAGTTTTGGAGGAAATTGTTTATCTGAATGTGATGATCTCATGACAGAAAGAAAAGGAGCTTTTTGGCTGTAATGTCCAGGTGGCATGAAGATATCATCAAATGTAATGATAAAAGTCTTCGCACTTCTCCCCCCCTCCAATCAACAGTCCCCAGACTTTTGGTCTCTTTGCTTCTTCTTGTGACCTACCCAGCAGTCTACATGCATTCCGATCTAGTACCTTTCTTGTCATCTACTCTTTGCACAGAAAGGGTCAGAAAGCAGATTTTTTTATCTTGAGCTAAGAAGATTTGCTTACAGGAACAGTGGAAGCTGCACCAAGTTCAGAGTACAGTCCAGGATCAGCTAGCCTAGCTGGCATGACATCCAAGGGCTCTATGATGTACCTAACACATTTGCATCTGGGGGAAAAGGTTGCAGGTGATAGAATTCATGTGCTCGTACCGGACCATGTGTTTTCCAGAAAGGAGCCAATGAGGCTGCGACGGTTCCGGGGGGCATGTAGGGCACTCGCCCACAGGTTCTTCAGCACTTATCCTACTGCTCATGGCACTGCTTGACATTGCACGTAATGATGGAAAATCGCAGAAACCGACAGGTCCAACGCCCACCCATCAATGGCAAGAATCGTACCAGCAACGATGTACGGTGGATGTACCTGGATGTTCTTCTGCGAGGAGGAGTCCCCGTCGGCGGGTATGGTCTCGAGCTTCACGGCGTGCCGCATCAGCAGCTCGACCAGCGTCGTGATCTGCACCTCCGCCACCTTGGTCCCGCCGGAGATGGACTTCTCGATGCTCGTCACCTGGAACAGAAAGGAAGGAAGCATCAGAGGCAGCAGAGTAGAGTCGGTAAATAAATAGGAGTAGTAAAAAACTTCAGAATCGAATCGTCGCTTCGTCAGAGACAGGCATCCGGCTGCTTTGGGCGGCAATGATGAAAGTGCGAGAGCATCCTTGTCACTTGTCATGTTGATGTATGGATGGAGTATGTATGGTTATGCTGAATGAACTCGATCGGGGACCATGTCACTGCTTCTACAAGAGGAGAGCACAAGACCACATCGATCGATCATCGACAGCCACGCGCGGCAGCATATCAATTTTATATTTTGGACGAACTCGCGGCCGGCATCAATTTGCTCACCTAATTCCCAGGACCGGGCATGCGATTCAATGCGAATGCTGCAGCAGCATTCCCCTTCTCCCCATGCCGGCGTGTCTGACGGACGCGTCAGAGACTAACTAATTACCCTGGTAAAATGTTCAGCTCTAGATAGCTAAACTGTTACTACTCACTGTCGAGAAGGAGCTCGTTCTGTCAGTGATCGCTGCTGGTGGTGGTGGAAGAAGCAGAGTGTGTGGTATACATTAATTACCTGGTCGGCGAGCCTGTCGACCTCGAGCGCGATGGCGCCGACGGCGCGGTTGGCGGCCTGGATCCTGGCGCTCCTCTGGCGCTCGATGTAGCGGCGCTCGAGGCTGGCCGGGTCCTCGGAGACGACGAGCTTGGACTTGTTCTTGACGCCGCACGCGTCCAGGTACTCGGAGTTGCCCCGCTCCCGCCCCTTGTACGTCACCTGCTGCTCCGCCGGGTGCAGCCCCGTCCTCGCCGCCAGCGCCTTCTTCAGCTCACCTGTGTTACTAGCAGCAGTACGAAATCAGCAAAATAAATACAGTATTATCTGATTACTTCTGGAGAACAAGAATTTACACTGTAGGAGTACTTTTTTTTCGCTGGTGATTGGTGACGTTTGACAGTTCTTGACACTGACATGGATTTTTCGTTTTTCAGTGCCGCTCGCGGACCGGATCCTCAGCTAGCGACCAGGCCTGCCATTGTGGCAGAGCAAATATCTACACAGAAAACCTAAAAGCATAAGGCTATTTTCCATGGATTTCTATGCTCTTTTCCCGTCATTTTCAGAAATTCTTCATGCACACGAGCATGGGTTTGGAGAAGGAGACGCCTCTGCCCTCTATATATTTTGTCACAACAGCAGCAGTAGTATCATCATGTGGCGCAAAAGGTGTCGGTGCAACGGGACAAACGAGCCTTGCTGGCCGTCCGATTGCTGCTGCCGCGGTACACGTGGACCCATCCTGCGCCAGGATCCCTCGTATCTAAGCTCGCGCGCCAGCCAACTGGAAGCCACTGACTGACTGCCTCGTCGTCGTCGGCTCGGGCAAAAAGGAAAAGCAAAGTTTAACAACGAATCTGGTCGGTTGATTTAGCCTCGTAATCCCCAACCAAGCCGCGCTTTGCATCTGCACTGCACTGCGTTGGAGCTGGAGCGGCCAATGGGTGCCGGGATCTCACGGGCCACGGCACGAATCCAAGCACACGGTTTGGGAGTATAGTAACTGAAGCTTTACGTTAGGAGTTGTAGATTTGTTTATATACTCTACTAGTAGCAGTAATCCAGTTCTGCACTCCTAATTCCAAACATCGAATTCTTGCAAAAAATGTACTAAAATTCTCGCAGCAGTAGAGAATCCAGGACACGAGATAACAACGTTAGGATATGGCAGGAGGAATTTCTGCTCTCCTCACGAAGCAAGAAATCACGGGCTGGCTCGTCGTACGAATTATTCGCTGGATTTTGTTTCCTTCCTTTTGAATAAGAGAACAAAGAAGAAGGGGAAAAAATTGGTGGGAAGGGGGATGTCCTAGTATCGCGGCGGCATTAATTCCTCCACGCGGCACGGCCGGAAGTCATGGCAGTTTTTTAAACGACGGGTTTAAATGAATTCGATATTAAGTGGACTGTTTTCTTACTAGTAGTATTTTAATTTATCCGGTGGTCGTGAGCTGAAGATTGATTGGCCAGCACGGATTTTCATGTCATGCGAAAGGTCAAGACTCAAGAGACGTCCCTGAGAATGGCGACGTGATTAAGTTAATCTTGTGGCGCGATTAACACAGACACACGAGTTTACGTTTCTATCTCAGTGCTAACTGAAACCTAAAGTGATAAGCAAAAAAAAACTTCAGTTTCGTGTCTTGTACCCAAGAAACGACGGCGGAAAGGAAAAGTTAAGCCGCAATTAAGCGCGGTTCTCCTTACTAAGGAAAGAAGAAAGAAAAATGGTAAGCTAATTACGAGGCCAAGAACAGGGAAGCAGATTAGGAAGCGAGATAAGAATAGGATACGCGGCAGCACTGACCGAAGGTGGCAATGGAGGAGACGGCGACCTCGTGGCGGGCGGCGCCGTACTTGACCCGCACCCTGATCTCCGGCGGCGGCGGCCTCGGCGGCATCCCTGCCGCGCCGCCGCCGTCCTCCCGGTCCCTGGCCTGCACGACCATCCCGCTCGGCCGGACCTCCCACCCGGCCCTCTCCTCCTCCCCCGCCGCCGCGGCCGCGGCCGCCGCCGCCTCCGACCAGCCGCTGCTCGACCCGCCGTCCGAGCTCGACCGGTGCATCACCGTCGCCATCCCCAAGACCAGGAGACACGAACACGCGCTCGCACAGTAGCCACCACCTAGAAGTGAGGTTGGGGGGAGAAGCTTCCACGGGGAGGAAGGAACAAGTGGTGCGGGCTTGGTCGGTGTGGTACCGTGCCGTTTCGGGTCGGGCGATGTGGTCGCGTGGCGTGGGAGGGAGAGGAGCTAGGCGAGGCGAGGCTGAAGGGGAAGGGGGGCACGCACGGGACGCGCTTCCCCTTTTACTTTGCCGGTTTTGTGCATATAAAGCACGGAAGCCACCTCCGGCTTTCCACAATTAACATGGCACTCGATCGTGCCTACAAGTATATGCTCTCCATGGGCTACTCTTGTTTCTGCCAAACACTTTCTGGTTTTGTCATGGCCGCGTCAGGGGACATGGATTCTGCAGGCCTAGGTGAGGAGTAGCAGCTACTAATAGCTGCCACCGTTGTTGCCATCCTTTTTTTTTTTGAACAAGTTGTTGCCATCCTTGCACCTCTCTATCTGTCAATGACCATCGTAATAAGCATATAAATTTTAGGCGGCGGCTTTTCGGATAAACCCTTCCAAATGTCTCGGAGCGAATTTAGTTGCGCCCGCGGCAATATTGTCCGGTCTTCACGTCATGCGATGCCGATGCATGTGTTTACGTCTTATTTTAGAATACACGCAAAGTGCTCGTCGATACCAGAATCGGCTTACAAAATGACAAAATTACCCCTTTCAACGACAACAGATCCATCTGATGACGGAGCCTCTTCTTTCAGGACACACCCTTCCAAAAATCTCGAAGTGGACTCCATTGTGCGACAATATTGTTCGGTATGTGCGTCATGCGATTCACGTACATAGATTTTATTCCAGGTGGATGCAATATACACATCGATACCAAACCGGGTTAGAAAATTGACTCTTTCTGGCCAACTGCAGCGGATGAATCCAAACTTGGATTAGCGTAACTTCTCAAGGACACATGTACCTTTATTTACAAGACAAGATTTGTTCTAAATGAGGAGGTGTCTTTTTGTTAGGAACATTTATCAGTATGACACAATGTATATTATGGCGCGTTTGGTCTTCCATCAGACGAACTCGTCCTATATACTTTGCATTATTTACAATGTCACCCCTACATAATAGAGCACCAACTCGTATATTTGGCCCAACCGCCTACACACCCGAGTCCCCACCATGGTTTCCTCGTTATCCTCGTTTTTACATGACTCTCTAGCTGGGTTAGGGTTTCAAAGCCACAGCCGCATCCCTATTCCTCTCCCCCCTCCTGACAAAAAAAATGAGATCCACTATTTCAAGCCGTTTTGGGGGTCCACTATTTCAAACCTACCTATGTGAGCAACAACTAGCTGCCATCATTGGTGCCATTTTGGTTTCCATCTTTTAATTTCCACGTAAGAATGCCGTGGCGCTGATGTTCACTTCTGTTGGATGTGGCTGATAAATACTTCTAAAATCTAGGTGACAACACCTCTACTTTCTCGATATACCCTTCCAAAAGCTAGTCCCAGAGCGAATTTGGTTACGCGACAACATTGTCCGGCCTTCGGGTCATGCGATGCACGTACTTACATTTTATATTCAAATACACGCAAAGTACATGAAGATACCAAAATCAGCTTACAATATGACAAAATGGCCTCTTTCTGGCCAACGTCAACAATGGGTGCATGTGATGGCGGTGTCTCTTCTTTTAGGATACACCCTTCCAAAATTTTAGAGATGACTCGATTATGCGACAACATTGTCTTGTCACAGGTAATGTGATTGACGTATCTAGATTTTATTTTAGAATATATGTAAAAATACATAACGATGCCAAAATCGGATTACAAAGTAGATGCTTTCTTGCCAACAACAACGGATGAATCTAAAACAACCATAATGGTGACATGTTATTTTTACACCACTATTAGTCTACAACATGTCTCCGATGTAAGTAAAAAATGTAACTCAGATTCATCATAACCTCCCCGAGGATACATGCACCTTTTTATTTACAAGTTTTTCTTAGGACAACAATTGTTCTAAATAAGAAGTGTCTTTGTGGTAAGCACATTTGTCTGCATTCCGCGATGTATCTGAAAGTGTATGGAGTCCTCATGTCTCGTTTGGTAATTAATAAAAATCTTTTTGGACTAATGATTTAAGTGAGTTTTATATGAAGGGATTTTTCAAAGGGCAATGCATGAAGACCATTTCATGAATTCGAAGATAAATGGCGTGGAAATAGATATCATTGGGTTTTAGTAATGAATGACAATTCCTATGGATCAAAGGTTTCATCAAGCTATATATGAAGCAATGTTCCATCAGGTTAGATGATGAATGCCATAAAAGTTAAAATAGGAAGTAAGATCACTGACATGAAGAGAAGAATATGATATGATCAAGAAAAATAGTGTAAAAATAACTTCAAAGCATGAAGATCGTGTTAAATGATTGAACACAATACAATCCACATGAAGTTCATAGGAAGATAGAGGAATTATCAAGATATGGTTCATTGGAGGAACTCGATGGTAGTAATTATTGGTCTTATGAGTTGAAGGGTCAGAATCTTGAGAGAACTAATACACAAAAATGATTCAAGATATGACTTCAATACAAGGTTATGGTGAAATCATGAGTTGAGCCGTGGTTGACCAAGTCTTGAAGCATGTACTCAAGTGAAGAATTCAGTGTGTATCTCAAGTTATTATGATAGATATGAAGAAGACCAAAGTGATGTCTATGATAAAATTTGAAGAATGGTCATTCCAGAGTTGAGCCTCTAGTGATCAAGTTTTGAAGCAATAAATATTAAGTGAAGAGTTCAATAATTCCTTCAAGATATCATCAAGATGGAGAGTTAAGCAAAGATAAAAGTTTGACCATGTTACATCAAGTGATCTCTAGTGGTATGGTTAGAAGTTGCGAACCGCGCTTTGCAAACTAACCCATGAACTATGTTTTTGATACTTCTATGTGGGTTAGGAACCATCTATGGGTTTGCATAAAAATAGGAAGATTTCATATAGCCCATGCGAGTATGTGATCAAGTGGCGATGATCATCAAAGTTGAGAAGAGAAAGTTCAAGATAAGCATCTCAAAAGGGATCATATGCTTGAAAAATTCCATCCATTTGGAGATAATGGACATGTGAAGTTCTTTCTAAGTGAGGATTCCCATAGTGCAACATGTGGGAGCCATTTGTGAGTCTTCACCAGGCAAGCGCGATCAACGCAATTATCAAGCTCAAGAGAATGTTGCATTTACCGGGCTTTACAAGTTCTACCAATATGAAGATGCATTTTGGGAGACGGGTTATAGGTTTGATAGATGTAATATCATGAGGGGATTTCGAGAAAGTAGCTTCAATACGTCGTGCATGTAGTTCTCAAAACTTTGCATATTTTGCAACCTCTTATTTTTTTAATGAGATGTGTTATTTATGTGAGGATCTAGTTCCTTTTGTTATCTTGAAAACCCAAGATGATCAAAAATAGAGTTAACATTCGAAAGTTATCGTTTTTTTAGTGTGAGTGATTTTTTATGTGTTTATAAGTTCATAATTCAATCCGTAATTCCAAACAATCCGCAATAATCCAATCTGAATCCTAAATGATTTTTACGTGAAACATAAGCCTTTGTTTCGTTCGAATTTTTCTGATCGTCCCAGAATTTCCTCCAAAAATTCCAAATTGATTCTGACCGGGCCCCGATATGTTCCAACAGGTGGATTTTGTGGACCCTATATAAATGGGCCTTCTTCCCCAATAGTTCTATTCACTTTGGATATGAAATTAACCTATTCTTTGAGCTATCTCCCCAAGGGAAAATTTCCCATTTTAGTGAAGGGGGGGGGGGGGGGGGGGGGGGGGGATGGATTGAGACGTATGAGTCATTGGTTGACGTACTCCTTGTTTCTCTCCTCTCAATCCCTCCATTGGAGGTGTTGCTCTTGGTGAGATTATAGAGAGAGAGATTTGAACATTTCTTCTGTTCTTACTTTTCATTTGGTGCATTGGTTTTTATCTCTTCATGCTGATTCGTTCGAGTGGGCCGATTCCGTGAGCTTGTTACTCTTGGAGGGTTTCCCTCCTACATGGCTTGGTGGTTTTTGCCCCGATGACTTCTTCTTGGAGTTTTTGAAGAAGCCCTAGCTTCTCCTTGGTGAGGATTGTGAAGTGGTTGTGGATCTTACCATCTCATGAGTGGAGGAAGAATACAACCATAGTGATTGAGCCCCAACTTCGTGATGGAGTCTCAAGAAGAAGAAGGTGAACCTTTGGTGGAGTTTGGGGTCTTTTGTGGTAATCTTCACCTCTCTGATGGTGATTACCTTCCTTGCGAGGAAGTTAATTAACATTAGGGATATATCTTCATCTCCTCATGCTTCGTTTATTTCTATATCCATTCTTCTGCTTGTGTTCTTATTGCGGTAGCCTTGTTTATCTACTTTTATAGTTGACTTTCACATAGTAGTTGTAATACCCCGCAGTTACAGGTTTCGAAAGGGTAGAAATAGAAAGTTTGCACCTTTGCATTCATGCATGTTTGAAAAGTCCGAATAATTTCCGCGCTTTTATGCAAAAAGGACTAAGAAGTCGAACTCTGACCAACGTCGATGATTTGGAAACATATCACTAACCAGTAGTCGAGACAAGTCGATATAACCTTAGTCACCTATTTCAAAATCCTAGTTTGTAAATTAGAGGTTGGGTTATCACCCTTATTAAAAATTTACTAAGGCAAATTAAAATTTGAATACAAATTACATCAAAACTTGTATATCTTATCTTATTCTATGCAATTCAAAATTTAAATTTTCACAAAACTTGAATCATCATCATCATTTAATTCCAAAAACAATTCTATACAAATAAAATCATAAACAACATCCATCAGATGTTACAAGTGGAATGGTTCCACAATTCTGTTACAAATAATTCATAATATACATTATCAAGTTTTTATACAAATTCATTATAGAAAGTTAAAAGGAAAATCCTATAGTCTAAATCCTTTAGCAATCTTCTGAACCCTCAAACCTGCAAAATCGAACACAACTCACAAAGAAAAGAATTTGTTAATATTAGAAATGTAGCCAAGTACATTAGTACTGGCTGTTGCTTTAACATTTGGCAGATTGCCAAACTCCATGAATTGGAGCTGACATGTGAATTCAAAGAGAAAATCAAATCAAATATCCAACCAGAGGCAACCTGATCATGCTCAGCATGCATTTAAGCATGTAAAAGGGGCAAAGGCAGAACCAGCAATACAACTTAGGTAACCTTGAGGGACTAGCTGGTTAAAGCATAACCATCTCCAATTTTTTCCAAAGGCAACAATGGGACAGAATAATTCATCTCTGCCAAATTGAATTCTTAAACCAACTTTATTAGTTTTGTGGTGTCACATTTACCATTGATTGGTAAATGGACCCAAAGATCTTAAGCCCACTATCACAAAGTATTCCTCAGCCCATCTTAAAACCTAGCCCAGCAGTAAAGTCACCCAAATCCATCAAGTTTACATCTGTCCTAAGGCAACAGAGGGATGCCAAACAGTTCATAACCATATTACATAGCAGCAGTCGGCAGGAGCTTGATAAGATCAAGTGAGGTGGAGGGATAACTCCCTGCGCAAGGATCCTAGCTGATATTCATCCACAAGTGGACTTGAACCCATCTCATAACTCAAATGGATGAACTTGAACCATTTCATAACCAGAATGAATAACCACAGCCGGCCAGAGCAAGGATAGGATCAAAGAGGTGGAAGAGTTAGCCATAATAGAGTAAACAATGTCCAGGCACAGAAATTCATTCTCCAGGGGATGAGAACCCCTTTATAGTAATAACAGAGTGGCAGCTCGAGGTAGAAGAAGGGCCACTGCAAGCAGCTTACACAACACATGCAATTATCCTGGTGTCACCACCAGATTCACCCAAAAACCCTATAAATAGGGCAGCCAGCCGAATCCACAAGGTACAACACAACCAAGCACATCACACACATCTCTGAAAATGTTCATCATCAAGAACATTAGCCACAGCACATCTTGCAGCTAGAACTATACACTTTAGGAAAATTGAAGCAGCGAGGAGGAGCAGGCTAGCCACAAGACGCAGGTTGTCAGTTAGCCAGAAGCCCAAGCTACTCATCAACAGCAGGTTGATCCTTTGAGTGCTTTAGGCAGAGAGGGAGAGAATCAGCTAGCTCTGATAATGACAGAGCCAAGCTAAGCATGTTTGCATGCATGGAAGGGAAGAGAGGAAGTGAGGAGCATCTGTTCCTATCAGAACCATGTTTAACATGGATTATGCTAAGGATAGATGAGAGGGAAGTGCAGCATCTGTTCTCTATAAATCACACACAAGCCAGTGAACCAGGAAACTGGAGTAACTGAGCTTAGCACATCTGTACACTAGAAGAAGCACAGGAAAGCATAAGAAGGAGATTTCCAAAAGCTAATTTCCCAGCCAGCTTCTGTGTAACTCCAGTGGAGGCATCACAGCATGCATAGCTATTTTACCTTAGCCACAGAAATAATTCCACACTTGCACAGAGCACAGAACACAGCTACAGCATGATATCAAGTTCCAAAATCCTATTTTTCTCACCCAAATTTTATCTCTGTCAACTAAAGAAATTCCTCTAAGTATACTCTTCACTGCACACTATTGAATCAAGCACTAAAGCATCTAAGACAAAATAAATCATCAGCAACAAAGCCTATCCAGTGCACAAGCATGAATTTTTGCTAAGTACCAGTGAGGAGAACTTGCGCAGCATAGCAGTTGAGCTAGTCCAGAGAAGAATCCAGGAGAAGAAGAAAGCAGAGAGGAGGGAGAAGAGGAAAATCTTACCGTGCGCCCATGGCCGTAACGGCATGACGACGGGGCAGTGCCCGTGTGGTCATGACGGAGGACCAAGGGAGGAGCAGCACCTCAGCAACACCACCCCAGCACCACGGCGGCACGGAGGCGAGCTCCACACCGGCGGCGGAGCAGAACGGGAGTCGGGAGCACGACGAATCGCGCTGCAACCGAAACCCTCACCAGGGGAAAGGTCCAGCATGACCGCGTCGGTGGAGAAGGAGAGGAACTGTGAGGTGGAGTCAGAGAGCGGAGCTCTGCGCCTAGCCATGGCGAAGCAGCTCGGAGAAGGAGAAGCACGGCGGAGCGGCGCCGTCACCGAAACCCTAACCCTAGGGTTGAGTTGCGCACGAACACACCAGGCGGAGAAAAACAGATCGAAGGGGAGGCGAAGGTAGAGCGTCGAGAGGGCTCTCGATTGCGCCCTAGCACGACGGCGGAGTTGGTCGGAGCACACCGGAATCGGCCGGCGACGGCGAAGGCGAAAAGGGGATCGCGTCGACCACGAGAGCGAGAGAGAGAAGAGAGGGAGAGGAGAAAGTGGTTCAGTCGGACCGAACCGGTGCGGGTTGACTTGGTTCAACCAAGTACCCGAGGACCTAATTGCAATTTCTAAGAAATTGCTGAATTCAAATCAAATCCAAGTAATTCAAATTTTAAATCCAAAATAAGAATCCTAAAAATCAAATAAAAATATGTTATTAACTCAAAATTTTGCAAGGATTTCAAAAATGATTTTTACTTGATTTATTGAGAAAGATTTCTTGAGGAAAAATTCAAAGATCCTTAAGTGGAAATGATTTGAATTGTTTTTCAAAATATTCAAGGATCCTTCAGTGGAAATGAATTGAATTATCTTTTTAAAAGTAAAATAAGTTACCTTTCCATAAATGACTATCCTGTTACTCATCCTAGGTAAAACACACAAAAAAAGAAATCATCTTAAAATGTGAAGGGGGGGGGATTTTCTAAAAAACCTCCAAAAATCATTTCATCTATGCATAATAGCATGCTTGGGATTTTCAAACATTGTCTTATAAAGACAATGATGTTGATTTTCAGAACACGAGGGTCACGAATCGCCGGAAGCTTTAGACTGCACTACTTGTCAGTCTCAAGGCAAGTTCATTCTTGCATACCGTTTGATGTATTTTTATCAAAGTACTTGCAAAGTTACTTATACGTTCCTTTCACTTGCATCAAAAAGAAAAAGTATTTTCGAATGATGTGGTATATACTATTGGATGGCGGTGGAACAATGGTAAGATGAATAGCCACGGTGTTCCATCGTATGGGAAGGTATATATCCTTAGGAACTAATAACCCATGTTCCAGTGATCCTTTCGCCGTAGTAAAAGCATCAACCAACGGACTTTGTATGGGCGGGGTCAGTCAGAGGCTTCTTTTCTCATCCGCATATCCTCGGCAGGACTACACCGGGTTGCGTCGTTGCGGCGGCCAACAGCGTGGAAGCGCGTGCTCTTCCTGCCCGACGGGGTAATTGGTGGGGAAGCAGGGGTGATGGGTATGCGTGGAACATGATTCCCCTACCGCATCATAAATGGGCAGATGTGTGTTGATTTGGGAGAAGCTCCACATGGCTGGATGTCCTGAGTCTTGGCTATAACACTCATGGAGTGTAAAGAGAGCATATATAGGGCCAGGCAACTGTTGGGTAAAGTGATGCAACTCTACAGAGTCAAACAGCAAATTTGTGATATCACAACCGTGTTCCCGGAATGGAACTACGAGATCGAGGCCGGAATGGAGTCCCATTTGGATTCACAAGACCGGTGGAGACTGTGGACATAGTTTTCAGAATAAAATCTATCCTTTAAAGAAATGATTGCAAAAACTTGCATCTATGCCAAAGACCCGAGGTTTTGGGCAGTAGCTAGTGCATAAAACACCTTATCTATATATATTCAGAACTTGCTGAGTAACGCTGTTGCTCACCCTTTTCCCTTTTGACCCCATGCTTAGACTTTGAGGAGGCAATCAAGGAGAGCTATGGAGCTTATCACGAGGACGAGGTGTACTACGAGGAACCTGATCTGTCCGGAGGAGTGGAAGGCGTCGACTACCTGATTGCTTATGGAGGCGATGATGATGAGACCGACTTAGTCTCCTATCTTAGGAACCGGGCCGAGCAATTCTAGACTAGTACTACTTAGATTGTCGAATCCGATGGTTCTTAGTTTGCTTCTTTCTATCGTTAATAAGTTGACCTCAGTCAACCGTACTGTAGTTGAAATTCCTCCCATGTCGGAGGAAGACGTTGAAGCTTTTGTACATTTCTGGCTTGTAATCTTTAGCAGTGTGTAATAAAGTGGACCCGCAATGTTTCTGTTGTACTACTCTAAGGGACGTGATATTTACGGATAAGGACATCCGTAGGTATTGTGTCAATGACTTGTGCACTACAAGATGCAGTGGTGTACTTGGGTCACCGCAGTAGTTTATATCTTGTAGTCATCTTGTTTATATTTAGTTTGTGTTGGTGCACTTGATTGAGCCTAACATAATTATCTAACTAGTTTAATTCTGCATTTATGCAAGACAAATATGTAATTGTCTTAAGACGCCTATTCACCCCTCTAGGCGACATCTAAGTCAGCATCTTAGGGTGTGTTTGGGCTTGTGATGTGCTTGTGCTTTTGGGTCCAAAAGAAGTGTTATTGAGAAATGGTTGTAGAAAATGAACGAGGTAGCACTGATCGAGTTGCTTCACGAGCCTATACCATCTTCATGAGTTCCATAGGGCAAACATGTGCGCTATACTTCGCATTATTTACATAGAGTATGCCACCCCAACATAATAGAGTACCCACCCTTTAGTTGCCCAACTCGCACGCCCTGACCCCCTCCATCCATTTTCCCATTCTCCTCGCTCCTACATGGATCCCGAGCTTGACCAGGGTTTCAAAGCCTCCACCTTTCCTTGCCTCATCAATAGAGGTGTATTGGGTTGGGGCCAACTAAGGGTCTTTCAACTGACATGTCGCAACCACGGCTCGTCGATGTAGATGGTATCATCACTGTCGGGTGGGTTGGTGTCATTTGTGCAACTCGTCCAAATCTTGTGGAAGTTGACGATGACTATCATTGACGGGCAACTGTGTGTCTGATGACTTGGCGGGGCAAACCTCCACAACCTAAATTTTCCATTTATTATATTGCAAACCTATATATTTTTATACAATTTAAATGCCATTTTGGGACTTCAAGTAGCCCTTGGACTGGAAATACCCATGAGCTTCGAAATTTTTGATCTTGGCTTAGGATGGTCCTTCAAGCACGTCTCCCCACAAGTATGTCCTTTTTGCACAAGGGCAGCTAGAGTAGATCCCTGACTTGATGCAATTTGGGGCGATAGGATTTTGAATATTGTTATTTCTAAGTCGAGAAAGTAAATATACACATGCAACTCTACGTGTAAACCTATTTGCGCATTTTTGTAAAACATAAAGTTTCAGACAAGTTATAAAACCAAACCCAATATTTTTGTTTCAACATAGAAAATAAACAATCATAGTGACCGTCAATTTACGGACAAAAAAATGTGTCCATCAATCTACATACAAACTGTGGTTACTCGGTCGCACACACTTAGATAAGTCGAAGTAGAATAAAATGTTCTATTTTTCTTGAACAGAAATAAAATAGAGCTGTTCAATCTCCACTTAATTTACACCAGCAGGAACTAGGATAGAACAGAAATCTTCTCCAAGAAAATGAAGCGGCAAAGCTCGATCAGAGCCTGAAGGCCACCAACGGCGACTCGCCAGGTGGCGTCCTTTGGGCCAGGCAATCCTTGGGAGACAGCTAGAAGCGGGGCCCCACGCCAGGCTGCCTATGGGCACACGTCTGAACTCTGAAGCACCATTTCCGGCCCACCTGTGCGTATGGCCGATGTGTGATGTTTACTCTTGAGATGTTCGTGCTTGGATCTTGCGTGAAGGTGTGAAGCTAGGTTGGCCATGCGGTGGCCTCGTTACGCTGATTCTTCGGGACGTATGGCGTGTGTGAATATTCTGTGATTGCGCACACTAGATTTTTTCTTGAGGTATTATTTACTTCCAGTGTATTTTAGAAGATTGGAGGGGGATTATTCCGAATCTCAGAAAATTTCCAATAGTCCGTTTATACTACCGAGAAGTGTTTTTGCTCCTGAGTTTCAGTGATCCTGGTATTTTAATTTTTTTGAAAAAATATTTACGAGTTTCAAACATTTATGAAAAGAATCACGGATGTAGCCAATGATGTATCCCACAAACATGCAAATTATCAACTAACACATATTTGTTAGTTTTGAGCTATACAAAACTAACAAATCTGATAAAATTTAGAGATTTGAAAACATGCATAATCAGACCCACACTTTTTATGATTTTTGTGTAGCTCAGAATATAAAGTTTTTGAAGTTGATTTTTTGCACTTTATGGGATACACCGTTGGCTACATACGTGATTTTTTTCATAATTTTTTGAAACTCGTAAATATTTTTTGAATTTTTTAAACTACCAAGATTATTGGAGCTCGGGAGCAGATTTTAGATGGGATAATCCCTAGATATCCCCACCAACCACCTCAATTTTTGTCTAAATTAAAAACTCTATGCCATGCTAGTGTATTAGGAGGGAAGAGTATTTGTGGGGATTAGATGGAAGCAAGAATATCACCAAATTTCCTCCCACCCCCAATCCCTTTAGGCCCTGTTTGTTTCTAGTGTTTTTATGGGGATTGGTGGAGATTATCCCGGTTAAACCCTAAATCCCCACATATCATAAAAAAACATTTGTTTCTAGTGTATTTGGTGGGGTTTTATCCTCACTTTTTCCCAGAATTCTCCAAACTCCAGTGTATTTTTCTCAATACTCAAAACACTACATCTCCCTAGTGGATTGGGGATTAATAGGGATTTGATGGGATTGGGTGAAGCTTAGGGTTTCCCCCAATCCCTATGGGAACCGTTCCCCTAAAAAACACTAGAAACAAACGGGGCCTTAGGGATAAAATATACACTAAAATAAACAAGGCCTGTGGGGATAGAATATGTGTGCGTACACAGTACTACACGATTTAAAGAAGAAAAAAAAGGTGCCTAGCTTGTTGGCCGTTGCTTGACTGCGGTTTGCGTCGGTGCAATTTGCATAGCGCCGAACATACATGTTACCGCTGCAGGCCAGGCCGGCACGTACGCGCGGGTACGAAAGAAAGGACGCGAGAAAGGTATGATCGAGTGGGGTGCATAGAAATGGCAGGGACGCGGCTGGCGCTGCATCCATATTCAGGTAAGGACCGGTCTACAAATGATGGCCCATCATCACATGACGCTCTCGCTCCAGCGATGGACTCCACGTCCATGCTAGTAGATGACATGTTGCTCCCTTCAAAAAAAAAAAAAAAAAGATGACATGTTGCTGACACCATCCTCATCCATCATCACGGTATAAAATTTCCTTTACTCAATGTGTGGTTGGGTGGTGCGTGTTAGAGCAACTCTAGCAGTCCCTGTACTCGCGAAAACTGCAAACGCGAGTACAGGGCGCGGTAAACGCCTTTTGCAGGCCGAAAAAACGCCGGCGCGGATCAGTCCCCGCAAACGAAACCCGCAAACAGCCTGTGAGCGCAAACAGCCTGTGAGCGCCGCCCCGCCTCGACCTCCCTGCGACCGCCGCGCCGCCCGCTGCCACCGCGCCGCCCGCCGCCACCGCGCCGCCCGCCATTGCCGCGCCTCCCGCCGCCATGCCCCCGCCTCGGCCTCGGCCCCGCGCCCGCATGCCGCTCCGTCCACGCCGCCCCACGCCATGGCCGTGGTGGTGGCCTGCACCGCCCGGCGCCCCGAGCCGGCCACGACCCTTGCTCCCGGCCTCCGCGCCACCCGCCGCCACTACCCGCCGCGCCGCCCGCTGCCCTGCCTGCCGGCCTCGGCCCAGCGCCCTGCCGCTCCCGTGGGGAGACAAGCGGCGGCGGAAATAGGCTCCCGGAGCTTCAAACGCGACGCAATCGGTAGATATGACAGCTAATCACTGGAAATTGGAAGAAATTTGGCCGGAATCGAAGCTCGGTGGCGAGATTTCGCCGGATTCCGGCGAGTCCGCCGCCAGTTGGTGGCAGTTGCTGAAGGTTCCGTCCCGCCAAATCATACAGTTTTGGCTTCAGGTCGGCCTTTCAACCCCTAAATACGCAGGTCGCAGCTCGGTTTCCGTCCGGACCCTCAAATTTGTTTGCAGTTTCTGCGTGTTTGCGGGGACTGATCCGCGCGTTTCAACGACCTGAACCCGCAAAATGGCGGTTATTATGCGGTTTCTGCGTGTTTGCGGGGACTGCTAGAGTTGCTCTTACTTTCTTTGGATGTGGTGCGCGTACTTGAGAAACCGCATTCAAACAAGGGCACGGGTGTCGATCTTCGTTTTTTTTTTCAGGCCTCTTGATCGGTACTATGGGTGTAATCTAAACTTAAGTACAAACTCACACCCACACGCACACCACACTCACACACATCGCTAGTACTAAGCTAGATCTATAGACTACACACCACGCGTTTGACTCTACCGAACCTGATTTGAATGAGTAAGGTATTAGAGCAACTCCAGCCGTCCCCCCACGAAGCCCCCAGGACAACTTTTCGACGCCGGCGGTCCATTTTCCCGTAGTCGCGCCCCCAGGACCTCCCAAGGCCTCGTTTTTCGTCGGATTTGGGCCAAATTTTATCCGGCGTCCCAGGCCGAACCCAACGCGCTGGGTTCGGCCTGGGGGCGCCGGCGAAAGGGGAAAACCGCGCGGGCCACCCCTGTCGGCGAGAGAACGCACCTTTCCACGAACGGGTTCGTCCTTTCCTCCTCTCCTTCTCCCCGTCGTCGGCACCGACTCCTCCCTTCCGCCGCGAGCTCGCCACCAAAACCACCGCCAAACCACCGCGACGACACCCTCTGCCGTATCCCCTCCCCGCCCCAGCCGCCTCCACCCGAGAATCGCCGTCGCGGTCAAGCTTCGCGCACATCCGCCTCCACCCTGCCCGCGAGGTGTTCGACGCTTTGCCTCGATGGACTCCGACGATGAGGAGATGCTCGCCGCTCTGCTGGACGAGGAAGCCGACTCTGCCGCCGCCGCCGACGAAGAGCACTTGCTGATGCTCGCCTGTCTGGCTAGCCTGTACGACGCCGATGCACAGCCGAAGCGCGGTGGTTCGGCACCAGGTCGGCGCAAGAGCAAGGCACGCCAGCGTGCCGAGGGGTATTGCATGCTATATGCCGACTACTTCGCCGACGATCCAGTACACGGCAAGAAGACATTTCGGCGCCGTTTCAGGATGAATCGGCACCTTTACCTTAAGATTTTGCATGGCGTCCGAGAGTTCGACAACTACTTCGTTTGCAAGAAGGATTGCACCGGTACGATTGGTTTTTTCTCACTCCAGAAGTGCATGGTCGCATTGAGATTGCTTGCATATGGAGCTCCAGCTGATTCGCAGGATGACTATCTGCGCATGGCCGAATCCACCATCCTTGAGTGCTTCTACAGGTTCTGCAGAGCCGTAATTGGCGCATTTGGACCTGAATATTTGCGTCACCCACTGCTGAAGACACTGCTCGGATCCTAGCCGAGAATGAAGCAAGAGGATTTCCTGTGATGCTAGGAAGCATCGACTGCATGCACTGGAAATGGAAGAACTGTCCATTTGCTTGGCAGGGGATGTACAAAGGGCACAAAGGCGGTTGCAGTGTCGTACTTGAGGCAGTGGCTTCGTATGATACCTGGATTTGGCATTCCTTCTTTGGAATGCCAGGATCAAACAACGACATCAACGTCTTGCAGTGCTCGCCTGTCTTCTCCAAACTTGTTGAAGGTATTGCCCCCCGGTGAACTTCGAGATCAACGGGCACCATTACAACAAGGGATACTACCTGGCAGATGGTATTTATCCAAAATGGTCAACATTTGTGAAGACCATCTCAAACCCTGTGCCGAAGACGGCTAAAGCTTGGTTTGCCAAGTGCCAGGAGGCTTGCAGGAAGGATGTCGAGCGGGCATTTGGTGGGCTCCAAGCTCGATTTGCTGTTGTCCGGTATCCCGCTATGTCCTGGTCGAAAGATCAGATGTGGGAGGTGATGACTTGTTGTGTGATCTTGCACAACATGATCATTGAGAGCGAGCGGAAGTATCCAGTGGATGAGAAGGAGAAGAAGGTGCCATACTTCAGACAGGGTCCTCTCGTGGGCGAGGATCCAGAGGAGAGCAAGCGTCTGCCTGTACCGAAATCATGGACTGCCTACCTTGCAACGCGTCAGGAGATCCGAGACCTAGTAGTTCATGAGCAATTGCAGCAAGATCTGGTGGAGCACCTGTGGAGGCGCAAAGGCGAGGTCTAGGTTTTATGTAATTTGATTTTAAAAACTTGTTTTAAATTTTATAATTTGTTAAACAATTTGTAATAATTTTTCTGTCAAATTATTTGATACAAATGATAAATTTGTTTCAAAAATAATAGATTTTACTAGTAAAATGGGGGTCTATGGGGGAAAACGCCGGAAAACGCTGGGTTGGGGGGCGACACGGCTGGGAATCGTGCTGCCCCCACGCCGTTTTTTCCGTCGGCGCCCCCCAGCAGGGCCAAAAAATCGCCGGCAATTCGGTCTGGGGGGGCCAGCGGCTAGAGTTGCTCTTATGCTATTTTCGTCCACCGATTAGTCGTGGATAGGACATGTGCACGAGGTTATGTCCGTGGGGCCCGATGGATCACCTGATTAATATTAATTATTATATTTATATTTTACATGTCAAATTTATGTGAAATTTTTGGCTATATACACATTCATAGAACTGTAACAGATTAGCATCCAACAGGAGCAACAACTAACAAGCCGACGGTGCATATGAAGTGGACCGGGACGAACATGGTAGTTGTTCCCTTTCTTATTCACATACACGTTTGAAGCATCAACACCACCCCAAATTTATCAAGAGATCAGCCCATGAATGTAGACCTGCCGCACCAGTGGCGGACCCAGGATTTCGGAAAGACCAGGGCTAATTTTCTCATGCCTAGAAACTATGGGGAAAAATTGCTTCTAATCCCCTCCCTATAGCATACTATTATATTAGCCAAGGAATGATAGAAATGCACAAAATGGTGTTTTAACGTGAAAGAAGTTCAATGTTACGGAATGACAATAAGAAAAGTAAAAAAAATGCACTATCATATCAGGACACATTTTTAGTACTTAAATAGCGAAGCTTTGCCGTTATTTTTTATCTCTTGGTCTCTTTAATCTCATGTGTAATCAGATTGAATAAAAACAGTAAATCCACAATTAGCTAAACCTAGTTGTAGGAGTTTATAATGACTGAAAATCTGAAACTGATTGTCCCCTTCATTAAAATTCAGACTTTGGAAACCAAATAATTACCTATGAGCAGATGCAGAGGGCGAAAGAAACGTCCAATGGAAGGCGATCGGCGCGGTTCAGCAGGCTCTTCGGCCGATTCAGCAGGCTCAAACGGCGTGTCAGCAACGTTTTCGTGAGGTTCAGACGAGCGCGTATCTGTACGCCGGTGCGGCAGCGGCGAAGACGACAGTGCGATCGGGTCGACAAGGAATAGCGTGATCTCGTGAGGGCTGGAACCGGGAGGCGGCTATCGAAACAAAGTAGCAAACGAATAGGATCAGCTAGTCCACGCGACCACGCGCAGGCGCACGTTCAGCTGATGGATCGCTCCTGCCTCCTGTTGCTGCCTTGGTGGGCTAGCCCTGGTCGTTCTAGCCCAAGGACACGGGCTGGGTTACTTGCACCTAGAAATTTCGATAAAAATTATTACGGAATACCTATACTATGTAGGCCACGACCGGGGCTGTAGCCCGGACTGACCGGGGCGCAGTTCCGCACGATACTAGGTGTTGACGTCGTCTCTTCACAGCGGCATGTAGTTTGGTCCCACCTCGGTTAGCCAGCACAAATGAGAGCATCAAGGCGGAAACCACAAATGGAGGCCGAGCTCCAGGAAGTACTTTATTTTGAAAAAATAAGAAAAATCATATTTTGAAATTTCAAACAAATCTCGAAAACCCCTGAATGTAGAAAATAATGCATTCTACCAACATGTAAAACCTCAACTCAAAATAATTTATATTCTAAGCTACACAAAAAATGGAAAAATCTGACAAGTTTGGGAGAGTTGAAATCCACTACTTTGAAATATCAGATTTGTCATTTATCCGCTATCCAAAATAAATGCTATTTCTAGCTCATATTTTACATGTTGGTAGAATACAACATCGTGTACATCTAGAATGTTTTTAGGTTTTTTTTTTAACTTTAAAATAGGTTTTCGATTCTTTCGAAATAAAGAGCTCTCTAGAGCTCG
Source organism: Puccinellia tenuiflora (assembly GCA_012064385.1). Taxonomy (NCBI): domain Eukaryota; kingdom Viridiplantae; phylum Streptophyta; class Magnoliopsida; order Poales; family Poaceae; genus Puccinellia; species Puccinellia tenuiflora. The sequence goes on from QRDG01000116.1 coordinate 815,063, forward strand.
GCCTCCATTTGTCCACACTCAACATCAACGACCATATAAAGATAGCTTATCCTCGATTGCTTTGTTCCAACACGACAATGAAAACAAATAATACTTTATATGCATGTTCGCTCTGTTTAAATGCCACAGTTAGAAATTTTTGGTTTGAATTTAAATTAAATATTTTTTCTTGTAATGCCTGATGGGTGCCCGACAAGGTTGGGTTGCCTGTAAAGATCGGGCTTGGGTCTCCTCTAGGAGACTAGGACCCATGGTGTGAAACCTAGATCAAGTTTTTGGAAGTGGTCCAAAAGGAAAAAGAAAATCATTAAAAGTATCCGAAAGGATCAAAATTTGTATTATTTGAGAGTTGCGCAAATGGGAGATGAGTACTCCAATGGCCAAGCTGTGGAGTGGAGGTAACCTGGATCTCGGTTATGATCGAGTGGAACAATAGTTGTAGCGGTAAACTCGTTGCATTGAGTAAAATTTGGGTACTCTCTAGAGTTAACCTTCCAATTTTCAAGTCTATCTCAAAAAGTATGGTTCCATTTACTTGTAATATGATTCTCTTGATTCTAACTACTTGATCCAGTTCTTGAGTGTTTTTTTAATTAGAGGAGCTAGTGGGTGGTTATAAAAAAAATCAATATTTATTTATGCTTTTCTAACACTACTCGTGTTATTAGTAGGCTTTGTTTAATTACTTTATCACCTAGAAACGAGTATAGATGAGAGCAATTTTGATTAATTAAGTACTATCGAACTAAACTAACTTTCTAGTAAATTCTTTACTTTAATTGGCTTGGTCTAATGAAGGTTAGACAATTGCTTTTGCAACTCGATCTCTTGAATAAGTTTTTAGGCTGTCACAATCCTAACTACCGACCTATAGCATATAACGATTAAAATGTGTGTTCCTGACAGTTTGTTTTTTCTCGCGGATGGTAAAGGTTTAAGATGGGGGATTGAGATGAGTCCACTTTCTACTTATCTTTTCTCTGAGTTTTTCCCTTATTTTCTCGAGATTCATCTCAGAATATACCGTGAACTATTACTTTCATTTGGTTTGCTTTGTTTTTTCTTTGTAGGGTTGTAGGTGGACTTCGATGGTAACTATACTATGTTCTGCTATCTTTTGTGATGTTTGTATTAGGTCAATTTTTTGGTGCGAGTAGCGGCCACGAACATTATTTGGATAAAACATCTATAGGATTTGGGATGGAGCAACTTTATGCCCATTGCTAAGTGGTGGATCAATCTTATGTGCAATACCCCACCAAGCCACGACGGCCATGCTCGTCTCTTTGGAATGAGCACAACACGCGCATTTCCTGCCATAGTCCAACCATGTTACCGCTTATCTTTTCCAACATAAAATCGGAGGCTAATCTTTGGGTCATATGTGCTACTTTACCTCATGAGTAATCGCCTTTGTGCAATTTTTTTCCTTTCGGTTCCAAGTCTTCTTAATTAATGAAAATCAGCTTCTTTCGCCACTGTTTTCAGAAAAGAAAGTCAATAGAATGGTGGTGCTCTATAGTCTCGATGCTATCGATCAAAGAGGAAATAAATTGTGGCGATGGCCATCACGGGCATGCGTCGGCTCTGGCTGGAAAGGTTGCGGAGGAAGCGGAACGCCCTCCTACCAAATGACCGCATAAAAGCAATTGCGGAGGAATTGGCGGGATTTCTCCTTGCGGAGGTCATATCTGAAAACGGAGAGTACTACTACCGGTTTAAGTGATCTCAATGTACTAGGGATGATCTCCATGTAATTAAGTACTTTATACGGAAACGTGATGTTCATGTTGCATCAACGTGATATTCATGTAATTAATTGTATGTGTTATATGCATCAACGTGATCTTCATGTGTAGTACTTCATATATACGAAAACGCATTTTTTGACGCATCGACGTGATCCCCGTGCGCTGCAATGGCTTTCGACTGATATCCGAAACCCTACACCCCTGCTAACCCCTAAACCCTGAAAATTAATAGAAAAGAAAAAAAAAGCACTTTCCTTTAGTACCGGTTCGTGTTACGAACCGGTACTAAATATCTCCAGCTTCGCGGGCTCCCCGCGGCCACGAGGGAGTGCCTTTACTGCCGGTTTGTAACAAACCGGTACAAATGGGGGGGGGGGGGGGGGGGGGGGGGGAGCTTTACTCCCGACTTGCCATCACCGGTTGTCAAACCGGGACTAGAGGGCCTCTAGAACCGGTACTATTGCCCTGTTTTCTACTAGTGATGCTCGTCTCTTTGGAATGAGCACAACAGGCGCATTTCCTGCCACAGTCTGACCATGCATGTTGCCGCTTATATATCTTCGCCAACATAAAATCGGAGGCTAATCTTTGGGTCCTAACCGGGGCGAAACATTTGTGTGCTATTTTACCTATGAGTTATTGCCTTCGTGCAAAAAAAATTCCTTCCTGTTCCAAGTCTTCTTAATTAATGAAAATCGGCAAGTGTTTTGCCACCGTTTCAGAAAAGAAAGTCAATAGAATGGTGGTTCTCTATAGTCCCAATGCTATCGATCAAGGAGGAAAGAAATTGTGGCTATGGCCATCACGGGCATGCGTCGGCTCTGGCTGGAAAGGAACGCTAGAATCTTAGATTGGCAAGTGCTCAACTTTGGAACAAGCGCTAAACGTCGCCATATGAGTTGGGAGATGTTTTGTACTTAGCGAGGCTTTCGGCAGATCGTCGTGAGGAGTAGACGAGTAGTGTAGTCTATATAGGGCGATGGCTAGGCCGCATGTAATCACTCTTCGAAAAACCCTTTTCAATCGAGAGGCAACCTTTGGTTGCGTGTGCTTGCAAAAAAACCGTAAGTCTTAACTAATCTTACTTGACCCAAAGCTAGCTAGTTGTAACTGCACTCAGCCGGCACCTTGCCATCCTTGAACGCGCCCTTGTTGGTACAATAGTTGTAGATCATGTACGTCTTCTTGACGTTCTCGTAGGCCGCCCGCTGCTCGGCGGTCAGCGTCCTGTACTTGTCGGCGTTCCACCAGTGATCCGGCGAGTTGCATGCCGTCGAGTTGGTGCCGGCGCAGGCGTCGACTCCGAACCCCTGGAACCCCGCCGTGAAGGGCGCGCGGTTCCAGTCGATCTTGGTCTTGCCGCCGTCCGTCGCCCAGCTGGAGCCGTCCCACAGGCTCACCCGGATGCGCATCGGCTTCGCCGGGAACTCGTACTCCGACACGCGCCCCGTCAGGTTCGTGAGCACCCGGATCGGCATCTCGTCCACGAAAACCCTGCCAAAATGCACATACAGTGTACTCGATCTGATGAATATCTTGTACGGAGTAGGGTTGTAGGGGCATATATATATATATATATATATATATATATATATATATATATATATATGTACGTACACGAGCTGGTAAGGGTTCCAGAGTATCTTGTAGTCGTGGAAGTCGGCTGCTGGGTCGAACCACAGGTGTAGGCGCTGCTCCCTGCGGCCGTGGCCGTTGACGAAGACGTTGGTCTGGAGGGTGATGGGCTTGCCGTCCACGTTGCCCAGGAACTCCAAGTCCACCTCGTCGTGGTTGCCGTAATCAGGTTCCGAAATCAGCTACAGGTACAAGAATTTTTGTTTGAACAAAGTAACCCATGATAAACATATGCAACACTGATAAGATCAGCAACGTAACTCACATAGAAAGCTGTGACAACTCCGGCGGTGTACCCTCCGGGCACCTTGATCCTCATGTGGAAGAACCCTGAACCGTACGACGACTTGGATCCGAACCCAGCACCTGAGCTCTTGTCCATGGCCAAACGGATCTCAGTACCCTGGTTTACCAGGTGATAGCCATCTGCGCCCCACGCTGTCACGTAGTTCTCGTCGAACGCCGGCGTGCTCGCCGGCGCCGTGCTAGCCATGGCCGGGAGGAGGACGATGAGGAGGAGAAGCGGTGGTAGCTGCACATTGGAAGCCATTGCTGTAGATTAGCCAGGCGATGTACATGTGAGGGTTTGCTGCTTGATCAATTGAGCTTGACCTAGCACGTCCTTATATAGGTGCCCCCCCGCTCGCCTGTTGGAATTCTTCCAAGACATGCCATGGTTACGAAGTCTAATTCGTAGGCAAGTTTATAGAAGATATGGAATATGCTGAGTTAATTAGGAAGTAGTAGCAATTGTTCATTCGGCAAAGGTTGCCAAGAGTTGGCCGGCCGTGTCTTTTCCCTTAGAAGCGTCCGTGTAAGCGCGCCCTTCATTACTTTAAGGTTTGATTTATGGGTCCATGAGTGATTTGACAAATATTTGAAATTTATTGAAGGTTTTTGATTGAAAATTCGTTTAGTTACCTATTAACTAGTGGTTCCAGTAATCCTAGCCGACGCCACACCCCCGCGGCCCGCTCCTAGCCCTATAGCTGCCGCCACCAAAACCACCGTTGGGCAAAGCCGGGGGGGGGGGGGGGGGGGGGGGGGGGGGGGGGGGTGATGGCAGCGCCAGGACCTCCCTCCGTTGTGCCTCTACGGCGCGGTCGTGGTGGAGTCTCGCGCGTAAGCCCTATTCATCCCTCGCGCGTTTATACCCACCACGGTGGCAAGAAGATCTGGTGGGGGTGGCTCGGCCCGATGGAGTGGATCGGTGCTCCTCCAACCGCGGCCAAACGTCCTTCATCTCAGCGGCTGCTGGTGTGGCTTCGGCGCGTCGGGATGGGGTGGCAGCTCCACATTCCTTCTCGTGTAGGTCTTGGATACATATGGATGTGTAGAGGCGTCACGTCTGTTTTGACCGAGTCTGGCCCGATCTAGCATGTCAGTTGCTGCCTGTGGCGAGTAAGGGGCAGTGTGACTGCCGGTGAAATCTCAGACCACATTGGTAATTATAGATGATGGTGGCGGTTATGCACCTTTACCGGCCCTATGAAGGCATCATCATTGTAGCTCACGTCTCCTTGATCGGACTACTCCGGGTGAAACCCTAGATCTGGATCATCTGTATCGGACAATGGTGACGTTCAACATCGCTCTTCCTCTCGGGGGCATCGTTTTGGAATAGACTAGAGGGGCCAGGAGGTGTAGCGGTGTGGCATCTACCGCATTGACGACGACTGGTCTTGTCGGTATGACACTGCAGATGAGTGTTGATGGACGCGCAGGGCGGTGTCGCTGTTTGGCGTTGTGGCGGTGTCGACGACATGCCACTACAAAAGAACTACAAGATCATGAACTACTACATGATCTACTGATGCATGAATTAGGTTGTCATCTGTTCTAAACAATGTTTTGATATACCAGAATTTTCAGTAGTGGAGACTACCATTTTAGTGCTCACGTGGATTCAGGGTGCATTATAGGAAGCAAATTGGAATCGGTAGAGTCAGTTGTGTTTTATTTTATCTTTTGAGAAAAAAATTGTGGGTAGAATCAGTTATATGGAAACTAAGCAATCAGCAAGGCCCGAGTTAAAAAAAACAATGAGCAAGGCCCACCTTCTAAGCCCTTATCAAACCTTACATGATACAAACTCTGTAATCAAGCGGGGCTAGGCAGCCAAATATTATACATCGCCCAGCGGCAACGCTTCCCGCTTGCGTCGCCTGAAGGGACGCGCGCGTCGCTGCGGGTGGGCCGGCCCAACGGTCCTTTTTCCTTTTTTTTCTGTTTCCGTCTTTCTTTTTCTTTTTTCTTTTTTCGGTTCGTTTTCTTTTTATTTTCTGTTTTCTTTTTATATTCCTCTTTACATTTCTTTTTCTGTTTTCGTTTCTTTTTTATTTTTACTTTTGAAAGATTTTCATTTTCGTTTCTTTATGTTTTCGTTTTCTGTTTTCATTTACTTTTTTATTTTCATTTTTGATCTTTTAATTTTTATTCCTATTTATTTTCTTTTCTCGTTTTTCACTTTTTATTTTCTGTTTTTGTTTTTCATTTTCTTTCCTTTTTCTTTTTCTTTTTTTTCACCCCCATTTTCTGTTTTCAAAATTCATGCAAAAAAAGTTTTCGATCACCCCCATTTTTTGTTCACTTTTAAAATCGTTTAAAAATAATTTCAGTTCCAGCGCTTTTTCTGTTCACTTTTTAAAAAATTCAAAAATGTTTTCGTTCACATCCCATTTATTTTTCATGTTTTAAAATTGTTAAAAAATAGTTTCCGTTTACTAGCCTTTTCTGTTTAATTTTTAAAATCGTTCCAAAATAATTTTTGTTCAAAATAATTTTGTTCACTTTTGAAATCGTTCAAAATAATTTTCGTTCACTTTTTAAAATCGTTTAAAATAATTTTTGTTCGCTTTTAAAATCGTTTAAAAATAGTTTTCGTTCCACCGCTTTTTCTGTTCACTTTTTAAAATTGTTCAAAATTTATTTCCGTTCACTTTTAAAATCATCAAAGTTAGTTTCTGTTCATAAACTTTTTTATGTTCATTTTTTAAAATCGTTCAAAAATAATTTTGGTTCACCGACCTTTTCTTGTTCACTTTTTAAAATTGTTCAAAAATCATTATCGTTCACTTTTAAAATCATTCAAAAATAACTTTCGTTCATAAAACTTTTTTCTGTTCACTTTTGAAATATGTTAAAAATAATTTTTTTTTCACCGACCTTTTTTGTTCACTTTTTAAAATCGTTCAAAAATAACTTTCGTTCATAATTTTTTTCTATTCACTTTTTTAATCTGTTAAAAAATAATTATTGTTCACCAACCTTTTTTTGTTCAATTTTGAAAATCGTTCAAAAATAATTTTCGTTCACTTTTAATATCGTTCAAAAATAACTTTCGTTCATAAACCTTTTTTTCTATTCACTTTATAAATCTGTTCAAAAATAGTTTTTTGTTCAGATGTGAAAATTGTTCAGATTTGAAAATTGTTCATATTTAAAAAATCGTTCAAAATTAATTTCCGTGCAAACAACCTTTTTTGTTCAAATTTAAAAATTGTTTAGTTTTGAAAAAAATCAAGCTTTGAAAAAAATTAGATTTGAAAATTGTTCACAGGTTAAAAAAATAAATTGTTCAAATTAAGAATTTTTCAAATTTGGAAATTGTTCACATTTTGAAAACGCTCAGATTCTTAAAATTGTTCAAATTATTCAGTTTAAAATTGTTCAGATCAAAAAAATTAAAATAAAATAGCAAACATAAAATATAACATAGTTACATGTTAATGGCCCGCATTTTTGCAGCCCATTTAGTGGCGCTGCAGGCGACTGGAGCTCCCGCGTCGCTTTGAAGCGATGTATAGGAGCTCCCGGCTAGGCAGGTGCAGGACTGCAGGTCAAGACGGTCTTTGTCCATGAGTATATACGGTATATAGGAGGCTCAAACAGAGAAGCTCACAGTCTCGCTCGTTTTGCCTCATCGCTAGAATCTGGTCGAGATCTCAGAAAAATATCTCCTCGCAGATATACCCACAGCGCCGCCCTCTTTCTCGCAAAACCCTAGCCTAACCTACCCCACCCCTCCCCTGCGTTGATCCAGCGACCATGGCTTTGGCTGGATCCAAGGCGGGCGGCTGGATGAGGGTGAATAGCTCCTGTGCGACGTTTTTCATCGCTATTGGATTTGAAGCGACGTTTTTCCTAGAAATAGCTCGCATGCGACGCTGTTTTGGTTGGAAATAGCCCAGGGCCACAATAGCCATCTAACGGCCGTTAAGGAGACAGTTAGGTTAGATGAGACAGTTGATTAAAACATGATGGTCCTAATTAGTATCAGGTGCTAACCCAGACAAACCAACCGCTTTCCGACCCAGCGCGTGCATGACCTTCTCTGGCGGCGGCGGCGGCGGAGCTCACCTTTCCTTCTCGACGGCGGCGGTAGCGGAACTTTTTCAGAGGGCGGCGGCGCTTTCGTTCTACGGCGGACGTGGTGAGTGCCATTCGAGCGCTTCCAACCGAGCGCGCGCGTGACCTTCTCTGTCGGCACCGGCGGCGGCGGGGAAACGTTCTCGACGGCGGGGGCGGCAGCGGAACTTTTTCAGAGGGCGGCGGCGCTTTCGTTCTACGGCGGACGTGGTGAGTGCCATTCGAAACCCTAATTCCTCTCCCATCATTCTCACATTAGATCTGAGGACTGAGGGCGCCCTTTTGAGCGTAGATTGTGGACGGCGGCGAGATGGAACCGGGAGAGGGGACAAGTAATGGGTAATTTCCCGAGGCTTGAAACTTAATTTCAACTCTATTTGCTTACTACCTCGACTTCTAGCTCACCTTGGTCGCCAAAAAACAGGGGACATGGTAAATTCAAATTTTCGATCAAATTCTTTCCCTCCAAGGCAGTGTTGCTTGATGGCAGCATGCGGATGATTGAGAGAGACACGATGGTTGAATGGGATATACCTTTTAAAGAATTTGATCCCCAAGACCTAGAATTGAAGGAAGAGGAGGCCGTGAGGAATGTGGTGGAAAAAATTGGGGAGAGTGTGATTTGGGGGCAAGAACAAGAAGTTTCTTTGTTACGGTTCGATGATTGGAAATAGGAGTATGTTAGGATTGAGACAGGGGAAGAAATGGTAGAAGAAATCGATCGGCGAGACGGCTGGACAAGCAAAAGTGTTCTTTTTTTGGCAGAGCTCATAGCTCTGAACCCTGCATCTAGGGTTGGATATGTGGCATCGAAGTTGGCTTGCCAGATTGCTGAGGATGATTGGTCTGCACAAAGGCAGATAGGGCCTTTAGTTACTGAATTGGCAGTGTTAAGAGCGGAGGCAGATGCAGAAGAGGCAGTTGATAATGTTGAGGAGGTTGTATGTATCGATTGGAATACAGTTGAGATTAATGAACCGACAGTTTTGGTCATTGCTCCAATGTCTGACATTGAAATGGCAACTATGTTTGGTATTCCTGTAGATGAGCAAGACAAGGAAAAGGAGAAAGAAGATGCTGCAGATGATGGTAACAGACGGTCAAGGACTGCAAATACAGATGCTAATGCTGATTTTGAAATAGATTCAGAGTTGATGCAGAATGCTGCAGTTGATGTGGGTGATGGCCATGATGAAGAGCTTGTATGTGTTTATGACAAAGAAAATCCAGTTATTGAAGTAGGTAAATTGTTTCCAAGCATGGATGAGTTTAGGATGTGTTTCAGGACTTATGCAATCAAACATGAGTTTGAAACCAAGACTTTGTGGACAGATACAAAGAAATTCTATGCCAAGTGCAAAGGTTATGATGGTGGTGCCATGCCATGCAAGTGGTATATATCAGCTAGACGTCAACCTGATGGAAGGACAGTAAGAGTGAATCAAATTCCAAAATCACATACTTGTATGACAACTTCACAAAAAGTTTCAAAAATGACATCCCAACTTTGGGTGGCAGAAAAAATCACTCCTATTTTATCCAAGAAACCAAACACGACTACAAAGAAACTGAAAGTAGACCTGGAAAAGGATTACCCAATCCAGCTGAAATATACTACAGTGTGGAAGGCAAAGCAAAGAGTAATGAAAAGATTATTTGGTGATTGGGCAAATACCTTTAGAATGCTTTATACCTTCAAAGCAGAAGTGGATAAAAGGTGTCCAGGCAGTGTTGTTGAGATAGATACTGAGGTGACACCAGATGGGAAAGTGTTCTTCTCCAAATTCTTCATGGCTTTAAAGCCTTGCATTGATGGCTTCAAAGCAGGATGTCGTCCATATTTGAGTATAGATTCATCATTTTTGACTGGCAAGTGGAATGGTCAACTTGCAGCTTGCAATGCTCTAGATGGACACAATTGGACGTACCCTGTAGCTATTGGCTTGTTTCAGTCTGAGTCAGAAGCTTCATGGACATGGTTCATGATGCAGTTGAAAAGAAGCATTGGTCCAGTGTCCCCTTTGGCAGTCCACACTGACGCATGTAAAGGGCTAGAAAATGCAGTGAAGAATGTTTTCCCACATTCTGAGCAGAGGGAGTGCTTTGGTCATATGTGGATGAATGTGATAAAAAAATTCAGAGGAGATGCATTTGGCCGCTTGTGGCCAGCAGCAAGAGCATACAAGCTTAGTACTTGGGAGTATCATATGAATAAGATAAAAGAAGCAAGCACTGAGTTTGGCCCTTGGATGGACACATACCATTCTCTTTTGTGGTACAGGTTAGGATTTAACACTACCATCAAGTGTGATCATATCAACAACAATTTGGCAGAAAGTTTTAGCAACAAGATAAAGGATTTCAAGGACTTGCCTGTCCATGACATGGTTGACCAAATTAGGATCATGATCATGAAGTGGTGGGAATTGAGAGAAAATATTGGTGATAAGCTGCAAGGGCAGGATAAACTGCCTGCTGTGGTGCAGCAGGTAGTCAACAGGAGCAGAGGGCTTGCACATTTGTTAGTTGTGAAATCCTCATTGCATTTTGGTGAAGTTAAAGATACAAAGACTACCAGAAGGCATGTTGTTGACACTGAAAAGAAAGAGTGCAGCTGCCTTGAGTGGCAACACACTGGAAAACCTTGTGAACATGCCGTCATTTTCTTGGCATCCAAACCCAAGCTAAATATGCACCCATATTTGCATGAATATTACTCAGTTGAAAAATTCAGAGCTGCATATGCACATCCAATTCCACCACTTACAGATCAGTAAGCCTGGATCCTTCTTAGTCACACCAAAATGAACCTTTGGTGGGGTTTTGGACAACTAATTTCTCAAAACCTTAAACCACTTGTCTTCAACCTTGACTTCATATGACAGAGTTCTGCCGATATCACATCTTATGCATGAACAGAGAGCTTGAATATATATATACCTTGTTTATAAGATCCAATAGGTAGTATGTGACATTATAAGACAATGTGCACTGGTTTTCCATTTTTTTTGAATTTTTTTGAATTTTTGTTGCTCATTTCAAATTCGGTCAAACCCTAAGTTTGACCAGCATTTAAACAAGTTCTACACACAAAAATGGAAAAGTAAGCCTGGATCCTTCTTAGTCACACCAAAATGAACCTTTGGTGGGGTTTTGGACAGCTAATTTCCCAAAACCTTAAACCACTTGTCTTCAACCTTGACTTCATATGGCAGAGTTGTGCCGATATCACATCTTATGCATGAATAGAGAGCTTGAATGTATATATACCTTGTTTATAAGATCCAATAAGTAGTATGTGACATTATAAGACAATGTGCACTGGTTTTCCATTTTTTGATTCTTTTTTAATTTTTGTTGCTCATTTCAAATTTGGTCAAATCCTAAGTATGACCAGCATTTAAACAAGTTCTACACACAAAAATGGAAAAGTAAGCCTGGATCCTTCTTAGTCACACCAAAATGAACCTTTGGTGGGGTTTTGGACAACTTCATTCCCAAAACCTTAAACCACTTGTCTTCAAACTTGACTTCATATGGCAGAGTTCTGCCGATATCACATCTTATGCATGAACAGAGAGCTTGAATGTATATATACCTTTTTTATAAGATCCAATAGGTAGTATGTGACATTATAAGACAACGTGCACTGGTTTTCCATTTTTTTGATTTTTTTTGAATTTTTGTTGCTCATTTCAAATTCGGTCAAACCCTAAGTTTGACCAGCATTTAAACAAGTTCTACACACAAAAATGGAAAAGTAAACCTGGATCCTTCTTAGTCACACCAAAATGAACCTTTGGTGGGGTTTTGGACAACTAATTTTCCAAAACCTTAAACCACTTGTCTTCAACCTTAACTTCATATGGCAGAGTTCTGCCGATATCACATCTTATGCATGAACAGAGAGCTTGAATGTATATATACCTTGTTTATAAGATCCAATAGGTAGTATGTGACATTATAAGACAATGTGCACTGGTTTTCCATTTTTTTGATTTTTTTGAATTTTTTTTGCTCATTTCAAATTCGGTCAAACCCTAAGTTTGACCAGCATTTAAACAAGATCTACACACAAAAATGGAAAAGTAAGCCTGTATCCTTCTTAGTCACACCAAAATGAACCTTTGGTGGGGTTTTGGACAACTAATTTCCCAAAACCTTAAACCACTTGTCTTCAACCTTGACTTCATATGGCAGAGTTCTGCCGATATCACATCTTATGCATGACAGAGAGCTTCAATGTATATATACCTTGTTTATAAGATCCAATAGGTAGTATGTGACATTATAAGACAATGTGCACTGGTTTTCCATTTTTTTGATTTTTTTTGAATTTTTGTTGCTCATTTCAAATTCGGTCAAACCCTAAGTTTGACCAGCATTTAAACAAGTTCTACACACAAAAATGGAAAAGTAAGCCTGGATTCTTCTTAGTCACACCAAAATGAACCTTTGGTGGGGTTTTGGACAACTAATTTCCCAAAACCTTAAACCACTTGTCTTCAACCTTGACTTCATATGGGAGAGTTCTGCCGATATCACATCTTATGCATGAACAGAGAGCTTGAATGTATATATACCTTGTTTATAAGATCCAATAGGTAGTATGTGACATTATAAGACAATGTGCACTGGTTTTCCATTTTTTTGATTTTTTTTTGAATTTTTGTTGCTCATTTCAAATTCGGTCAAACCCTAAGTTTGACCAGCATTTAAACAAGTTCTGGTGAGGTTTTTTGCTGTACCTTTGGTGAGGTTTTTTGCTATACAAGGACCGTTGACTGCCTCCAAATCTCAGTTGACCACCTCGAGTTTGAAATTAAAATTTTGCCGAAATTCAAATATGATGCTAAATTCAAAGTTGTACTTTTTCTATGTTTGTTTGAGCTTCCTACGTTGTCTCTAATGTACAACACCTCCCATGGTTGCACTGATCTCGTTTGTGAGACACAACTCATCGTCGTCGAAAACATGTTAGAAATGGCCTCCAAAGCTAGGGGAAACGACCCCATTTCTATCAACTTTTTTTTCCGACCTTGTCCAAATCACCTACATATTATTCCTTACCTTGTGTTCGGCATTAGAAGACAATGTGCGGAGGTTTTTCATTGTTTTGATTTTTTTTGAATTTTTGTTGCTGATTTCAGATTCGGACAAACCCTTAGTTTGACCAACATTTATACAAGTTTTGGTGAGTTTTTCTATACATTTGGTGAGGTTTTTTGCTGTACAAGGACCGTTGACTGCCTCCGAAACGCAGTTGACCAGCTCGCTGTACAGGTACCGTCGATCTACGCTTGCAATGAACTTCAGCTGTCCGATTGTTCTTCTAGAAGGAATCTTAGGCCAGGCTCTGGGCGATCCGTGGGAGGGCTGGTTCCGCTAGCTGATTGGCTAGACTTTTTTTTTCAGAGCGTGAGAGAGGATAAGGATGCGTGGAATAGTCCACGAAGATGCACGGGCGCATGCAAGCGCGCGCTGCCGCAGCCCTCGACCAGGTCGCAGCCTAGCTATTAATTTTTTTACAGCGTTGCATCCTAGCTATTCACATTCAAGCGTCGCACAGAGCATTACTGCATGCGTTGGTCCGTTGCGTGAGACTTTCGACTTGCGTTAATGCACGCATGCAGGGTCACGTCGCACGTACTACGAAGCGTAATTTTTTTTACGCTTTCACACGGCATGTCTTTCACACTGTTGCGCCCGTCGCTTAATTCATCCACCCCAATTAATACGCACGTCTCATCGCAGTCTTTAAATAGAGCCAATCCAACCCATTGCCTCCTCTCATCCCTCTCCAGCCCCATTGCCTCCTCCTCCCTCTAGCAACATGGCGTTGTACAGCCCAATGTCTCTCCCTTCCAGCCCCGAGCCCTACAGCGACGAGGACAACCACCCACAGCCGCTTGGCTGGTGGGAGGCGCGGCCGAGGGATCCTCCGAGGCATCGGCGTCCCGAAAAACGCCGGCGATGCAAAGGACCCGTCGAGTCGGAGGGCCCCATCGTCCACGACCCCACTCCCGACGACATCACGAAGATGAACAACCGCTCCGAGAAGGCCCTCGAACGCCGTCTAGCCTTCCTGGAGAAGCAGGAGAGGAAGGAACTCGCCGCCGAGGAGGGGAAGGCGGCGAAGAAGTGGTACCCCGTCCGGGAGGACAGGGCCACGAAGCGGCTCCGGGATGAGAATCTCCGGGCCTTTTCCGACACCGAGATGGCGGACAGGGCGGCGGAGTGGAGGAAGGCCGCCGGCGGCGAGTAGGTTACGGCCCGCAGACGAAGGGGCGCCAACGGGTAGCGGTTATGGTTTAGCGCCCTTTATATTTAGGGCTATGAAATGTAATTTTTCTTTTTTTAGTTTAATATATGTAATATATATATATGTAATGTGGATGCAGTTATGGATAATTTTCTTTGACTCCTTAATGTCCTTATGGATAATATATGTTATGGATGCCAATGTTTTCTTTGACTCCTTAATGTCCTCAACAAATTCATTTGAATTTTGGGATAATTTTCAGCAATAGCCAACATACTTTTCTCCCGTCGCTGTGTGTTAACCGCTGGACCGTCGCTGGTCTTGACGCGTGACGTGCAGTTCAACTGACTAGTGGGCCCCGCGTCCCATCGATGTTGTCACGTCAAAACCCAGCACCGCCCCTCTGCCTGGACTGTGCAGGTTTTTTTTTTGCCGAAAGATCATATCTTTTAACATTGGGCCTGGCTACGTTTTACTTGGGCCTGGCCTTTTCGCCTATCCGTTGTAGTTTTTTTCTACAAAATAAATGAACATTTCACACACATTTCAAACGTTCTACAAATTTAACCAAACTAAATAAATGTTGGATTCCAAGTCTTAGCCGTACAGAAGTTGCATTCCAAACTAACTGCAACACTAGTTACATTGTTTAGTGACTAATGATGAGCAAATAAACAACACCAAGAGCAATTGCACATAAATAAAAAACAACAGACATCAGATTGTCCTGCTTCTTCAGCTCGACAAGCTTCTTTAGGTGCTTCTTCATCTTCTTCATCTCCTTCACTTCCGCCGCAACCCCATCCGCTTGCCCCACCGGAGCAACCACCGTGGCTGATCCCAACTGCTCGGCCGGCGGCGACGAATTAACCCCCCAGGAAGGCGCCCTCCAGTTCAATCCTATTGATGTACTCATCAATCCACTCGAAATGGTTGCATTTCGGGAGATCAGGCTGAAAACGGAGCAAAAATTCCCCAAATCGGATCAAACCCTAATTCCCAAATCGGATGAAAACCACAAAATTGACGAAAATAAAATGAAATTGGTAGAGGGGAAACTAAGATCTCACCTTCCTGGCACTGGTTTGCTCTTGCATTTCACAAACTCGCGCCCGGCGTTGCCTTTCTCATCGGTCATGGTGGTCAGGCGCTTCAGGGGCGCCGTCCGTGGGTAGTCAGGGCACCGTCCCAGCGGCACTGGACCATAGCTCGGCCACCGGCAGTACGAGGTTGAAGCGGAGGTCGACATCACCGCCGGCGTTGCAGCGCTTAGAGGATCGCCGGACAAGAAGGGGAGTAGTAACGGGCGGATGCTCTGTTGCAACGGTCGAATGAACTGGCTCTGGTGCGGGGATAAGAAGCGGAAGATGATGCGCTGGGTCCCACGACGTGAAGTGGACAAGCAGTGGGTCCCACGATCCGACGTGGATAAGTTTTGGGTCCCACGACGTGAAGTGGACAAGCAGTGGGTCCCACGGTCCGCCGTGGATAAGTTTTGGGTCCCACGATCCGACATGTGGTTTGAATTGATAAGCTGTCTACTGATGTTTAAGAAATGTGTCGCATTGCAGCTATAAGGCCGACGGGAGGTGTCGCATGCTAGCTATTTCCAGGAAAAACGTCGCTTCAAATCCAATAGCGATGAAAAACGTCGCACAGTAGCTATTCACCCGCTGGATGATGCTGGACCGCTTCGTCTACCGCAGGGACGACGACGACGAACATGGCTGGCGCTTCCCAGATGAATCCACGGCGCCCCTGAGGGCCACCTCGTCAACCTCTCTCGGCAAGCCTTTCGACGTCGCCATCCTCCACGCGGAGCCCCCTGCCGTCTGAAAGTGCATGGTTGCCCCCATGCATAGTTTTGGTAATTAATGACAATCTCGATGGACTAAGATTTGTTTTGAGCTCTATGTGTAGGTTGTCCTTTATCTTGTGTCAAGGTCATTTGTTGATCAAGACCAAGCTTGTCTCCATGTGTTGGAGTCAAGATGCTTTGCTTGATCTCCATTTGTTGGAGTCAAGCTCAAGGGAAGAAAAGATTTGTGTTGATCAAAGGCCAAGTGAAGATATGCCGAAGAGGTGCTTCTCCCATCTTGGTGTATGGGGGAGCCACATGTGAATCTTCACCAAGCGAAGCGCAATGAAGAAAGGTGGTGCATCTTGAGGAGATGAAGATCGTCTTCTTCGACCTCAAGTGGATTAGTGCGCAAGGCAAAGGTATGATCTTGATAGGGTTTTTATTTTACCGGTCTCATGTTGTTTAGTGAGAGACCGGATTATAGGATAGGTAACCGTACTATCAAGAGGGGCTCTCGACCGAATATCGTGATCGTATCATCGTAGAGAGCACAAACCTTTGCATCCATGCAATCATCCTTATTGGTTCTTATTTGTCTCGAATCGTGGTGTGGCCTTGGTTCTTGTCGTGCTTGTCATGACAAAGCCAAGTTCACCGAAAACGGTTTTGATATGCATGTTCTATTGCGGTTTCGGTATTGGAGATTTTGCCGGTTCATCCGTGCGGGAGATTTATCTCTTCCACTTCTTTGCAAAATCTCCATTGCTTGTTTGTCATTTTCAAAGGTAGCATTTGTCGTCCTCTTTAGAACAAAATTGGTTTCATTTCATTCGGACGTCAATTGCAAAAGTTCCGGCTTTTTCCGTTTGCGAAAAGAGTTTTTACCTTTCCCCATTTGGTTTTATAATATTTTCTTGGACTATGATGTTTCTATGCATAATCTTGTTGTGCTTGTTGTGACGATTCCAACAAGTCCAAGATTATCGAAAACGGAGTTCGTGGGTGAAAGTTATTGCATTTCCGATTTGCAAATGGGAGCTTTTACCTTTCCCCATTTATCTTTATAATATATTCTTGGACTATGATGTTTCTCTGCATAATCTTGTTGTGCTCGTTGTGACGATTCCAACGAGTCCAAGTTTATCGAAAACGGAGTTCGTATGCGAAAGATATTGCGGTTTTATTCTCGGTCCTTTTTTAAAACAGAAATTGAAAACGAAAAAAAAACTGCCGGCCTGGCCGGGCCGAGGCCGGCCCAAGGCCGGGCCGCTCGGGTGCTCTGCCGGCCCAGCGCGCGCGCGGCAGCCGGCCCAGGCCGGGCGCTGGCCGGCCGGCTCGGGCTGCTGCCCGGCCCAGCTGCGCGCCAGGCCGGCCCAAGGCCGGGTGCCAGGCCGGGTTTCCTGTGTTTTTTTTCTTTCGATCCACTGTATGCTGGCCTGCTCTGTTTCAATCGCTGCACAGGTCGGCCTGGCCGGCTGCCAGGCTGGGTGCAGGCCGGGCTGCCTGCTAGCATCTTTGTCCCACTTTTTCTTCCCCAACGGCTCCTTTTTGGAGCCACCTATAAAAGGGGTTTCTTCCCCATTTTTTGTGGAGATCTCATCCCTTGCTCTCTCTCCTCCATTGCCAACATTTTGAGAGCTCGATTCCTCCTAATCCCTCCGATGATTCTTGCCCAAATTTAGGGAAACAAGAGAGGAGATCTAGATCCATCTTGCCACCAAACAAAATCTCCTCTAAGTGAGGGGAACTTGTGGGATCTAGATTTTGGAGTTCTTGGTGTTTCTCCTCCGTTCTTCCTCCTAAATCCCTCCGTAGCATTAGTTGCTTCGGTTGGATTTTGGGGTGAAGAATTTGACCACTTGGTGTGATCTTCCCCTTTTGCATTTGTTGCATCGGGTTGTGCTCCCCACGGTGATTCGTGGGATTGAAGGTTGGAAGCTTGTTACTCTTGGGTGCATTGTGTTCCCAAGAGCTTTGTGCCTCTTGGGTGCATTGTGTACCCTAGACGGTTTGGAGGTGCCGCGAAGACTTCGGCTTGTGGAGCTTCGGCACGTTGGGAGCCCCCAATTGAGTTGTGGGTGTGTGCCCCAAAGAGTTGTAAGGGCTCCGGAATCCGCCCCGAAGGATTCCGATAGTGGAAGGTGAACCAAACCTTTGGGTGCGGTTCATCGGAGAATAGGGTGAGGCCTTTGTGGCATCTTGAGTAGGCCTTTTGTGGCGAGCTCACACCCCTCCAACGAGACGTACTCCCTTAACAAGGAGGAACTCGGGAATAAATCTTCGTCTCCGCGTGCCTCGGTTATTTCTATACCCGAGCTTTTACTTATGCAAATTTACATTGTGATAGCCATCGTGCTTGAAGTCTATATCTTGCTATCAACTTGTTACTTGCCTTGTTTAGCATAGGTTGTTGGTGCACTTAGGTAAACCTAGAATTTTAGGTTGTTGGCTTGTTAATTTAAACACCTAGTTTTATTCCGCAATTATCAAGCCCCTAAATAGAAAAAGTTTTAATCGCCTATTCACCCCCCCCTCTAGGCGACATCTCGGGCATAGTTGTTCTTTCAATTGGTATCAGAGCCTCGTCTCTCTTGTTTGGCTTTACCGCCTAGAGAGTAAAGATGTCGTCTAGGGATTTAGTGCACAATTCCTTGTTTAGATTTAATGGCACAAATTTTAATGTTTGGAAAACTCATATGCTTAATCACTTACGGGTCTTGGACCCCAATATTGAGCGTATCTTAGATATAGGTTTTTCTCCTCCAAAGGACTACGCAAGTACGACTTTAGAGGATGAGAAAAACTTATATCTAGATGCTCTAGCATCTAACGAGTTTTGCAAATTTGTGAGTGTTGTAGTTTTTGAGTCAATCATGCCTCTCCGGGATGCTCATGAGCTTTGGACTAAGCTACAAGACAAATATGGTTTGTCCAACTCTATTGAGGATGATTGCTCTCCCTCCACCTCCGGCCGTGACGAGTTCTCGTCTTCATCTACTTCACCAATATGTGGTAAGCCACAAACTAATGTGATGGTGAGTAGTGATAGGCTTTGCAATTTGGATAGTGAGCTAATTGTTGATGATCATTTATCTCTATCTTGTTGCAATGTTTCATCTTTGGACCTAAACACTCGTAGCACTATAAATGATTTACATGCTAGTGTTGATAGTCCTTGCATATCATCAAAAATTTGCTTGGATGAATCTCTTTATGATATGCTTGCTTTATCTTGTTGCCATGATGAAAATGCTTGTGTTCCCTCTAACTCTTGCATTAATAATAATGTAGAGGAAACCCAATTTGCTATGCAACAAGATTTGAACTTGAGTAGTTCAAAAATCAATTATTCTTCATCTTTCACCTCTCATTGTCTCATGGCTAAATCTTCTTATAGTAATGACAATGATGATAATAATGATAATGATAATAATGATGAAGAAGTTGATATGGAAAAAATTAATGCCCTTCTTCATAATAAAGGTCTAATGATTCTCAAAGCCATTCCTACTAATGAAAGTGCTCAAGCTAACCTTTTTGAAATCATGAGCACTCTTATTGAGCGTGGGGAAACTATTGAGGCCTTGGAAGCAAGCCTTGAAGAAAAGGGTAAGATCGAAAGAGATGATGCTATGGAGAAAGCATCGTTAGAAGATGCTCTTGAGGAAGAGCAAGAGACTCGTGCTTCTCTAGAGGAGAAACTAGAATCTATCGAGGAGTCTCATAATGATATAATTGCTAAAAT
Organism: Puccinellia tenuiflora; assembly: GCA_012064385.1. Lineage (NCBI taxonomy): Eukaryota > Viridiplantae > Streptophyta > Magnoliopsida > Poales > Poaceae > Puccinellia > Puccinellia tenuiflora. Next base: position 834,625 of record QRDG01000116.1, read on the forward strand.
CATTAAAGAACGTGACCATGCTCATGCTAAATATAAAGTCACGAAAAATGAAAATGCTAGATTAAATGATGATCTTGCAAGTTATCTTCTTCTATTCCTAAGTTAATGATGCTTGTGCTACTAACTCCACTTCTTGTGAAGCATCTATTATGAAGGAGAATGTTGAGCTAAGGGCTCAACTTGAGTTGCTAACTAGCAAGTATGAGAAGTTGGAAGCAAGTCATGAAAAGCTATCTAGCTCTAATGATGAACTTCTAGCATCCTATGCTTGTCTTGAGTTAGCTCATGAGGCCATCACTACAAAGGTAACATCAAGTGAGCCTCATGTGGATATTAGCACAACTTTAATTAATAATGCTATATTGCCATGTGCTAGTCCTAGTAGTTCATCCACTAAAAATGTTGGTACATCTTGTGATGAACTACTTGCTTTGCCTTGTTGCTCTAACAACGATGCATCTACCTCCTCTAGTACGTGTGTTGTCACTAACCATGTAGAGAAAAGAGGAGAGCTCAAGGCCCAAGCCACTTCTTTGAAGAAAGGCTTGGAAAAGCGTCATGAAGGGAAGCGTGCACTTGACAACATATTGAGTGTGCAACAATCCCCCAATGACAAGAGTGGACTTGGATTCAACTCCAACAACAAGATCAAGTCCAAGGTTGAGAAGAAGAAGAAGGGCCAAGTTCAAATCAAGAATCCGGCCAACATCATTTGCTTCAAGTGCAAGCTAGAAGGGCATCATGTTCGTGATTGCCCAATGAAGAGAAGAAGCCTCTTAGTGAGAAGCAACTAGGGAAGCGGCCTCGTGTTCAATCTCGTGCTCAACCACGAGTTGAACAAAGACCACCTCCTAAGAAGACTCAAGTCAACGCTCCTCAAGTTGAGGAGCCTATTAAGAAGAAGAAGAGTCGGTGTTGCTACCTTTGCCGTGGCAAGGGTCACTTTGCTTCTTCATGCACGAACGGTAACCCATCCAACCCTATCATAATTGATGATATTTATTCTCTTGGGAAGGATAGAAGTGGCAATGTGTTTGCCAAGTATGTGGGAGCTCAAAGTGGTGTCAAGAAACGCACCATTTGGGTTCCCAAGCCTATTGTGACTAACCTCTTAGGACCCAACTTGGTTGGGGACCAACAAGCTTCAACTTGATCAATAGGTGTTATGGAGGACATTGGTGACTTGGTTACTTTTGAAGAATTAAGGGATCTTCATGGTTTTATTCATCAAGCCAAGTCAATTGGATTATCACATATCTATCTCATATCCAATGCTTCCTCCTTGCGGTAACATGTACTTTAACTCATATATTCATTGAAAGTTGCTTGCTCCCTTGCATGTGTTAGTTTTGTTCCTAGCATGTGCTTGTATGTGATATGCTTCTTTCCTACTAGTCTTGTTACTCAAGGTTGTGTATGTTAGTTGTGTATCATGTATGTGTAATTTGTGTGTGAGCTTTATTGAATCTTGTGTGGATTTCAATTTGGCTCTTTGAGATATTAATGGACTATCCCATTTTGGGGGAGTGATGTGCTTAGTGCACCTCACAAACCTAAAAATGTATGTACATGAAGGCACACCACCTAGTATTGATATTTCATATTATCTAGTCACTATGTGGTATGTCATATTCATGAGAAATTCAAATTCTACATGTCCATTAATTTCTCTAGTTGTTTTTATTTGCCTCTTGTTTAAAATAAAATGAATTATCACATTATGGGGGAGTAATAAGCTATGTGCATATTACAATCCCATAAAAATGTGAACATTTGAGGTTTGCCACTTAGAGTTGATATTGCAAATTATCTTTCTCCTATGTGGCATGTTTGCTCAAACAAGTTCCTATTTTCTTTTTGGTTATACTTTGGCTCTTGTTGTGTGAGTTTGCTTGGTGTGGTTTTTCTCTAATATGCATTTCCATATATTATGTGAGAAACCATTTGTTTCCTTTTATTCTAACCATGGCTTTGCCGGTTGGTTCGAATAATTGAAACTACCAACAAACCTCTTTAAAAAAAATATGGTGTTTTAATTCCTATCTTTTGCCATTTGCTAGTTTGTGGTGAAGTTGGTCTTGTACATCATTCCTTTATACCACCGAGAAATATCTCTATATACTCCTTGTCTATGACAAGTGATACTAGTAATTGTGGTGGATTGTGTAGACCATCTTCGCATTGGCTCTTGCTTATGATTTTGCTTATTTATTGCCCTCCTTGTCTTTTGAATGGATCCTTTTTTCAATTGGTAGTGTTTAGTTTGTAAATAAAATATGGAGAGTAATGATCCCATGTGCAGTGCATTTTGTATTCAAATGCAAATATCTAAGATAATGCATTAATATTGGGGGAGCATTCCTTTTATTTAGAACACTAACCTATCTATCAATTTTTGATCCTTTCAATTGGCATTTGATTTCTTTATCTTGTGTTGGTACCTTCAATTGGTATTAATTGGAATTTAATATCTCCTCCATAGATATTTGTTCCAATTAATATTTTTTGTGGGAGTCTTGATACCTTTTTGCCTTATTTTCTTTACTTGATTTCGGTCAAGTATCACCCTCTTCTTGGTATCTTTTCTCCTAAATTGACTATTTGTTGTTTTAATTGGTATCTTATTTTCAATTGGTGTCTTATCGATCATGTGTTGTTTGATTTGATTCTTTTGATATCACACTTCATGTGTTGATGTGTTTTGAATCAATCATTTGTTGATTTGATTTTCCTCAATCATGTGTTGATTTGGATTTTGATATAATTTGGACAACTTTGTGTGTCACACCTTGGTGTGCTCTCTTCTTGGTTGACTTGGTGTTTTTGTCCGAATTGTATCTTTTTGGTTCTTGTAAGTCTATGTATGCTAGTTACTAATATATTATTTATATGGCATGCTAGCCTTTCGTGATCCAATATATAGGGGATACTCCTACCAAATCCTAAATCGGCTAAGATGTGCATGAAATTCAATTTCATATCTATATGCACATATTTATGTGGAGTGTTTCCTATATGTTGTAGTTTATCTAACTACTATGGAACCCAATGAGTTTGGGAACCATTTTGTACTCTAATTTTGTTTAGGTACAATGGAGATGCATTGGATGCTTGCCTCATTCATAAGGAAGGTGTTCTCACCGTGTGATTCTCGGAGTCAAGCTTTGATGACAAACCAACTCTCATCGTCTTCATCGTCAATGCATCTCGGTAAACAAGTATCTATCCTCATGCATACCTTTCTAGTATTCCAACCTTGTGTAGGTTGCCTCTTGGCATTAAAGCTCATATATGCAATTGTTGTGGTTTTGGCCTTTTCCTTCACTTAATATGTCTTTGTGATATGTGCGTTGAATTTGCAAAAACCTTTCTTCAATTGATATTATTTCCTTGTGATACTTGTTGCCTATTTCAAAGCATCTCCACTATCTCTTGTTCCCTTAGTGATATGTGTGATGCATTTGATATATTTGAAGTTCATTTATATACAATGAGATAAAATTGAGCTATGTGCTATGCTTTTATGCAACAATCTCATGTGTATATTTATGACTTCCTTTTGGATACCTTGTTATCTTTTTCCCGGACCATTTCGTATGTATATGTTTCTTTGCGGATGTATATCTTCAATGGTTTGTCTAATAAGAAACCTATACATATGAGAGAGGTCATCTTTTAGTTGGTATCCTATTTCTTTTGAGCACCTTGTTTTTCATCTATAATTCTTTGGTGGTTCCAAATTTGTCTCATGAGTGCTTGGCTTATTGTTTATTGGTATCTTTACACACTCATGTATTTTTGAAGATCTTTGACTTCATGCCTTACATGGTGAGCATGTTGATTTTATTGGCTAAATGATCTCACTAGCTTTTGGCATTTTCAATTGGTTTTAGTTTCCAATTGGTATCCCTAGGCTTGTGAACATATTTCTTTAAAAGATCTCTTTATCTCGGTTGGGCCTATTTTATGATGAATTTTTGAAAATTGGTATCCTTTGTGGCTCAACCACATCTTTGGTGCAAGTGCTATGATTTGCTTTTGCATTATGCACAATTGCACTGTTGCGTGTTCTAGATATTTTGGGGAGTGAGGATACCATTTTTGTGCACTCTTATTGTGCATGAACATTGGGGAGCTTCTCCGTTTTATTTAGAACTCTCGCTTTGGATCTTTTTGATTGCTTTTCTCCTTTGTGGAGATGTTTAAAATGATTTCATCTTTTTGCAATCTTTTGATCCTCAATATAGTTTGATTTCCTCTAAGTGATTCGTTAACAAGGGATTGTCATCACCTTTTATGAGGAACTCATATTATATTGGCTCTCTAAATTTTTCTTCCCATTTCGGCAATCGATGCCAATGGGGGAGAAGTTTAGAGGGTTTAAGGGAATTTGGGTTTTATGCTTTTGTTGCATTTGCCTTTAATGCGCTTTGCATTCTTGCTTGTTTGTCACGCAAGGTTGCTTTATTCTTTATATAAACCCTCTTAAACGGGATTGTCATCAATTACCAAAATGGGGGAGATTGAAAGTGCATGGTTGCCCCCATGCATAGTTTTGGTAATTAATGACAATCTCGATGGACTAAGATTTGTTTTGAGCTCTATGTGTAGGTTGTCCTTTATCTTGTGTCAAGGTCATTTGTTGATCAAGACCAAGCTTGTCTCCATGTGTTGGAGTCAAGATGCTTTGCTTGATCTCCATTTGTTGGAGTCAAGCTCAAGGGAAGAAAAGATTTGTGTTGATCAAAGGCCAAGTGAAGATATGCCGAAGAGGTGCTTCTCCCATCTTGGTGTAGGGGGAGCCACATGTGAATCTTCACCAAGCGAAGCGCAATGAAGAAAGGTGGTGCATCTTGAGGAGATGAAGATCGTCTTCTTCGACCTCAAGTGGATTAGTGCGCAAGGCAAAGGTATGATCTTGATAGGGTTTCTATTTTACCGGTCTCATAGTTGTTTAGTGAGAGACCGGATTATAGGATAGGTAAGCGTACTATCAAGAGGGGCTCTCGACCGAATATCATGATCGTATCATCGTAGAGAGCACAAACCTTTGCATCCATGCAATCATCCTTATTGGTTCTTATTTGTCTCGAATCGTGGTGTGGCCTTGGTGCTTGTCGTGCTTGTCATGACAAAGCCAAGTTCACCGAAAACGGTTTTCATATGCGTCTTCTATTGCGGTTTCGGTATTGGAGATTTTGCCGGTTCATCCGTGCGGGAGATTTATCTCTTCCACTTTCTTTGCAAAATCTCCATTGCTTGTTTGTCAATTTTCAAAGGTAGCATTTGTCGTCCTCTTTCCAACAAAATTGGTTTCATTTCATTCGGACGTCAATTGCAAAAGTTCCGGCATTTTCGGTTTGTGAAAAAGAGTTTTAACTTTCCCCATTTGGTTTTAATATTTTCTTGGACTATGATGTTTCTATGCATAATCTTGTTGTGCTTGTGTGACGATTCCAACAAGTCCAAGATTATCGAAACGGAGTTCGTGGGTGAAAGTTATGCATTTCCGATTTGCAAATGGGAGCTTTACCTTTCCCCATTTATCTTTTATAATATATTCTTGGACTATGATGTTTCTCTGCATATCTTGTTGTGCTCGTTGTGACGATTCCAACGAGTCCAAGTTTATCGAAAACGGAGTTCGTATGCGAAAGATATTGCGGTTTTATTCTCGGTCCTTTTTAAAACAGAAATTGAAAGAAAAAAAAAACTGCCGGCCTGGCCGGGCCGAGGCCGGCCCAGGCCGGGCCGCTCGGGGGGCTCTGCCGGCCCACGCGCGCCGCGGCAGCCGGCCCAGGCCGGGCCGCTGGCCGGCCGGCTCGGGCTGCTGCCCGGCCCAGCTGCGCGCAGGCCGGCCCAAGACCGGGTGCCGGCCGTTCCTGTGTTTTTTTTTTCTTTCGATCCACTTGTACGCTGGCCTGCTCTGT